>VXBO01001726.1:0-39606 GCA_013400135.1 Rhinoptilus africanus | reverse complement strand
AAAGCTTGGAAGCGTGTTCTTAGGAGGTATGCAGAGAAAAGTCCTTCTGTTAAGTCTGGCGTGCATTTGATGATCACCAAATAACCCCCCGGCTTATTCCAGCAGTACCTTTTTGTTGCCCACACTCCCCTAGTCCTCAGGGTATACCAATTATCAATATCAATTCAATATACTTCTAACTGCATGTGATCCGGTGATAGGGGAAGCTACTTCTCTGGAATTTGGTCCTAAAATGTATTTTGTCTTTGATACCAGCTCAAAAAAGATTGTAGTACTGCATGAACACCTTGGCTGATCCAAACTCTTAAAAGCTCTTCTAAGCTTGGTGTCTGCCTTTCCAAAGTGTAGCGTTAGTTTTCTTCTGCCAGGTAGGAGATTTAGCCTGAGTTTTCCCTAAGACAGTCTACTGTAGATAATGGAGCAAAATCTACTGAGCTGACTAGGTCTGAAATACATGAGGTTTAGCACCAGGAGGGAGCTTTCTTTTGGCTATCACTATGCTTCAGCAATTACTCCGCCAGAATTTTTATTTTCTTTTTTCTGCCTTTGTTTCATCTACCTGTACTGCTGTAAGGATTGGTGCTCCAGATAAATAGTTTTTGCTGTACTAATTATTTACACATTGCCACAAGCTATGAAGATTGACTTCTTATCTCAGCTGCTTCAGCAGTAACTTACACAAATAAGGATGGCTTTGTCTCTATATAGGATGGAAGAGACTTATTTCATATTCATATAGCCTTATTAATATTATTAATAGGTAACTCTATGGTACATGGTTAATACGTGGCCTCACAACGTATTTATAGGCTGATACAGCCCTTGACAAAAAAATAATAATAATAAAAAAATGTTCTTCACTCCTGTATAATTTACAGAGCAAATGAATGTCTTGTCTTTTCAAGAGACAACATTTAGAGAGTCAAAAGCAGGACACAGAACAAGTTAACTAAACCAACAGAAAGTGTACTGAAAAAACTCAACTAATATCAGTTATACTTGCAATGTAATTTTAAAGCAATAAGCTTTTATCTGTGTAAGCTTTCTGGTCCCCTAGACTGGGAACAATGTCTATGAAGGGGTTTTCCACTTATTTGAATGAATGCAAAGGTAAAACTCTAGTTTATCAAGTGAAAAAAATTCCAGTTTCATTTTGCTTTGTAAAGGCCCTTGTGAGGGGCCTGGAGAATAAATCATATGAAGAGCGATTGAAGGAACTGGGACTGTTTAGTTTGAGGAAGAGGAGGCTGAGGGGAGACCTCATCACTCCCTACAACTACGTGAAAGGACATTGTAGAGAGGTTGGTGCTGGTCCCTTCTCACAGGGAAGTAGCGATAGAACAAGAGGGAATGACTTCAAGCTGCAACAGGGTAGGTTTAGAGTGGACATGAGGAAAAATTCTTCACAGAAAGAGCGGTCGGACACTGGAATGGGCTGCCCAGGGGGGTGGTGGAGTCACCATCCCTGATTGTGTTTCAGAGTCGTTTAGATGTGGTGTTGGGGGATATGGGGTAGGGGAGAACTTTGTAGAGTGGGGTTGATGGTTGGACTTGATGATCCCAAGGGTCTTTTCCAACCTGAATGATTCTATGATTCTATTTTTTTTCTAAAAGTACAAATACTTTTTGTACTTTTACTGTACTTTTTTTTTTGTACTTTTACTCAGTACTGACTGAGGCCTGCTGAGAGTAAAAACATTTGCTTTTGTATTCATTTGCAATGTCCTGTTTGTGCTGAGATTTTTAAACAAGACAAAAAAAAAGAAAAGAAAGATGTTACTGGATATCTCACAAAATGATGAACAAGATGCATAATGGGATGTGCCACTGTTAAATGACCTCGTGCTGTTTTGTGAGGAAAGGATTCAGATATACAGAGGTCCCAGAGGACCCTCACATCATGTATATAGAGATTTCACCTCAGATATCTTGCTGTGTATTACACACTGGCACACACTTATCAGGCCTGGCTTTGAGTGATTACACAGTGGCCCATGTCCAGGAAATGACATGCCTGGGGTGGGATTCATTCCCTCTCTAGTTCCCTGAGGTAGCAGAGCAAGAGGTGAGACGACAGTCCCTCCTGGAAGGTGTCAGGAGGCTCTGCACACTTCTTTTTAGCAATCCTCTGGTCCAAATATTACACTGGCTGTATTTCATCACCTAAACATTCAGATTCATTTCCATCTAAACAAACATAGCGTGTAGTTTATATGTTGTGATTGCATGGAGTTATTTGGTTTAGATTGGATATCAGGAAAAATTTCTTCACTGAAAGGGGTATCAAAACATTGGAAGAGGCTGCCCAGGGAAATGGTGGAGTCACCATCCCTGGAGGGATTTAAAAGACAGGTAGATGTCGTGGTGCTAAGGGACATGGTTTAGATTTTGGCAGTGTTGGGTTGATGATTGGACTCGATGATCTTAAATGTCTCTTCCAACCTAGATGATTCTATGATTATGTTTGAATACAAGTCCCTTGCTATAGATCTCAGTTCCAAGTTCCCACTGTTTGCTGCTGAAGTTCTCTTTAAAATATGAGTGTACAGGCCCTTGTGTTTTAGAGAAGGGGACCAACCTTTCATATCTTTTGCTTAGAACATCTAAAGTTTGTCCTTTGTACAAATTAACTCAACCTAACAGACACCAAAAAGCATTTGTAATAACACCAAATAAAGCAAAGGGGTGACTGAGAAACATGAACACCTGTGTGTGTTCAGTTTAGCACTAAACCACCTTCACAGAGCACCAGGGAAAAGATCTTTGACTTGGTCTGAAATACAAGCTCAAAATATCGAGTGCAAAAAGGCAGTGGGTTCTGGTTTCATTCACAGAAAGCGTTACCCTAGCTTAAATTGACATGTTCAGCACAAAGATTTGATTGGTATATTGAATTTCCTCTTTCTATTTGCCAAACACCAACGTGGAAAATTAATGATGAGGAAAATTGTCTATCAGCCTTTCCCACTAGCATCCACTATCATGTTACAGACATGTCTTTGGGGAGACTGTTTGCAACTTGGGTATCAGCCCAGTGTAATAACCCGACACCAGCTGTATGTACCTCACTGGGCCCGTTTCTTTGTTGTGCCGTGCCTTTTGCAGGCGCTGGTACCAGTCCAGACCAAGATGATAATGTAATGGCAGGGCTCAGAGACTAATAGCTACAGAAAATGCCAAGAAATAGAAAATCAAGTCATTTAGTCTCCAGTTCTCACAACCATGCAGAGCTTGCAGATGCAGCTCTATAAAACCTCAGTGAGAGCACGTGAGGCTGTTCGGTGGTGGTTGTTGTGGGGTTTGCTTCACAGTAGCCACACACAAGTAAAATCAATGTGGTTGCTTCATGTTGCTCAGTGTAACAGCTCCTGTATTTGAGCTCCATAGTGATTACACAAGGGGCCTTCTTTGGACACTCATTTGGGGGGTAAAAGTAGTCTGAATTTACTTTAACCAGTTTTAGGCATGAGTACAATCTGACAAGTATGTGTGAACGTTCTTCTATGCAAAGCAGGTTTCAGCTGTCTGTTGGAGCTAGGAAGGACACTTCATTCTTCATTGCTTATCTGGCCTTCCTTCCTATCAATTCTTGCAAATACATCTGCATTTTACTGTGTCTCTGTAGTGACTCCCAAGATGAAATGAAGAGAATTAGAGAATTACATAGCTAGCGGTAAATTGAGAAATATACAAATGCCTTTGAGCACAGAAATAATCCACCAAGTTAAGAATCTGGCTCAGAGTTCAACAAGACTTGACTGGGAAATTCTGTTCAATATACTCATCAACAACCTGGATGAGGGGACAGAGCGCACCCTNTATAAATACTGACAGAGCGGGTGTCAGGAGGATGGGGCCAGGCTCTTTTCAGTGGTGCCCAGGGACAGGACAAGAGGGAACGGGCACAAACTTGAGCACAGGAAGTTCCACCTAAACATGAGGAGGAACTTCTTTCCCTTGAGGGTGGCAGAGCCCTGGCCCAGGCTGCCCAGGGAGGTGGGGGAGTCTCCGTCTCTGGAGACATCCCAAACCCGCCTGGAGGCGTTCCTGTGCCCCCTGCTCTGGGTGACCCTGCTCTGGCAGGGGGTGGGACTGGGGGATCTCCAGAGGTTCCTTCCAGCCCTACCATTCCGTGCTCTGCGGTAGACTAAACTGATACTCCTAATCCAGATAACTGGTTGCCCCCTTACCTGGTGTGATAATTTTCTCCTTCCTCTGACTGTGGCATTCGATTATTGAGTATGTGTGATGACAACCTTACTGCTACCCCATACTTCATAAATTGCTGTAATGTAACTGGCAGAGGCAGGTGGGAAGAGACAGGAGGAGTGGACTGAGTGCTGATTACAAACTTGTACGAGCTCTGGCATTGAATATACTTAGGAACCCAACGCGGTTACAAGAACAGGTCTTCCCTGAACTACCTGAGGCAGAGCTTGACAACACAGGCACGTTTAAATGGCATTTGAGGCAGATGCAAACATTTTCTGATGTAGCTGGAATCTGAGTTGCTGCTGTTAGCATGGCATGGATCCAAGTTCATTAGACTTGCCGAGCGTTGGGCTTATTAGCTCCAGCCCTGTACTGTGTTAATGCAATTGCACAGCTTTTAGATTCAAGCTGCTTCTCGCCTCCTGTGTCTCCGTGTGCAGGAACAGCTCATTGGACTCTCTCCTCACTAAAGGCAGTGGAGATGCACCAGCGGAAGGGTTTCTGAGTGGGTGAGGAGATGCAGTTTGGGAGAGCAGAGCTCTGACCCGGGCAGTCTCACGCAGAATCACTGCGTGTTCGGGAGGCCTCGGCAACTGCTGGATGTGTTTCAATACCAAAGACCATGGGACACAAAGGGCAGCACTGGTTTATCTGTGTACTGTTAGAAATAAGCATGCTGACCTCATTTAGATCTGCTTCTCACCTTGATCTTATTTTTTTCCCCCCAATCTTGACCACGTTTATGGCAAGTTATGGATATTTCAACTGTGAATTGAAACGTACTGTACAGCCATTAAAATTCAGATTTTTTTCTTCAACACTTGGAAAGTATTAAATTAAATTGTCCTCATCCTTGATGGAGTTTAATTTTTTTTTAGTCTATCAGTGTTTCTCAGGCAAGCCAAGTGTCACATTGAGGCATGATTTACATATTCATGAAATGATTTGTATTCAGAAGCATTGTTTAATGTTTTCTGGACAGTTTTTCATACTAATAAGTGTTTAGCTCAAGAGACTATGCAGGTAACCTGAAAAATGAAAACCTACCATAATTTTTGCAAAATACTACTTGTAAGTCCTAAATAAATAAATAAATGAGCTCTGAATTATTGCATTTCTTTGTTTTATCAAAGAAGTTACTTGCACAGCAATGAAATAGGTCTTTTACAAGAAAATAATTAGGAATGTCCTTATTTCTCAGAGGCACATTTATTTTCCTTCTGCTTCTTGCCTGTAGATCAAATAGATATTGGGCAGTTATTTTTGAGTAATAGCAGGGTTCAGTTTTAAGGTTGATTTATACTAGTATTTCTCATGCATTGAAAATGGGCACTTGTGCTCCTCCAGCTAAATTAAATTTTGATTTTCAAGTTATATATTTGTCAATCAATAAATATGTTTGATGATAGCAAACAGACTCTCCTTTTTCGTAGTAAATAGACTCTTTCTCTCACTTTTGTATGTTAAATACTGAGTGGAGTGCTCAACTGGTAATGCAAGAGCCTGAAGTCCTAGCTCTCCTCCACGGAGGCTGTGTGGATTCTAACGAGCCAAGGGACGCTACAAGTGTTTTCCTGGTGACTGCCCAGTGAAGCCCGGTGTTTGCATCCTCCAGAGCCCCAGTGGATTTGGTGGGACTGCGACCAGGCAGTGCTGCCCGAGCTGACTGCAGGGCCTGTACTCTTAACACCCAGTAATTTCCCAGTCTGCAACTGTGTCTCAGTTAAGACTCACAGCCTCAACCCTGAAAACAAAAGAGTAGTTTTCCCATGTCTGGTCCGTCCAGCCTTACTCTGAGCCATACTGTTACACAGCAGTAGGTCCATGAGCAGTAGAAGAAAGCTGTTAGGTGGACTCACTAAGGTTTTCTACTACAGAGTTATAAAAGTACGCAGTAATGAGGACGCACCTGTGCAAAACTGGATGTACCGTGCGGGCATAACATGATAATGAGCCCACGAGGAACTGGTGCTTTGTGAAGGATCTTCTCTCTATTCTTTCTTTCCCTCTTTGCCAACACATGTTAAAGGCCCATCCTCTGGGTGGAGCAGTGCCAGACGGACAAGTTAAGCCACAGCATCGGCA
The DNA here is from genome assembly GCA_013400135.1 of Rhinoptilus africanus. Lineage (NCBI taxonomy): Eukaryota > Metazoa > Chordata > Aves > Charadriiformes > Glareolidae > Rhinoptilus > Rhinoptilus africanus. The sequence continues at coordinate 33,309 of VXBO01001726.1, read as the reverse complement.
TGCAGGTGGTGCTGCCTGGGATGGCCAGGGAAGCTCAGCAAAGCCCAGTAATGTGCATGATGCTGGTCCCATGCAGATTCCAGCACAGGCCGGCTTGTCCTTTACCACAACAGGCGTTTCTGACGTTGGGCTGGGACATCTCGAAGCCTTAGGGAAACGAGGGGGGGAGGAGTAGCGCTGCAAAGCATCTTGACTGTGAAGACCATGTGCTGTGGTAGAGGACAAACCATAGGCTGATCCCTAAGAAATTTTCTGAGCACAATCCATTTTAAGGAGAAAACAAAACAAAACAAAAAAAGCCAAAGTAGTTTAAAACATATAAATGAACCATCTTTTCTGTGACCCTGTCTAAAGACATCCCCACTATGCACTACTGTGGTTTATGGCTGGATCTGTTGACAAGAACTCTATTCTCTCAGGAGATTTATCATGTGGGATCGGGGAGGTGGTGAAGTTTTATGGTTGACTACCTACAATGTGTTTGAAGAGCCATTTTAGAAACAGAATGAACACTGAAGTTGAGAAAGAGTCTATGTGGATCCTTGGGAGAAACCCGCTCATTCCCAAACTGATTCCACTGACTGGTGGAGAGCATGAGAGCTGTTTTCTCTGTTTGATGGAGCACGAGTCTTGCTTACTTGGTTGTGACTAGTGACTAATACCTACTATGGCTAATGGTTAAGTGTTAAAGTAGTCATTACAAAAAAGCTAAAAAACCCTGTTGTCCGTTGTTGTTCACTACAGAGGCACTTCCTGAAGTTCCCAGACTGAAGTCTTTCCTTGTAAGGCTTGCAGGGAAACTCCTTGTTTAAGGAATTATCTCATCCTGGAGGGTTCATAGAAGAGTAATTAGTAAAATACATCGATAGGATGGCTTTACAGATTGCATGATGTTGCTGAGTAACTGTCAGAAGACTAGAAAGTGGCAAACAGGATAAAAAAGTGGAAAACCTGCTCAGAGAACCCAAAGAACAATTTCCTACAGCGCGTAACTCTGCAGTGGCATTGGCTGCTGGGGGAGGATGAGCAAGTTGGGCAGGACTCCTTATGGATCCACAAATGGACTAGCCAAACTCACAGAGAAAAGCTGCTGACCGTTAAACTGAGTTCATACCACCTTCAGTTCAAGACAGACCAAACTCATTTTAGGTATCTGTCGTAAACATCCACTGGATTAGAGGGATCTTTGGTGTGAGCCTGGGTAGCAAAGCACATAGGGATTTTTAGCATGGGTGTTGGTGTGTATACATATAGGTCTGCCACAGGTTGCCGTTAACAGACTGAAGGGATAGTCAGGTCAAGGGGTCTCTTGACACACTCAAAAGGTCAGACTGGGCACTCTACAGATTTTGCCAAAATCTCCTGTATTTACGTATGTATACGTATGATTAAATTCAGCTGCCTTCAGCAGCAATGATCCAATTTGCATTTGCAATTATATTGATTTTGCATGTAAATTAGATACCTGCTTTGCACATACACTCACAGACCTCTTTTTTTCCGTGTGATTGACAGAAAGTGGGGGCCTCCTTTTAGAAGCAGGTTAGCGTCTGAGGAGGAAAATGCCAAAAGTAAAACCTCTTAAAAGCCTGTTATTTGGTTGCCTTCCAAGCCACAACAGCTGCAGAGGGTGATTAGCTTCATGTGGTGTCAGTTGCCTTTTTATCCAGCTTTATTCTGTGTTTGTTTTCTCTTGCAGACATTTGTCCTTGCTGAGACTACAGCTGTGTGTGCCCCATCCAGACTCACCACTACAGACATCTTCCCTGGAGGGAAAGGAGTTAGCCACCCAGGAAGGATAACTTCTCTGCCCTTCCATGCCTCATGGTGTCTGTCACCTTCTCCACCGTGAACCCACTGGGCTTTGCTCTGCAGAAAGCACAGTTACAGGCTGACATCTCCACGTCACTCTCTTCAGGTAAGAATTCTCTGGAAATGTACTTGGTGGCCCATGGAAACCGACGGCAAGGCAAGCACTGCGTCTCCTGCGGGAGGAGGCAGGAACACTGTGGCACTTGTGACTTCACTGCAGTCAAAGATTCAAGGGTACAGGCGTCATCCGTCCCAGATCCTGAGCTGCATCCTAGCTACTTGTATCACATGACAAAAGGTGATACTATTACCTTGAAGTAGAGCAATTTCCTTTTTATTACAAGTATTGGCTCATTGTCTAGCCTGGGTTTCTTACCCCACATTCATTCCTTTCTTCAGGCTAATATCCTTTTGTATAATTCTTGCAGAACTATGAAGTTTCAGGGTTACACTCATAATTTCTCTAAAAATAAAGCTTTGAAAAGCTCCATCAGGCTGTATGACACTGGGCGTCCAAAGACCTGGTCTGGTTCTGGGCTGGGCAGACCACTCACCTCAGTAACAGCTTTCTACCTCTGAAAAAGAAACCAAACCCAGATCCCGCACAGGCTGTTTTGAGCCCTTTGGAAGCTCTGAGAACACGAGTGCTACACTGTCAGAGTGAAGCAGATAAAGCAGCACTGGTCTCAGGGTGCCATCAGGCCCCAGACAACGGCAACGCTAGCATCACCAAAGTCCCCCATATATGCCTAACAGTTCTCAAAGATAAAACTATGCCCTGCTTTTTTTACCCAGTCGGTGTTCCCTGCTGCAACTTCCACTGTGACAGGGCAGGGGTATGGAAGAGGTAGGTGAACAGTGTCAAAATGACTGTGTATATACACAGGTACCCAATTTGCTCATGGATTGATGGAGCTTGTAAAGTTTGATATCCAAACAGGAGAGCAGTTGCACAGAAGCAAGCTTGTCAATCAAGTCCTGTATTTTTTTTACTTGGGTAACTCTTTGACTCTTTCAAATGGCTGTGCTTTTCAGTTTGTTCTGCATTAAATGAAGTGACAGGCTGCTGCTGTAAAAAGTGGTATAATATTGTAACTTATTCTCCTACCCCAGTCTGTCTTCCATAGCCACACCATGGCTTTGTTCACCCCATCCTTCTCCTGGGACTATGAAATCCTCTTCCTGGAGAACAGAGAGCAGGACCCTATTCTCCACACGAAGCACGTATTTCAAAACATGGCTATTTAATGACACCTTCATCATCGAACAAAAATTTTTATTTCAACTTTTAGTTCAGTTCTGAGAACTCCTCATTTTTATAGTTCTTTTGTCAACTGAACTCCTCAGCACAACCCCCGCTGCACTTACACTTACATTCACCCACTGCTCTATTAACATCTCATTAAACTGCACCCCAACAGTGGTTTTCTCCTTACTGCTGTAAGGACAAACGTTTGGAGAATAATAGCTTATATTTGCATAACTCCGCTCATACAGACATCTTAGATAAGAACTGTTAAGAACAAAGAGTAACGTGTACCCAATACAGCTGAGGTGGCAGGAGAAAATTAGGTGGGGACGATTCAAGACACAGGGATGGTCAGAGAAGGACTCAGAGCCTGGCATTAATAATTACTCTACTGGAGAAAAATGCCACTACAATGTTTCCAGTGGCATCTTGCTGTATCTATACCAACTTGTTTCCTTCTACCTTTCAACTTCATTTATCCTTACTTATTGATCTAAAAAATGTTTAGTGGATTTCCTTCAAATGCCCTAATGTTTCAGACAATTAATAAACAGCAAATGTTTGTCCTGGCACTGCCAGCTTCTCCCATGCTCCCACGACTGCCATGAACACAAGTCTGGGGCAAAGTGTCAACCAAGAAGCACAGCAGTACCAGCCTGTGGCGAAGAAAGCAAGAACTACCAGAGCCCTGAAGGGACAAATATGATTTTCTTGTCTTGTCTTGCTATGCACAGACAAGACAAGAAACTATCTTCTTGCATGCACAGCTGCCTTTCCTGGTTTTGTCTGCTCATGAGCCGAGCTGTGAGCGTGAACTCTGAGTTCACAACAGCCCCTATCCAGGAATACCTGGTGCCTGGCAGGGACCATAGGTTTAATTGGGGGTGTGGGGAGTATTTTTCTTGTACATGAGGACCTTTAAGAGCTTTACTTCGCTTTCTCTAGCTCCTCCACCTTTTTACAGTATACCTAACTGTTATAGAAAAGTACCCGCCAAAACCTAGGAGAACTGTAAAAGTGGTTAAGGCCATCCAACAGCCTTAGGACTGATAGATGGCAATGGCGTGACAAGCAGTGCTGGTACCACTGACAATACCAGCCTGTATTTAACTAGTCTTTGCTTTGGCATGAGTTCAGCACAGCGTTTTGTGAGTATGTGAAAGCTGCTAGTGCTCTCAGTAGCATCCGGTGCTTTCAGTTGTGCGTGTGCTGCTGGACTGTCCTACCAGGTCAGACTGTGGAACCCATTCAAGGAGACTGGTGCTGTTTGGCTGATTATAAGCAAATGGTTACATGGAAATTAAATCCCTTGTACAAAACCTTAAGTCTTGCATTATGGTTTGAAAGACATGCATGGTGTGAAGGCTTCATCAGGTGTTCCTCAGAACACTAAATCAATACACACAGAGGAAGATTTCTATAGAAATCAAGGCCTAGGAAGAATTGCCTTTGCTAACTCCTATGTAAAGGGCCGCTGCTGCTACTGTATAAGTTAACAGGATTTACATTCAAAGCTTTCTCTTCTGCTGCCTGCCTTCTGAGCTGTGCTGGCTTGGCTTCCAGCTCTCTCCGTCTTGCACCTGTAATGCTTGAGATTTCCTAATTCTCTCCTCTGTTATTCTGGCCCTCCCTGCAGCACTCTCATCTGCATGGGAGTGAAGCTGTCGCAGAGCCTCAGGAATAATAAAGAGCAGGCAATGCCTTAAAAGTGCATGCTTTACTAAGCACCCAATTTCATTGCTATTAGACATGAATGAGAGGTTGCTCTGAAATCACCACAAACACATGCTGCCAAACAGCCAAAAGAACAGGAAAAGAAGGAAGGGCCAAAATATCTTGACTACAACTGCCAGTGGTCAGAGTATGTGGGATTACAGTGCCTCCGGAAGGGAAGATTTTCTACCACGGAGGGTGGGTCAATATTGGTTTTCCCGGTCAGCTTGACATTTTCTAATACTGACTAGGTCTTGTCACTCGCTCCTTTTCTCTTTCCTCAATCTCTTCTAACTGCTGAAAGTACTAGAGAAGGAAAAACCTACAAAAAATGGGATTTCCTATTCCATCTCACATGATTTTCAAATGCTTCAGCTTTGATTCTTGCAATAACAATAGTTTATAATTGTGGAGTTATTTCAGCCAAACACATTAGTGTGCATTAAATCCTCCAGTCTCTTGTAGGCCCTTAGGGGATGCTGCAGACAATGTATTTCACGGATGGGTGAACTGAAGCTGTGGAGAAGGGAAGCAAGCTGTACAGTTGAGATTATAATGCCAGTAGCTGAGGTTCCTGCTCCTTTCTGGAACTTTAATTCCTTTTCAGAGCATGAAGTAGATTGAGGGGAAAAAGCCTTACCTTTCACACTTTTAGAGGTAGTTTGTAATACTAAAGACCACAAACAATAGGGCAATGCAGGGCAAAACGAAGTGAGAAGCAAAGGCCTAGGACACTGACTGAAAAATCTACCTCAGCACCAGAAAGCGGAGGAGTATTTCCCTGCTGTTTCATTTTGACTTGATTTGACAACCTCATTTCATCCTAACGTCACAGGAAATCACAGTCCAATTTTTCTGTGGCATAGTGTTAGATATAAAGAGCCCTATGTATGTTTTGCATGTTTTGCTTCAGAATAGAACAGAGTTAACATTTATAGGCTTTGCCTAGCAGGGGCTGCCTACAGCACCAAAGCTGCCTGTTAAGTCCTCTCCCAATTAAAACAAAAATGGATAGGTTTTACTATTCCTGTGTTCTTTTGCCTTTTCACTTGACTGAGCATTACTGGATGCTGTCTCTCTGTCAGTCACATTTCATCTTATGCTTTTGCCTCTAGCCCTTTTGGTCTGGAATTGATTTTCTCACCACTTTAAGCAGAAACTGTGAGATCTGTACATTGGCGCATTTCTTAGAGCTCTATGCAGTAGTGGCAGTGGGCTGCATCCTACATGCAGCTGCTGAATGTCTTTATTCCCTTCTTGAAGGCAGCGGAAGTTACAGACGCTCAATAATTTCAGCGGATGTTCAGAATTTTGCATAATCAAATCCATTTTTGATGCTTCTAGCAAATGTTTCCATGAATGTGTATGCATATGTATGTATAAATACATATCAATGTGTGCAAGCTTGTGTGCATCTGCATGTATATATGCACATGTTTTCCGACTGGAAAATTTTGCTTTATAAATAAGTTTGTCTCTCAGCCGTGGGAAAAATATTAAAAGCTCTCAGCCCTTTAAACAAAACTTAACAAAACTGCATTCCAATCATATTCTGTCAGTGTGTTTTCTAAATAGCTAAAATAACCTCTGATTTTAATTTATAACATGAATAGAATAACTAATTTCTGCGCCATCCTTCATGTGAGCAGCTCAAAGCCCCTGTGCTGCAGTCGTTAGTTTGCCCAGGTAAACTGTGCCTTAGACACTTGGAATGCTTCACTTCCTGAAGTCCATTCCCTTCTCTAAGACAAGCAGGGATGGCAGTGTTGGTTTGGCTTCTCTCTGACACANGTAAACTGTGCCTTAGACACTTGGGATGCTTCACTTCCTGCAGGGATTGCAGTGTTGGTTCGGCTTCCCTCTGACACGTTAGAGAAGCTGTGGGATTTTAGGTGATTCCAACACCATGAAGGGAAGCAGAAAACAGAGGCTAAAGGGCAGAAATGAACTAATATCCCTCCTTGGATTGATGTAAATAGCCCAGGACACTACACCCTTAGAGTGGGACTGCATCCATTCCTACATGTAGATATAGGGATCTGTTCACATGGAATCCTTTAAAGTGGGTGCAAGGTAGAGTGAGGAGTGGGGGTTTATGTCCATTTCAAAACCATGGGGACTTACTCAAATATCTGAAGTAAAGGAAAGCAGTTTTTTCTCTGTTTGAACGCCTCCATTCTCACACCAGCATGTGTAGGTCATCCCATGCAGAGTACTATGACGATGTATGACAGTGGTTCTGCAAGGAACCAGCAATGTAAATACAATCCAAAGGGGTCAGAGACAGGCAGCAACTCCGGGTAACACAGACAACCTCACTTGTGAGTGGGTTTCAGCAGGGAATTCAGTATTCAAAGGGAATAGCCTTTATGTGGAAAGTGCCCTTAGGATGATGTTCTGAGGTTTTGGCTTAGTTAAGAAAGAGAAAAGATAGAAAACAAGCAAGGAACATTTCTTATTACACTTTGCAAACTGGTGTGTCAAACACAAGGAATACTAAGAAAATAGGAGACAAGGGGAATCTTTCTTTTTCTCCCATAATTTACAGTGATTTTTGCACCAACTGACACGCAGTGTATCAAACAAGAGTGGTGGCTGTGCCTTGAGCTTTCAAGATCTTCTCATTCTTGCTGCCAGAAGCAGTAATAGCCCATTCTGGCTCAATGCTAATTAAGACCTTCTAGCTACAGCAAGAGTGGCAGAAAGAACAGCTCCTGGCTAGACCCGTGTGTGTATATATGAAACAGCATCTAGGCATGTGTGTAAAACACAGATTGTGTATTTCCACACATAAATGCACATAGAGTTTGAAAAATTTCAGTTTTGTGGAACTTGCAGAGATGAGCAACAGAGCAGGCAGAAAGACCCGCTGGTACGGTGTGAAAAGAGCAATGTGAGTATCTCTCAGAAGCCACTTCCATTGCATGAAAGGGTGTGTGGCTGCTCTCCAGCAAGAAGTGTTTGTTGTATTTGCAGCTGATTTATCTGTGTCCCACTGTTTGACAGCGCTCACCCAAGTTATGACACTTTCCCATAGAGTTGTTCTAGATTCATCATTTTGACATGCAGTAGCATCCTTCGAGTGGTACGTAGGGTCTGCTTTTGAGAATGAGTGAAGATTTCTGTGGGCAGCTGGAGAATCTCTAGGGGAGGATCATTTTTGTTTATGGACTTCTCAGTGTGCTGAAGCTTAGCAATGCCAAAGGAAAAATATTACCAAGTGTAGGGAAGGTTTGTTGAACTAAACAGATTTCCCTCGACTTCACGTCCCTTTCTTCAGTTCTGCATGTAACTCATCACTTGCTTTGTAGTTAATGCCACAGGGGGTTGGGACTTACATTGCTACTACTGTGTAAACTTGATCACTCTAATGGCATCTTGACACTGTACATTAATTTCAAGCATCTCTGGAGAGTAGAGCAGAGCAAACTGTCCTTTTGGTTAAGTTGAGTTAGATGAGTCAAGAGTCAAGATGGGTAGCAACAGGGGTTTTGTAGAATCAAATATTTTCACTACAGTGAGTATTATCTCATAATTCTACTTACAGTTATTCTGCTTACAGAAATCTTACAAAAATGATCTGAAGATAGGAGGTAAATATTTGAGAATAAAATCCCTGACAAACAATGATAAAATGTAAAGACTACAGTTGAGAATGCTTATATGCTTCTAAAAAGTGTTTCTGTGCATTAACCTCTTTCAAAATGCATTTTCTGAAGAAGATTGTAACATAAATATATATATATATATTCCCTTTCACTACAGACACGTACTTTCTACTGCAACAGCTTATTGTTTGGCTGGACAACATGAAATGCCCAGGTAGATCATCATTAGTCCCACAGAATTTTTAAAACATTCTTCCCCACTTCTTACTGTGTAAGGTTAAAGTCAGAATGCGTTTTGATTTCTGAGGGATGGTACTGTCTTGCACGGTGTAAATATATTTAAATATTTATTACATAAATTTGTACGTACCATAATAGACTAGAAGCTCTTGTTCTGTAGTACCTTTGAGAAAACTAAAATTTCTGATGTCTTAGCATCACAGAAAAATCTTCAGAGATTAGGTGCAGCATACTTAGCAGCTGCTTTTGACCATACAGGCATGGCTTTTCCCATTTCAGGAAAGAAAAAATGCTCCTTTACCTTTTTTTTTTCTTTTTTCTTCTTCTTTTTTTTTTTTTCTTTTATCACGTGAAAATTCATCTCATGCAATTGATGCAATTTCCCGTTTTAGCAGCAAAAGATTAATCTCTTTTGGTACTGGTCCAACAGTTGTTTCAGCAGCCCATACTGTTATCTACCATCAGCACAGCTTGACTTGGCACCAATTGTGCCACTAGGTCAAGTCACAATTGACCTCTTTCATTTACTGAAAGAAATTCATTAATAAACTATCTCAGCCAGACCAGGTAATATTTGTCTCACTTAATTTTACAATATAAATGTTTCTATATCAGATAGTCAATGAGGCTTTCTTTGCAAGGAATAAACGGTCTTTTTCAGGGCAGGTTTTCATTGGACCTATTTTAGCCAGGAATCGGGATGATACGGATTGGCTCCTAGGCTCTATTAGAGTACTTAGACTATGTTTCCACAGACTATAAAGGGATCCTGGGTGATTCTTCACATGGAGATTCCTACGTTCGGTCAGAGCAATGCCCTTACTTGTCTCAGAAGTAGCACCTTGCATTCCCTTTGCTGCATACATGAATGAGAAACACCTTTGGTCTGGATGAAGTAAAAACTGAGTTTCCATGAGAGATACATTGTTTCTCCTGGGGTTAGTTGTTTCACATGTGCTTTTTATGATCCACAGATGGTATGAAACTAAGAAACAAACCAAAAACCCCACAAAAACCACTAAAGCACAAGCGAGTCCGGGAGGCATGGGACTAATAACCCAACGCTTTCAGTATTTTTACTGATGAATCCTGCCTATGCAATTGTCATGGCAGCTTCCAGCTGACGTACAGAACAGGTCACACAATCCAAAATCCTGCCCTCTGTAACTCTGTATTTCATGGGCTTGTTCAGAGTCTGAATTTGTTCACGGAACCCTTTTATGGAAGAGGGGAAAATTGCACTCAAAAATAGGAACCGTAAGAATGATCGTTTCATGCCATGAGAAACAGCCTTCCCCCAGGCAGCATCCATTCTGCTATCTCTGACCCCATACAAAGTTCAGCATATATTACAATGTCTCTCAAACTTAAAATAGTCCAGACTCACTTGCAGTTCAATTAAAGTTCATCTTCTGGCAACTTGAACAATATACTACAAAATGAAAACTACCTCCCATCCTTTCACAGTTTACAGTCCTCAAGGGACATTAGGATTTAAGCACCAGTTTCAGATGCAAATTTTTAGAATATCCCTTTTCCTTTAGCTGATTCTCAGACACTCCTTTCATTAGAACCATCCTCCTCCATCTCCCACAGAAAATACCATTTTTCACTACCTACCTCTAAGTAATTGTCAAGCCAGCAAACACAATGTTCCCAAATTAGAAAAGTTGGGGGGGGGTGTTATAATTTTATTGTATGTTAAATTGTAGTATTTAAATTTTCATCTAAATTAAGTAATATATTTACGGCACTTTTTTCCTAAGCCATGCAGAGAAAGAAGAGAGACACTTTAGGCCTTAACGGCCCTGTCCAGCTTCACCTGGAGCCTCTGCCCACATCCTCTGCCCAGGAGCGCCATGATGGGGCACTTAGGGATATACGTGATTTAGTGGTGGACTTGGCAGCTAGGTTAATGATTGGACTCGATGACCTTAAGGGTCTTTTCCAACTGAAATGATTCTGTGATTGTATTTAAGCTCAGCATAGGCATAGGAGCTGTAGTTTGTAGGAGTATGAATTCCCAGCTCAGTCACAGCCATGCCTACGCCAGGCAACAGACCTGTTGATCTTTACTGTTAAGCTCACTTCTAGCGCGATCTCAGACCTGCCTCACCACCATGAGCATACCTGATTATCTGGTCTCTCGGGTGACTGGCTGCCATCCCCAGGTCTGTCCTGCTTGTCTCGCTCCGGTACTGTGGGGCTGGGCGCTGGCCGGTGATGCTCCTGCCCTCCTGGCTGTTATCCCTGTGGGTTCCCAGCTCTCTGGGAGCAGCTGGACCTTGCTGCGTGCTGGCGCTCTGAATGTTGAGTGTTGTCTCTGTAACAACAGAAAGAGAAAGGGTCTTTTCTTTCCAGTAGAAGTTCTACGAAGACAAAAAGTCTTTTGGGTAAAACTATGTGAAGGCTAGGTAGTTTCAGCTTAGCACATATGTGATTGGAAGCAACATGGATAAACTATTTTTCACTTCCACCTCTTAGAGATATTGGTGTGTTCCACAACAGGATAAGCTAGAAAGTCTGGCACCTAAGTTCTGAGTAACGTTGCCATTGCAAATACCTCTGCTGTATCCAGGCCAGCTCAAGACCACTGAGAAGAAGCCCCTGGTGACCCTGCTCCTTGTACCTCTGCTGTGGGCCAGGTCTAAACAGGGAACCTCAGTATTTGAATCGGTTTGATCACATATAAACATACGGGCTTACCGAAAGAAAAGGTTTCTCTCGGTGACAACAAAGAGTGTGGCGAACACGTTCACCTGCCTTCAGGTAGAGCTTACTGTCCCTCTGTCTTTGAGCATGAGATCCCTGTGCCTGAAGGAAGGCGGCTGCTCTGCTTGCGGGAAGGCCGCTCTCTAGCCTTTCTGCAGCACAGGGATGGGTGTGCAGGATGTTTGCGGTGACCCTGATACCTCAAAAGCGTTCCGTGTAAGTCTATGGAATGTGTGTATCCGCCTAGCACTGCCTCAGTTTGTTTTGTTGTCTGGAAGACCATCATCAGATACCGTGAAGGAGGTTACTGGCAGGTAGGAAGAAGTGAGCTTTTGAAGAAGGGAGGAAACCTGTTGGGAAGGATGAAGTTCAGTCTCAACTGGGAGTCTCTTACTGACTCCTCAGATTCCTCTCTCCAGCTTGAAAATTTCTCACATCTTTCATCTTATTGCAAATTTAATAGACTTTTCCAAAAGTTTGACCCCTATGATGATTTTCTACCTTCTCTCCCTTTAATGTACAAGGCTTGTATTAACCTCTGTGGGATTTCTGCATCGTGCCATACCTAACAGCTTTCCAGCATTTGATTTTTCAGAACATACGAAAAAGGAGAATAAAACCTGACCTATTTGAAGTATTTGAGGGAGGGGGTTGGTTTGTTTGTTTCCACTGGTAAAATAAATTAAACGGGAGAAAGGGATGGAATTAATAAAGGAGAGAGAGGCACAGGAAAATAAAGGTAAAGAGCTACCTGAAAGAGTACTATACTGAATTTGAAACTCTGCTGCTAAGCCTTGCAGAGCAATTTCAGAAGTTTTCTACAAAGAAAGCTACTTTGAGGAGCAAGAATGATTTTGTTGTGTTGGATAGATATGAGCTGGTGTGTATCAGCAATTCACGTGTATTTCTGGGATACAGTTTAAAGGCACAATGACACACGGTGTAGACAGCTCTCCTGATCCTGTACAGGGAGCAGGCAGCCTTCCAATGCAAACAAGGAGCTTTAAGTAGTGGTGATTAATTCATCAACCCAACAAACTGGAAAGCTGGATCTCACTGAATGGCTCATTAACCTAAACCATATTAAGCTGCTAACACTAGTTAAAGTCACATATAATAGTGACTGACACTAAAGGGAACACCAACTGGCACATTCCCCCCCTTATTCACTCCTTAAATACTTGCGCCTGAACAAGCTGATGAAGCAGGGAGGGGCACATAGGGTAGCTTGGAGAGGCCCCCTCAGGAACCCCCAGAAACTAAAGTTCAGGCTTTCACCACTGCGAAGCAGAGCAACATCAGATATGCTGTGAATCGCGGCATCAGATGCACGTTAAATTCCTAGGAGATCAAACCCTCCCCCCTCCCGCGCCAATCAAGCCCATCTCTACCCCTGATACACAACTGTGTCTGAATTAGGGCTTGAATTAGAAACCTGCGAGACTTAGGGCATTTCTGCGCTTCCCTCAAGCATGGCCAGAACAGCAAGGAAGAGCCGGTTAGCTGCACTGAACAGTGATTATTCCAGTTGCTATCCCTGTCTCTGTTCTAGCAGATATAAGCCATTGCTCAGGGCAGAATGCCAGTTCTTCTGCAATTATTTCTTTTTCACTCTTGTTTGCAGCTGAGTTGATACAAGAGTTGACAAGTGGTATATACTTTTGGGACATAATTGAACTGAAACGCAATTTAAAATAAATTCTTCTAGAACACCTCTTGGAACAGTTTCTAGAGTTGTTTTGTGTACTAGATTTTCCATGGATCTGTTTGGGACAATGAATCTTCTTTATTTAAACCAAGACTCCTGTGCATCTGTCTTCTGTCCCTTAGGATAAACATTGCTTCTGTGTCATGAGGGAAGTTTAAAAACATTCTATTTGCCTTTTTTTTTTTCTTTTATTTTACTTCAGCATTTTTTTCCTTCCTACTGGGAAAACCTAATTACAAATACTGTTTCTGTCTTCAACTGTACTGGTACAGTGTGTGCAGAATTAGACATGAGCGTCCCATTAATGCTAATGGAAAATGTACACCTTAGTGTCCTTTCCCATCAGCCTGCAATTTGTTCTGTCTTTTTGAGTCTTCCTGTTCATAAACCCTTTGCTTTACTATCCCTTAGCATTCCAAAACGCAGCTACCTGAAGCTTAGGAGCTTACTCACCATAGTTAAATTGAATTTGCAACCACATATGCTCGTAGTTAGCTGCACTGCAGGCTTGCACACAGAATTCTGCTATCTTCTTTTGACATAATATGCTGCTTACATTAGCAAAATCCCTGCTGTCATGCCACCAGTCATTCTTTCTAATACTTCTTATTGCCCCCCTGCTTCTTTTTATTTCTTCTGAATAAAGCAATGTTTGCCCACCAGCAGACTTCATTTAAATGGGTAGGATATCAGGTTTGTTCACATTTTCAGCTACCATTTAAAATAAATGCAGTTAAGTTATAAACTTACTGTAAATGATTGCAATTAGTTCTGCACTGCGTTCTGGTTATCAGGACTTTTGCTCGCTGCCGTTTGACGGAGTGCAGCAGTCTCTGCACAAGTAGGCTCTTTGGGTAACCACTTGTGACCAGCAGTTGCCTAAATCCGACTCAGTTTCTCTAATTTAGCAGTGTTGGAAGTGGCTTGAAGACAGCCATCTATTTTACAGATCAGGCACTGATCTGGCACCCGCTGACTTACAGCGACTGTGTGGTTTTCTTTTCTGGCCAGCAATTTCAAGGCAGTATAAATTTCCGGTAAAATAATTCTCAAGATAAATCTACAGAGGTTGTCACTGTTGCTCTCTAACCAGAATTCTTAGGCCTTTGAGCAAGTGAAGGTGGACAAAGGAGCTTTCTGTACATTATACCTTATGTTAGGGGTTGTGGGGAAAGAAAATACAGGTTCGCTTTGGTTAACAACTGATAAAATCTGAACTTCCTTTTGTCAGTCATCAAAATACTTTGAGCAAGGCTAAAAGATAGATAAACAAAACCAACATCTGTATCTAATTACTCTATGAAAGCAAGAAGAGTTAAAAAAACCAAAACCCAGACTGCACAGGAACAGCAGATCTATTGGCAGGATGGTGCTTTTCTGTCCCCATTTGCCCTGCAAGGAGACAGTTTCCTGGCAATTGAAGTCACTGTGGGATTGATACTGCTTGTCAACATTGAATGGAAAATGCAAACATCACTTTCAGTCAAACTGAATTTTTATTTGGTTGTGTGGGTGACTTACTGCAGTTCCCATGTGACAATGTCCCCTTCATCACGAAGGATTTAGGGGTACTGTTGGCAGGTTGTCCGACAACAGTGCTTTGTTCTCTGCTGGCTCCGGATGCGTCTCTGTAAACTTGGGATGCAATGTGGAGAAACAAAGTGTGTGATTCGGAGGGATTTATTTTTCCCTCTTACTCCCCATCTGCTGTCTTTCTTTCAGCGCAGAGTATAATGCAAGATTCTATTCTGCATCACAGAACTCCCACATCCCAAATGTATTCCCTGGGGAATACAATTTAGCAATAATATCCTACGCAAGCACACTCTGAGGGTCAACACGCCATGCCGGTAAAGCAACCTGAGGCCACAAGTGTGTGACAGTTGGAATACAAGCTGCAAATCACCTGTACCTTGTGGCAAGGTATGTTCAGGTTTAAGGAGAAGGGTAGATGATCACTGTTCAAGTATTTGGGGAGGAAATGTCATCAAGCAACATTCACAGGCGAAATACAAAGTGAAAAAAAAAAAAAGAACTACTGAACACTGCTGATGGCAGATGCTGGTTGAGCAGGATGCAAATTGCAATCAACCCTTTACAAAAATAACTGGAACAGACTTTGTCTTCTATTTGGAGAACTATCCTTTTGAATTTGCTGCTATCTTTTTTTTTCCCCACTCCTTCTTGGGATTTTTTAAAAAATTATTTTCTTATCAGTACTTCAGGATGATCCATGCTTTCACGGGTCAATCAATTGGCAAAAATCCTTAATACATTTCAGAGAAGTGCAAACAGGGTGACTTTATCTTTTCACTCTTTATATTCGCTATAGAGTGAAAGAACCAAACCCGCTTTCTTTCAGCACCCAATAGCACTGACCCAATAAATAAGTTTAAAAGCACTAAACAGAGCCTGCAAATACTCAACAGGAGGACACTGAGTGTAATGATTCCAACAGAACAGGCAGAATTTGAAGCTAATGTCTCATTAACTTAATTTAAAATATAAAAAAAAAAGAAGAAAGGAATTCTTGAATTTAGATGTTTTAAACTCATGCTTTTATACATAGAAAAGAAATCTCTGCAGCTTGCTGACTTGCTAATTGCAGCTTTTTTCTTTCTCCCAAAGTATTAATTCAGAGGATTAACAGGCTAGTTAGACTTCTGATTTCAACTATTTAAGAGACAATGATCTAAATGCTAAAGCATCCTCCAAAGTTATACTGCCAGTAAACCTCCTACAGGACCCAGGTTAGCATTTGTTTGCATGGAAATTGTGATTACTCTAGGACTTTATAAACAAGAATTCAAACAGGGTCTTCCAGCTCGGGGTTCACAGCCCTTGGCAGAACACGTTGGGTCTTATCCAGCTGCCAATCAAGCAGCATCATTTAATTTGCAATCATGAATGTTCTAGACAAGGAAGAGAACTTTCTTCACAGGCTGACGGACAAAGTAAGTTTGGGATGGTGTCATGCGGCAGTTGAGAAAGGGGCCAGGGCCAGGTTGGCCCTCGAGATGGCTCCTAGCAGTGCGGCGGAGGGCACTCACCCGCTGAGCTGCCCGTTACACATCTAGCTCTTAGGCAGATGGTGCCGTCTGGAATAGACGTACTTGCCTCTGCCCGAGTTCCTCATCATCCCCAGGAGCAGTTCTGCTCTAACTCTGACCTTACCACATCCGCCGAGAGGCAAGATGGTTTAAATAGATTATCTGCTTGTCAGTGTTTTGCTCATTCTAAACCTACTTGTAAATTTTGCATAAAATTTGGCAAGTAGACTATTTTTTCTTCCACAGGCTAGAGCAATTGAATTCTGGGAAAGCCACCACATTTGATTTTGACCTTTTCTTTTCAAAAGGTTTCAGTTAGAAGCTTTACCTAGATTTGTAAAGGGTGCTTAAAAAGCAAACAAAATGACCTGTCCAGATCTGAAAAAAAAAAAAAAAGAGTTTGACCCAAACCAGCCTTCTTTTGCTGAGTAGTGCAGGTATATGACTCAGAAATGACATGCAGACTCTGTAAGCAATAAGATCTCTTGCCATTCATAATGCTTTATATAGCATCATCTTTATACGGGACCTTTATATAGCACCATTTTGGAAGACACTAAACCCTTTTTTACCAAAACCACTGGTGATGTAGATGAATAGCAATCAATAGCAAATTATGCTCAGTGAAAGCGATTGTCTAGTGGGGGGGTCGGGCAGACAGAGACAACAAAGCAAAGGGAAAGTGAGAATTAAATTCCTTCCCCAACTCTTGTCACACCATCTCTTCCTGCCAGCTCCTGAACTCTCCACACTAAACTGTATGGTTTTGTATTCCATTTCTTCCTTCTCTCTTGCATTACATTGCTTTAGATGGTGATTCCTTATTGAGTAGATGCTTTTGTAAGTATCCATGATGTTAAGAGCACACATTGCATTCGCTTTAAATAGGAACCACGTCTCCCTAAACTTCTTGGGCTTTCTAGGAAAACTTCCTACAACATAACTTCTAAATTGGCACAAAAATGTAAGAGTTTTGTATTATCTCCTAATAAAATACGCAGTTAGCTTGGAACTCGAACATGACAACTGGTTATGAATGCACCACAAGTAACGACAGGTTTATATTTATATAAAGCTTTCTACGTGATCTTGGTGTTTTCTGCAGTACCTCTGTCTCTCAGCACATTTGGTAGGTCGCTGTATGGATTACCTTCATGTTATGCACAGCCAAACTAGCAAAAAGTTAAGTGACTTGAGTAGCAATTTGTGACAACTGCAAATAGGTTAGGGACTCGAAAGATTAAATCCTGCAAACTTTATTTATGTGAGTAACTGTAACTGGTCTGGATCCTAATTTCATGCCTTACTGCCTTAATCACAAAATGAGCCTTTCTCTGGGCGCCAAAGCAGCTCCAGAGAGAAAAGAGAAGCATAAAGCCTATCTCACAGAAGTCATAACTTGCACACTGACAGCCCTCCGAGGGAGAGGGCTTTTAGCCTTACTTTCCTAAGCAGCCATTTTGGGACCATCGTGGGTATTCACTGACAGCTACTCCAGTCTTCCAGCAGGGAATGGTTTATCTTTCGGCTGTTGCTTTTGCTGTGATTGTGCTCAGTTTGTTTTCAAATGAAGTTCACAACATGGAATTAAAATACAGTGTGTTCAGAATGTAGGACAGAATGGTAATTTAAAGGCAAGAAAAGGTCTGGAAAGCCTGTAAGGGATATCAGAGAGGAGAAGTGGTTTCCATGACAACAAATCCACCAAAATCTTTGCATTCATATTGATTCTAGTGATGGATGAGCTAATTCGGGGGCAGGGAAGAAAAAAAAGGAGAAAAATATTTAACCCTGATGATGAATGCATTTTCCTTGGGAAAAAAAAAATTGCAAAAAATTACAGAAGTCTTTCTTCCTGAAGTCCTTAACTCCGAGACTTAATGCAGAGCATGGCCCGCCTGGCTTATTTCCCTGTTTCAGTTTGTAAGGCGTTTTGTCAACTGTGTCCCCCAGCTGAGCCAGGCAGGGGAGAACGATACTGCACAAAAAGGGACTGAAACTGCCTGAAAAAAAAATTATAGGGGATGAGGGGGATGTATGTCCTCTGGGTGTGACAGAACGCGGCACTGTGTGGCTCCTCTGGGCAGCGAGCACTGGGGCAGGCGAGGAGCGGGGCAGGAAAGAGCTGCTTGTGCCGCAGAGGAGCGGCCTTAAGACAGCTCTCTGCTGTGCGCTATTGTTCATACCCGACTTTCTTCCTTTTTCATCTGTGTCTTAGCTGGTTTTGTAGTGAGTGACTCCAGGCAGTGAGTGACACGCTTCCCCCTATGCCATTGCGACATTTCTGTGGCTTTCCTGGTGCTCTAGGATTCCAGGTAGTCAGAAATGCTTTAGGAGCACAGAGTCAGCTGCTTTAACAGCTCTTCCATTCTTCAGTCATGACGACATTGGAAATCAGCCCCTTGTAGACTATTACATACTTTGGTGCTTTTTAAAATCTTCACTGCACAAGCTTTTTAAAAAGTGGGCTGCTGCAGGTCTTAGTTGTGTACATGAGGAGAATGAAACAAAGGAAAATGGACCAATGGCTCACAAGCCTTCAGTAAGAAACTTATCAAGGGACAGAAAAAAGTGTTTTGTGCTCTATTATCTCATGATGCCATATGTTTTTCAGATAACAAATGCTTCTTGCAGTCACTGACACAAAGCAACCTGAGTCATGCAGTAAATCTGTAAACAACTTCTAAAAGAATCCTTTAATTATGATCATTTACTCTTCAACATTTTACATTCTGTACGTGCCTCAAACACCATTGCTCTTTTAAAGAAATGGCCACACTATCTTTTAATGTATTAAATTCTGTTGCAACGGGACCCAAACCTCCTTGCAGGCTGGAGCTTGAGAGAGGACTGCCCGTCTTATCATTTCCAGCCCATGTGGAAAAGGCAGGAAGAGGTTTATTCTGCTGCAGTGCTGAAAGCAAAAGCAGGAAAGCAGAAAACAGTGTTACTTACTATTGCTCAAGGCATCCAGGAGAAGCCCAGTGCAGCTCATACTCAGTTCATTGCTGAGATCTCTGACATCTCCTAGAGCAACACTTTCCAGAAATCAGTGCCTGTGTTCTGATCTTACTCTGCGCGCCAACATCTAATTGCCCTGTAACAAGGTGATATATATACAGATTAAGGGAACTAACTTGTGGCTACTGGCTGCTGTGCCAGCAAGAAAAGGCAAAGCTATAAACACAAATGCGGCTGCACAAAGCTCAGTGAAGCACTGGGCTGCAAGGAAGCAGGCTCTCAGGAAGGATTTTAGGGTTTAAAACACTCACCAGATTTCTGGAGGGTGAGATTAAGGGAGAGACATAAGAGCTTCTGCCAAGAAGTGACTTACTGAAGACTGGATTACCAGGAGCTTAGCAGCTACAGGGACAGTGGAGAGCCTTTGTTGTCAGGGACACGTGGGGTCTGACACATCTGGTGACCTAGGCCCATTTTGCTTGCAAGATGGTTAATACATAAATCCTACTGTCTTGAGGCTTTTAATTTCTAGGGTGAATTAATTTCAGTCCTTAAACAGATAATGAGCTGAGACACTGGTATGTTTTATTTTAAAGTTATTGCTTCTAGATTTGAAAAAAATGCGGGGACATGAAAGGTCTTTAATGTAGCATTTGTCATTTTTGTTGCCATAACATACCTTGCTATGTTTGTTATCAAGACTGAAACTGTAGCAAGAACCTCCTCAGTCCAATAATCACTATGGAATGGCCTGTGGAAGTACAGGGTGGGATGGCCCTGGGCTCTTTGCTAGCAGTGGCACAAGTGCAGCAATGATGCATCATACAGGACTGCTTCCTCCTGCAACATTCTGGCTCACTCAGACTCGGGCTAGATGAACCTTGCTTGGTGTCTAATGGAAACACGAGGGACGCTTAGCAAGCAGCTCTTCAAGTTCTTACACTCTTGCCCCCACTGTTCAAGGTCTCCTTAGGTTTTGTGGCTTAATCTGATTCTTACCATATGCTTGAGCCAAAAAAATGCCCTAAAAATGAAGCTACTTTGCCCATGGAAGTCATGATGAAACTCGTGCTATTAATGTTTGGAACTACATGATCTTTAAGGTTCCTTCTAACCCAAACCATTCTAATGTAGCCAACAACAACTAACAGTGACAGTGAAAAATACGGCTTTGCTCCCTCCATGCTAGAACAAGTCATACACTAGGGCTTGGAAAGTCCAGGAAAAAGAGACAGAAGTGAAGCACGATATAGCAATAAAATCAGAGGTAGTGTGGAGATCAACTGAGACAACAAATAAGCATTCCCATGATGTAAGCAAGGGGCAACCTAGGAAAGTAACAGACAGCAGATGTAAAAGCTACCAGAAAGAACACCTTTGTTACAGTCTGTAATTAGACTTAAATGCCTTGTTAGTACCAGTTACAAACCAAAAAAGGTAGATAGCTTTAACAACAGGAGGACACCTACTTTCTTCTCTGTTTCTAGAGAGGGCTTATAGGTGGGGTAGGAAACCCAGGCGTGAGGCAACCGTGTCTCGCAGGAAGCATCCCCTCCCTTGGCCGGACTGCAAGACTTGCCCTAGGCCAGGTAGCAGCCCCTTGTCCTAGGAAGCTAACTGCCAAACCTGTCCGGTTCCCTTCGTCCTCCACTCCAGCTCAGGCCCAGCTGTTTAGGGGTAGGAAAAGCACCGTACCCTGTTGAGAATCAACGGATGGAAACACTACTACTCTGTGAAAGTGTTAACTTTCCATTTTCATTTACATATTTTGGAGGTCACATTGGCTCACAGTCTTACAACTTACACAGTAAATGAAGCTTCAGTTGCATCTATAAAGAAACCAACCATCAAGTCTGTGATTTTAAATTCATATAAGCTTTAATCCTATGGTGGACTTGGATAAATTTGTGATTTAAATGAAAATGTGTTTTATTTGACTTTTAGGTCCTTCTGAAACCCACTGAAAGAGCTCAACATAGCATTACATAAACAGCTAGCATTACATCTACTCTTCACCGTACAGCAACAGTTAATCAACATTACTTAGATTTAAGCACAAAATGTGTTTTAAGTAGCAGTTTGCAATATTTTTCCTGTATTCCTGCAATATTCTTCCAAATCTCTAGACAGTCTCCATGGATTAACTAACAAGAGTTTCACATCATCTCCTGTTATAATGATGTAAAGGAGACAAAGCAGGTAGATGAGGGGACTTGTTGAATACCCCAGTGACAAGTCAACGTCAGTGCCCTGCTTGCACCATTTGGTTCACTTTTAGGAGGAAAGCTCTCCCCCTTCAAACACCTTTAGGAGTGAAAGCTGGACAAGCAATTTAGGTCCTAGGTACAAGAGAAGAATTCAATGCCTGGACATCCAGTGTCTAAGTAAAGTTGTGGATAGGCTTTTTACTGTCGCTTTTCTTAGAGAGATGATCACCTTTAGGTAACATTTTCTCAGAAAGTTTCTGATTAAACAGAGCAGAGAGCTCATCTGCTGTAACCTGACACAGTTTCCTTGAAGTCAGTGGATTTAAGTAGGGGAGACTTTAAACCACAGTAGTTAGCGCTGCTTTGATATTCACAAATCATGCTCTTGAAATGGATATAAAAATCACAGTTATCCCCCACGAGACTAAACAAGGGCTCTCAAAACTCAGCAGGCATTATGCAGTGTGTTAGAGTGGTTGCAAGCACACTGCTGAACCTAGCAATGAACTGACTCAGAGGCGTTCTTCATAGCACCTCTCGGTAAAATACACGGCAGAGGTTTGTTTCAAAGATAACTGGGGCAGGCTGTTTAGAAGGTTGTTTTGCAACAGCAGTAGTAACCGACAGTGTGAGTGGAGCTAACTCTAGAAAGTGATCGTTGTATTAGTTCCCACCTACAAGAGTTACATCTTAAAGTGCTCCTAGAAATGAGGAATCCTTTAACTTCCCTGTGAGGCAGATGAACAAGTATCAAAACTCCATTTCACAACTCTGAAAACTGGGTGACAACCATGCCGACTGGCTCGTGGGAGCCTCTCAGTTGACTAATGCTGAAGCCCTGCAGAACTGAGAGCGTTTGCTGACCACTAGCCCCACATGCAACACATGGTCATGATTCCTCACACCGAAGGAACTGTTTTCCTCACTTGTTTGGGCTCAGGAATGAGTCTTCCATTAGTATCCAAGCATACCGTCTCTATCATCCCGATTTTGTTTGTTCTTTACAAAAACATTCTTCTGCAGACAGAACTGGCATATTGTGTTCATTTGTTTATCTCCAGATTTGACCTATTATAGGAAGCCTAAAGATAAGAATTTGCCTTAATAGTCAATGTGGGAAAGATGTAGCTCTCGGGAATTCTCTGTCCTCGGATACACAATACAGCTGTGTCCTCACCAGCTGCTGTGTGGGAAACAGCATCTGAGGGAGAGGAGCTGGGGCGGGAGAAAGGTAAAATAAGAAAAAAATATAAACAGAATAATTTGAGACAGTCTTAAACTAGTGAGAAATAGACTTCAGACTCAGCAGCTGTAAGTCTGACACCCCTCACTAGTCCTGGAATTAAGCAAGGGATGCATGCAAATTGTTGTCTCTTTTTAGGAACAATCATATACGAGACAGGAGGTCCGGTCTCAGGCTCTCAGACGTGTGCTCTTATCTTTCCTTGGCAAATCACTGTCTCCAGTGAAAATATTCTCATCAGCAACTGTTGCAGGAACACTATGGAGAGCCTGGCAGCCACACACACCTTCAAAAATTTCCAAGTATGATGAAAATATGTATGCAAAATACCTGAATGAAGGTACAGCTATCTGAAAAACATGCCATTAAGAGTACCATTTTTAAATCTATATATAATGCTGGCTGGTCACATCATACTGATGGTTTAGCCAGTTAGTAAATTACATTTATAAAGAATTGGCCCTTAAGAACTTTGCGGGTTTATAATTTAATGTAGATACAATGTTCTTAACAGACATGTATGAGCTGATATTTAATAATTTTTATTTTTCTGTGCAAAATATGACAATACAAAAAGCAATCCCTTGGACCCCGTGTAACTATCTTCCACAGTAAATCCGAAATGTAAACACAATGCAAGTCAAACCTAATTAAAACAAATCAGGTATTAAACCACTTTTTTTAAGCTAAGTGCTGGTGGATTTTGGAGTTTTGCTGGTGGATAATGCTAAATGGATTTTAGTCGACTATGCGTATGGTTTGTCATTTCAGTAGAGAAACATCTGGCTAAGCCAGGCATTAGTGAGATGTGCTCTGTGTACACGAGCCTCCCTGCCGCATGCCTGCATGTTAAATACAGTGTACGGGGATTTTTTTCCAAATAGCAAGCCCTGATGCCAGCATATACCTTAGGGAATGCTACTAGTGT
Organism: Rhinoptilus africanus; assembly: GCA_013400135.1. Taxonomy (NCBI): domain Eukaryota; kingdom Metazoa; phylum Chordata; class Aves; order Charadriiformes; family Glareolidae; genus Rhinoptilus; species Rhinoptilus africanus. The sequence goes on along the minus strand of VXBO01001726.1, from coordinate 9,878 downwards.
TATGATAAAAATAGGGGGAAGAAGTCTGAAGATACTATATTACTAAAAGGAAGTACTGTACATAAGAAATGCCATTTTGATATATAAAACGGTATTTAAAAGTTTGAAGTCTATAAAAACAAAGCCCTGGATATTAGTAGTGATAATGACAGGCTGTCAGATGGTAATACATTGAATCGCTGGATTTATAGATACTTTGCATTTCCTTTAAAAAGTGGGATTTTAAAATTTTTTTTATTTTTTGCATGTTACCATTGGCATGTTCCAGAGTCACTCAGCAGGTGATGTGTTGACTCTCTATTTATGATTTCCATGAAGCCATTTGGAGCAAAGTGCATAAGTCAATATACATGTTGATTGGATTAGCACAGAGGGTGATGCATTTATGAGAAGACTAACCAGGATTTGTGCTATTTTAAAGTGTATCTAAATTGTTTACAGTAAAGCAAAAGGGAACAGTAAGTCGTGAAATCTCAGGGAGCACTGAAATCAGGGTATGATAACAACATCGGGGCTGATAGCTTTCAGGAAAACGGCTGTTAAGCAGTGTGCTTGGCAGCTTTCTGCAATAATAATGTCTAAAACCCCCAGGCAATAAGCACCCTGTGAGGGGATGTAATTGCTACCTTCTGTGGTCCCTGAGGTTTTGATATCAGTTGAGCAGTCATGTGTGTGCTCCTCAGCCTATTGCCAGGGACTCGGAATTACATTACAGACTCAGAAATGTGCAGCACTTTGAGTAAATCCACACCCAAACCCCAAAAGACTATTTGAGTGTAAAGGCCTTCCAGATGGGAATTTAAATGCTAAATTTCATGTCATATTATTTAGCAGATTGGTTTATCCCTCATTTGTTTGCCATCTGTCATTATTTCAGAAAAAATGCTTATACCTCATCAGCCTCGAAAACCAGAAGAGACTGCTCCCTCAGACCAAAGGCAGTGACTGTAAGATGCAATTTCAGAACAATTGCAACTTATGACGACACTGAGAGGGAAAATTTTGCTTTGCAGTTGTTGATTTAGTCAGCAAAGTCAGGCCCACTACTCCAGTCTTGATTTTCTTGTTTTGTTAGGGTTTTTTCCTTTGCTTCTGCACATGCAAGTGATTAGACATGAGAGTGGGTACGTCTGTCTGGCAAATCTGTGTTGTGAACAGATCGTAACCAAGAGGCACAAGGATGGGCTGAGACTGTAATATATTGGCTCTCTTGGCAAAGAGTGTTTTGAACTGCATTTATGGTTTAATTGCTGTCACTACCAATTTGGGAGTGAACTTCTGTAGACACAACCTTAGCACATCTGAAAAAAGGGGAAGTTATTTATCTGCCAAAAAGTAATGAACTGTTCTTTGCTTACCTGAATTTCATTGCAGAGGGAAAACACAGAGTTTTCCAAACAAAAAAAGAATGACAAAAGCCAAAAAAAACAATATAAAAGAAATACAGAGAAATGTAATAGTTTCTATTTATAGGTATTCCTCTACTAACAAAAATGAAATATAGTAAACCTCAAAAGTTATTACCTATTTTGAAAATTTAGTTAAATAAATAGGCATTCTTTTACTCTCACTGTTTTTCTACGGAATAGGCATGGAGGAGCATTTCTTAGACATTGGGGTCAGTATGTCTTTTTCACATCTTTCATTCCACCGATCAAATGGAGAATCCTGCTGCACTGAATTACGTTCTTGTCATTGGTCAGAAAATTCTATTAAATTTATAGGTCCAGAGGGACTATTATGAAAATCTCATATGCTACTCTAGATTTTATGAGTCGATTCTTATTATGTCCTGATCTGCTAGATTAAAAAAAAAAAAAATCTTCTCAAACAAATGATAGTCAAACTGCCAGCACCGCTGTTGTAGTCGCATGGTATCACTTGTGCGTCCTGACACAACGCATGAAAATGCTCTGGGTTTCTTTTTCATTATTTCTCCCACTTATGCCTGTTCACCGTGAGTAAATATCAAAGCTCCCAGGAGTAATGTTTGATAGTAGTAGAGGACAGGATGAACTTAGCATAAAATAAAGCTGCCTCTATAAAGCTGTGAGAGATTTTGGAAGTACACATGCATTTGGGGAAACCTATTGCAAGTGGTTAAAGTGAATTCAGAGCTGTTCACAAAACGCAGCTGTAGGGGGGGGAAGGCAGAAAAAGAAAGAAACAGTGAGATTTCATTAGTTGTGCTTGTGGAGGAACATACATAGTGGTTTATCTTTTGAAGAGATCTGTATCTTCAGTGCTACTAGCGGGATACAAGACCTATGTGCTGAGTGCATTACTTTGAGGTGTATTTGATCTTCGCTCTCATCTGCCCTAGCTTACTCTCGCTGTCTCCATCTCTAGTTCCAATCTGGGAGAATTATGTTGTCTAACCTCAGCACTTCTGACCCTTATTTAGAATAGATGTGATTTACCTTGGGTTGTAAAGCCTGTGTGTATTCAGTGGTCCCACAAAGCTGTTAAAATTGAGGGAAGTCAAAACTCCAGATTTATTATTAAAATCCAACTCTATCTGCAAGGGATGAAGATGTCATGCATCAGTCTATGCCAGTGTCAAGGGTACAGAGACATTGCTTCCAGAGAAATTAACGAGTAAGACTAATTCAGTGTCTTCATACTAATGGCCAAATCCTTCTCTGTATCACACACCATTTCAGGGAAGAAGAGAACATAACCCCAAGTATCAGAATTTCACATCTCCTTATTTAACACAACTGCTTCACTCACTTTCCTTTTCTTTGAATCATCTGTTTTGACACTCCGAGGGTTCAAAAGGAAGTGAAGGACGACTTCTGTTCCATGTATGCAAAGCAGGCTTTTTCCTGGGCCTCTGGACCTCAGACCCGCAGACATGCGTGGGGCTATGCGTTATCCAGAGCACCCACACCCCAGGAGCTCTCTGGTGCACACCCAGTGATCCCTGCACTGTGCCCATATCCTGGCAGACACGGGCTGCTGTCCTTTCCCTCGCAGTCTGGCAGCCAGCACAATGTAGAGCTGATGCTGTGTAGAATATGCTACATAGGCAGGACGCTGTGCTTGGAGACAGACAGTTCCTCCTCGGGTCTTCCCAGCTGTGCCCAGAACACAGTTTCTCTCCCATACAGATGCTTACACTTCTAGTAGTCCACGTACTCCTCAGCAAATTTCTTTCCAGGACCCTGGTCTTTAGGTTTGTGACTACTTAATTATTTTAGCCTGTGCACATTCATAGTTTGCTACTCCTTAAGCCTGATTTTTGTGCTACTTAAAAAATCCTAAGACATAGATCTAAACTGAAGAGGTTAGTTTTAAATGGTAATTAAAAGATCTATATATTTTATGTTATTTAAAAATAATTAAAAATGTAAGAAGAAAGGGTTGATATTAAATTTGCTGGAGCACTCATATGCTGATTCTGCCATTCCTATCAAAGCAGGACTCAAATGTGACCTGATGCCCCTGGGAAAGGAGAAATGGCAGTAAGGATAAGATTCTGAACAAGAAGTAAGAGACAGGGACTCTGCTGTGGGCTTTGCCATGACTTTTTAATTCCTTGGTGCCTCAGTTTCCCAATCTATACAACACAGGGTAAGAAAATTTAGCTGGATCAAGCCTAAGGAATGGGATGCAACTGTACCAAAATAGGCAAATTGGAAATCTCTTCCTTGAGTTTTTCACCTATCTAAGCATATACATTGCAATAATTTCTAAATTAAGTTCTTGAAAAGACAGAAACTAGTTGATAACAGTAAGGCATTGTTGATCCATTATGCAAATGGAAAAACAAATTAAAGGACTGGAGCACTGGGTAGAACATAAAGTGATAGTGGTTTCGTGAGACTAAGCTATTGCACAGGGGGATGCAGAATTAGGGTGTTGTATTATTGTGCAAATAAAAAGGCAAAGAGGGGGGTCTAAGTTGTAATGGAAACAGTGCTTCAGGGCCAAGGACTGCTGTGACTCCAGATGTCAGGAGTTTGTTAAACATATTACAGAACAACATAAAATGTAAAAAATGCAACGGGAACAAAAGGTTAGGCTGTCTCTCTCCATGCCTCAGTGAAAAGAATGAGAAGAAAAACAAAGTCACTTGGCAGCTGGGGTTTCTCAAGTCTTGCCGGTGTTTCTCAAATCTTGCTGGCGCTCTGCAATCGCCTCCATTGGCAAAGCAGTTGTATCACTACACAAGCAGCACCCTACCATTAAGCAAATAGGGTCTCTCTCATCCCACCACTACATAAACAGTCCCCTACCACGGCAAAAGCATCCTTTCATTACCATGCGGCATCTCGCTATTTCAAGCACAGCATCCCACTACCGCCTTACAACCCCATTACACAACGGCATGTCAGCAAACTCTCTCACTAAGCGTCAAGTTTAAGAAAGCATTACAGAACTAAACAAACAGGCCTGCTAGGTGTTCTTCTGTTAAAGCTGCTCCAACTTTCTTCCATATTCATGCTCTCCATCAAAGGGGCAGACTGACACCACTGATAGGGGAACAACACTACGGATGAATTCGGGCCACTATGCTCAAAAGTCTTACCTGGTGTTTTGGGAGAAAACAGCCTTGCATGGCCTAACTGGCCACTTCGCTTTTCCTAGCGCTCGTCTGGGGCCACTCTGATCACCCTGAGTAAGAACATTCCTTCCTGGAGCATGAGAGTCATCCCATCTCCATGCTCTTTGACTCAGCGCTATTAACAGAGCTAGTGCCGTTATCTATAGCCTGGGCTGTCAGTGTGGACCTAGTTTCCGGTAAAGATACATCAAAGACAGTTTCAGAGATTCTCCCACTAAGAAATCAGTTAATGAGGTGAAAGGAGCAGGACTTAGACTCTCTGCTTTGAAGAATAATGAGATTTCAAAACTTCAGCTATATTTCTAATCGGAACAAAATCCTCAAATTTTGTAATTTGTATTCTGAATTTGGCTTTTTAAAAATGCCTATTCTCTTCTAATTCAACTAAAAAAAATGTGAAAATTCAAGGCAGCAAGTCATTACAAACTGTGAAATAAAAATGTAGGCAAGCTTCGGAGGAAATGACAATAAATTTTATTATACCAGCTGCTATTACTGGTAAACAAGTCAGGTTTTGGGGCATGCAGCTCCTGCTTCAGGTCTGAAACAGAAACAGTTTCTGACTCCTTTCCAGATGCATCATCTGGTCTAATAAAAGATATTAAGTCTCCCAGCATGCCTTGCCTTATTCATATGTTTCGGGCTCTTCTACTACAATACATAGTAATAACAGGATATTTCTGTAAGAAAAATGACATTTCAACAGTGTTAGCACTTCTTTCATCAAAACATCATTCAAGAAAATTGGGTTGGTTTTGTCAAACTCTTTTTCAGCAGGAACAGACTTTCGTATTCTGTATAACAATTCAATTTACCAAAAATTAGCAGTGTTCCAAAATAATACATAAACATTGGTAAAATGTGATGATAGCTTTCATTGGGGAAAAGCTTAAACAGGCTGGAAATGGATCAGAAAGAAGAATAAAACCAGATACAGCAGACGCATTGCATTGAGCCTGAGATCCCACGGCAGTCACAGCCAGAGGACATGGCTGAGACAAACGGTACTACAATAGACAATTGGCAATTTTTAATTTGCCAAATATTAACCCATCTACAGCTGAATTAAAGAGCCACCTATCTTTGAGCACAATCGAGTCACCAGCTGTGATCAGAGAATGATTGTGATGTAGTATATCACAGGGAAATCTTTTCACTTTTCCTTAGAAGTCTCCTGCCTGAGTGACTGGGTACTTCCAGCTATTTTATTAATTAGGATATGTTGCTATGTACCACATGCTAATAGACGTTGGCTTTCCTCAGCTGTCATTTGCATGCTCCTACAGGCGAAGGGCATCCTTTTTGGACAGTTCTTCTAGTATTTAAGATTTTGTTACTAAACATTAAAAAAAGTCATAATATACAGCACACTTCCCAGTTTCCACTGGGGCCCTCTATACTTTAAAAAGGTCTACATTCATTTTTCCTGGGCTCCTACGTAGACACGACAGGGGTTCTTCTTTAAGATCTCTTTGTTTTTCTTGACTTGTTTTTTGCTCCTGCACTAGCAGCAGTCACCTCTCATACTGAGACATCAAACCCTCCCACATTGCTGCTCTCCACCTGAGCCAGAGACAAGCCTCTTTGGTGAAAATGAACCTACATGAAATGTTGCAAGACTGGATCAAAGTGAAATATTCTGTTAAATTTTAATACTGCCTATAACCAAATTCCAAGGAGCTGCTGTACTTAATCATCCTGGTAGCTAGAGCCTGTTGTGAGAGGCAGACCTGCCCAGAAGCAGCAAAAGAGACTCACAGCTAAGAGTAGATACCTGTTGCACAGAATAAATCATCATATCCCTTCCTATATCATCCTCTTTTTTCCAAACCAGCTGCTCTGGATGAGCAGGGAGAGCTACAATCCAACGGACTTCTTGTTATTATGCCACTCAACTCTCCATATTAACATGAGGTGGAAGGAAAGCCAGGATTGATAGAGCCCTGTTACCCCCCCCAAATAGCCAGCCAGAGGTTGTGTGAAAATATTAAACGCAAAGCAGTCTTGGCTGCGGAAAGAAGGGACCTCACAGCCAAGTTTATGCTCTCACTGAAGTTTTTTGTCATAAGTTTTGGTCCATTTCCCTCTATGGATCCTCTGTGAGGGTGTTTTGGACGTTCCAAAGAAGTCATCAGGCACAAAATCAACAGATCAGTCACCTCATCCTGCTCATTCCGTACAACATCACATAATTCTAATATTAACCTTACATAGGCAGCAAAGTATTCATTATCTGTGAATGCTGACAGTCCAAGGAAATCAAAAAATAATGAGGTTTTTTTCATATAAAAATATGAGTGTACACTTCCCTGAAGAACCACAGGACAATACTGACAACAAGAGGCTAGATTTGGAAAAGAAAACTAGCTCTGAAGAGGGTTATTGGTTCTATTGAAAAAGCACTACCAATAATGGAGTTTTCTCTCACATAAAGGCCAGCAGAAAGTTAAGACTAGATATTTTTCACCTGATAGTAGATATTAAAACCATGCCGATGACCCAAAGCATTACACAGTAAAACTGTATCTTCTATGAGTATGCTTGGCTGCTTTGATGTCAGAAAACTGGGGGGTGGGAGGCAATTCTTGTCTATTTAATTGAAGAAAATGCTGTTATTTATGTTAGAGGGACACAGACTCAGAACCAACCTTTCGGTGGGAAAGTAAGTTCCATCTCTAAGCAAAATTCTGCCAAATTTCTGCATCCATTTCCACTGGCAGAGGATCTTGGTTCTCCTTTTACAGATTGTACCCAATCGTATGATGGTGCCAGAGCCCTGGCACAGGTTGCCCAGAGGGGTGGTGGGGTCTCCTTCTCTGGAGATACTCCAAACCCACCCGGATGGGTTCCTGTCCAGCCTGCTCTAAGTGACCCAGCTCTGTCAGGGCGTTGGACTAGATGATCTCCGAAGGTCCATTCCAGCCCTGATCATTCTGTGATATGGAGTGATTCACAAGAATAACATTAAAGCAGCTTTTATTCCCCTCTCTGGCAAACATCCATCGCCTTGAGTCTGATATGCTGTGGGGAACTCCACCTGCTTTTCCTTGCAGAGTGCAGACCTTAAATTGTTTTAGCTCCCAAATTTGCTCCTGATTGTTTCAGTAGCCAGTAAGCTTGGAGACGGGTTTACCACTGAAGTTTTCTTAGTGACTTTGGATCAGCTGTCTGTTTAATGGTACCATGGGATTTGATTAATGTTTAACCATAGGATTTCTAATAGGATTTCTAGTATCTCATTCCCTAGAGCTTAGAACTGCATTTCCACTCCTAATAATGTATAAACAACCAATCCTCTTATTGTAAGTCTTATATTAAGGGGCTTCAGACAGTACCTAGAGCGAAAGGTACCCTTTTGTCAATAATAACCTTGAGAGAAATAATTCACTAAAATTTTACTTCTTTTAAAAACCAAAAACCATGGCGATGATCATCCAATCAGAGCAGGTGGGATTTTGACTAGTTCTGTATTTTATTACCTGCTGTTACTCATTCTGTATCTTACAGCTTGGGCTAAGCCCCCTATGGATTCCACTCAGTCCCCTCAGTGCCCTGATGAGCACTGACACCTTGCTGGAGTGTACAAAACCCACATTCTGCTTGCATGGGTCTCTTGAGACTGGAGAGAAACCAAGTCAGACTGACAGCTCAAAACCAGTGTGCTTAGGGAATGAGTCCTTTCGAAAGCAAAGTACTCCCAAACTTGCCTTGCTTGAAATAAAGTACAGATATTCGCCTTTTTCAAAGGGATTGAACCCACATTACTAAGGCGTAACTTACTATTTAGAATTCAAATGGGATTTTGTAATGGATTTGAAATGACAGACTGACTTAGACACTTGATTGTACTTTCAAAGACATGGGCGAAGCATGGCAAACGTTTTTATCTGTGTGATCTCCTCTAGTGAAAACTTCCAAGACAGAAAGCTACATAATCTGCTCTAAATAATTCCATTAATTTTAATAGTAGATGGCTATCTTGCCTTTTAAGACAGCTTTGAAAAATTCCAATTTTCATTCCAGCATTTAGAATTTATTTTAGTGGAAAATTATTTCATGTATCTCACCAAACCTAAATGAAAGTGTCTTCACCAGTTCTGCAAGATAACACCCTTAGAAATTGTATTTCTTTAGCCTGTTTATGTTATCTAATTACAATGCTCTATATTTTCCCAGGAGACGCTAACTAGGGAATGATCTCTCCAGTGATGCCATGCAACGCTGAAGCATCTGAACAAGAAGCATCATTTTCAATATTGGGTGTAATCAGAAGGATACCATCCTCCTGAAGAAGTAAGTGCTTGCATGCTCTTGGGCACTGATTTGCTTCAGGAATATTGTCAAAGTGCCACGGTCAGGACAGCTTCCAAGGCATCTTTACAAATGTAATACACAATGTACCACAAATACCAACGTGACCTCTACATTATTAAAACATCTTCAGTTGTAAAGCTTATGATTGCTATTGTCTCAAATGACAGTGCCTGTCAGGACTGTATAATTGCTCTTTATTACTATGTCTTGTGATTTTGTGCCTCCTCCTCCACATGATATTTTCTTACTACAGTAATGCTAAGTATTTTAATGTTTCTGTGCTTTTGCTTACAAGCCCTCAGATAAGTATTTCTTCCTTGTTTTTTACTGGCACTGTTCTTGGAAGTCTGTTGTTCCATCCATTTAATTCGTTTAAAACATTTCTTAACTGTCAGCTTATTTATATCATGCCTCCAAGTGCAGAGACACCTGAAAGGGAATTCACGAACTTCCAACAACCAGTAAAAACACTATCAACCTTGACAGTGTTTTTTTTAAAACTACCGCTTTCTCACATTTGTTTTTCCATCACACTGCATGGGCTTCTTGGGACCCAAGCGCAGGACCCGGCACTTGGCCGTGTTGAACCTCACACCATCGGCCTCAACCCATCGATCCAGCCTGTGCAGATCCCTCTGTAGAGCCTTCCGACCTTCCAGCAGATCATCGCTCCTGCCCAACTTGGTGTCCTCTGCAAACTTACTGGGGGTGCACTCGATCCCCTCCTCCGGGCCATTGATGGTAGAATCCTAGAATGTGCTGGGTTGGACCTTTAAAGGCCATCTAGTCCANACCTTTAAAGGCCATCTAGTCCAACCCCCAAAATATCTTGATAAAGATATTAAACAGAACCGGCCCCAGTACCGAGCCCTGGGGCACAGCACTTGTGGCCAACTGGATTGAACTCCATTCACCACCACTCTTTGGGCCCAGCCATCCAGACAGTGGTTCACCCAGGGAAGTGTGTACCCTTCCAGGCCATGGGCAGCCAGTT
>VXBO01001725.1:257682-289687 GCA_013400135.1 Rhinoptilus africanus | reverse complement strand
GTTTCAGAAAAGGGTAGATGAGGTGCTGAGGGACAGGGTTTAGAAGGGGTTTTTGTCAGGGGGGGTTAATGGTTGGACTTGATGATCTTAAAGGTCCCTTCCAGCCTCAGCGATTCCATGATGGTTCTAATATGGGAGTTTAATTTGGCCAGGCCTGAAGGCGGGGAGGGAGGGCTGTATAAATAGAAAGGATATTTTTACGGGATGCATTGTTCCAGGCACGGGGCAGGTCAGGAGCACAATGAGCCCCCCCTTTCCCTCTCCGCAGGCATTTTTCTCCGCTGCACCTTGGAAAGGCCCCAGACAGTAAATGGTACCTCCTGCCAAACTGCCGGGGCTGTTTCTTTTTTGCTGCCGCGACAAAGAGCCTGAAAACACAGGGGGTGGACGATGGGGAGCACCACCATTGGGATGGCCTGGGAGGCGCCTGTGGAAGAACCACAGCCCGTGTCGGCTCCAGGCTCCCCGAGGACATCAGGTCCTGGTGACCAGTGCCAAGGAGGTGACCATCAGCCGCGGTCCCTGCCCAGCCAGGAGGGGAGGGAGAAGGTGCTGCTCTCACCCCGTCCCCCCGAGGGCTGCAGGCCAACAAAAGGCAGCGGAGAAACCACGCCAAGGAGGAAGAGCAGCTCAGGTCTCACCATGTCCCTCCGCGCCAGGCAGGGGTTCTCCCAGCGCCAGGTGAGAAGACGGCCCCTGGGAGGTGAAGTAAACCGCACAGAAACCCGTGGCGACCACGACTCAGGCTGGGTGAAGCTGGAAGGATCAGAGCCCGAAGGAGCCGAGGGTCCCAGGCTTGTACAGCACAGGGGAGACCAGCCCCTGCCCGCACCCCCCAATCCGGCCACAGCACATCCAGCCCCTCCACCAAAGCCGTCTCCTTCAAGGAACATGAGCTGAAACCCACCTTGCCACGGGGGCCACCGGGCCCCAGCCAGCACCGTGGCACCTCTTCTCCCTGCCCGAGGTCAGCCTGGCCCTGCCCCTGGCTCCTGCTGCCTCAGCGCACCCCCCATTTCACTACAGCAACGGCCCCCACGCCCAGGGATGCTCAAAGGGACCCCGAATACAGAACCGCATTCCCAGTGCTCCCACTACCTCACTCTCAGTGCTGGAGGGTCAGGCAGCTGAAATTTAAGCCCATTAGTCAGGGCAGCTTCCCCCTGGGGGTTCAGCAGCCAGCCCTGACAAACAAGCACAGGGCCAGGCACGGAGCAGAGACGAGGATCTGGGAGCCAGGTGAGTGGATGGACCACCACAAGCCCCAGCAGCTCGTGAGCGAGCAGGAGGGACAGCCTGGTCGGCTCCCTGTGCCCCTACCCAGGGCTCCAAAACACCCCACGCCGCGACGCTGCAGGACCAGCTCCTCCCTCCACTGAAGACCTGGCTCCATGACCATACAGACCTACCAGAGCCAGCGCGACTCACCACGAGCAACCAGCAACGACAGTTACTCAAAGCTCTAGGGCAACCCGAGCAGCTGCGGAAGGCGTTATCCCTTCCAAAAACCAGCCACGGCTTCATTTCAGACCCTTGGCATCATTACAGACCCGCACGCTCTCAACTCACCCCATGGCGAAGACGCAACCGTTGGGTCAATCCCCAACGTCCCCGTGCTCACAGAAAGGCTCAAGCATCTCACCGCGGAGGCAGCGCCTGCTGTACGGGGGGTGCCAGGCCCACCATCTCCCCCCCGACCGAGGGGACCTCACGGCTCAGGGCCCGAGGTGAAAGAACAGACGGACACCCACACTCCGTTAAGTTGTAGGAATTTATTTTAAATAACCTACAGTTGATTAAAAGGGAATTCATGATAAAAATAGAAGATACTTGTTGAGGAAAGGCTGCAGGAGATGGTCTTTGCACACACACTACGCTAACAATGCCTCTAAAACTAATGATTATAGCAAAAAAAGGTTTCACATTAAAATTCTGCTTTTTATTTTTTTTTTAAATTTTTGTACACAATTACAAAAGAAAAAAATAAAAGCCCTAAAATCTCGATTATTTTCCTTTTTGGACCGATGCTCATTTCCCTCGAAATTTATTGACCTGTGAAACTTCTTTTTACACAATAAAATCTTTCAAGTAAAAGAGGGGAGTGGGGCTTAGAAAAAAAGGGGGGAAAAAAGGTAGAACAGTCTGACAAACCTAAAAAGTAGATATTCTTGAAGTACATAGAGCGTGTTCAGAACAAAGGGTGATGGGAATGTCATTTGTTGCCAATTTCACTTGTCCTCAAATTCCACACGCGTCTCCCCATCACTCGGCCCCCTCCCCTTCCCAAATCTACACGATCTTTAAGATCAAGAAGAAAACAAAAAACCCCAACTGTTTAAATATTTTAAAATAATTAAAAGAAATAAAAATTCACATTTAAACAAAACAAAAAAAAAGGAACGCTCAAGTCAGGAGGCCGAGTTTCCCATCACGCTTTGTTCTGAACAAATGTGGTGGATATTTGTAATTCATGTTCCAATGCCACGACTGTTTCAAGAGACAAATTAAAAAAAAAAAAAAAAGATTTGGGTATTTCCATGACTATAGTGACAGCTGTAACAGGTGCGTTGGGTTTCTTAAATTTTGTTTATTTGTTAAATTCTGAAATGGGGCAGGAGGGGGAGGGGAAGGGCAGGGGTTAAGGAGTCCATTTTCTATTAAAATATAGAAGTTATTGCAAAACCCTAACTGTAAAAACGCACCAATATAATTGGATTTTGTATACAGTAGCTAAAGATTCCCACGCTCTCAGTGTGATGGTGAATTTGCCTGGCGGAAGGTTGACAAATCCCCCATCCACTTGCCCTGCCTCAAGAGAAAAAAACCACACAAACCAGACAGCTAGAATTTGGATCTCTGAAACATTTTTAAATAAGTTGTCCATAGGACAACTGGCTCAGCTCCTTTAGGATATTTCCAGGTTACGCTTTCTGCAAGATGTTGGCTGTTGTATCCGATGCTCACTTGCCCCTTTCCTCCCCCTTCCCCAGCGTCTAAGGACAAGTAAGGCTCACAGTTTATCAATCTCCCTAAAAACCAGGCTACTCCCCTTTTTCATTTTTTCCCATAAAATTCAGCTCATTAAAAACAAGTTAAAACTCATAGTCTTCCTCTGCCATGTCGATAGCCCAGGCAAATTTCTCTCGTTGGGTTTTGTTATAAATCTTCTCTATAGGAATCCCCCACTTCTTACACCTGCAGGAGAGGAGATGCTGTTAAGATTCAAGCCCTGGCTGCGCAGTGCCGCCCCGCTCTCCCCCGGCTCCTTCCACGAGACACACCACCCAGCTGAGCACCACCAGCGTCCCACCCTGCGGGTTCTCCACCCCATCACCTCCCAGCGTGGTGCTCATGTGTCAACTTTTGCCTCGAGAGATTCCTGAAACCAGGAGAAGATACAAGGGAAGGCCGCAGAGACAGAGGTCTCTGGCAGCACAGGGACACTGCTCTCAGCCACACCGGGGGGACAAACTCCAAGTGACAGGGTGGTTCCTTCCAGCACAAACCAGGTGGATGCTTACCAAGCAACGGAGATCCTGGGATCCAGATAGTTGAGTTTGGAGGTGCCCAAAGCGATCTGTTTGTTCTCCTCCCTGTCTGTAGCCTGAACCTCCAGCTTCATCAGTTGCTCCTCAATCCTCTGCACCGCTTTCTTCTTGCTCTCCACTGTCCTGGGGTGGGAAACAATCAAAGCATTCAGTGCCTAATGCCCTGCTGGACTTGAGGTGGCAGCGCTGTGGGAACCCAAAGGGATTCTGCTCAAGGTAAGCAATGCCACCAGCCACGAAGGGCAGCTGTGTCAGCACGGACGGTGACACAAACCACTCAGCACATGCAATTAAGAACTGACAGTTTTAAAGAGGCAGAGCAGAAATCTTAAGCAGCGGTTTTGTTTTAAAGGGTTGGAAGCAACAGCCTGAACTGTCCTGACGCGACACCCACTTTAAAACCAGCCCGTGTATCCCCCTGGCATAGTCACGCTGTGATTCTGCCTTCAGAGCTCCCTTAACTCAGCACCCCTGTGGCTGTTCTGCAGAGCCCACGCAGAGTCCGAGGGCACGGTCCGCACTGCGGGCTTCCACCAGAGCAGAGCAGAACGCCGGGAAGAGCACGTGCAACCGTGTAGCTCCTGGCTCCCCATGAGGATGGTGATGCTGCACACTGGATCCACTGCTCCGCTCGGTCCCAGCAGCAGGCTGGTTGAGCACCAACATGCTCAGCTCAGAGGGGTGACAGAGAAGAGACTAATGCTAGCGGACCACATCGGGAACTGCGGTGTCAAACCACCCTATGGTCCTCAGCTTGAAGGCCATTTCTTCATGCACAGAATAAAGAGGGGACAAGAAAGCCTGTGGAAATCTTCCCAGATCACAGGCCCCGGAAACAGAGCACAGGGTGAAGGACCCGTGTGGAGCTGAGAGTACTGGGAGTGTTGCACAGCCTGGTAACACCAGCCTTACTTTTTAGACTTCTCATCCCTCCGGACCTTGGCATCAGCTTTGGCGCTTTTCAGTTCTCTCCTGGCATCAGCTAACTGCTCCTTCTTGGCATCGATCTAGGAGAGGCAAAACCAGACGGCAGCACTGTCAACAAGCCGCTGACAACTGTGGCAGTCGCCCCTGGGCAGCATGGCGCAGGGAGTGAGTTTGTGACCACATTCAGAATCTACCAGCGCTCAGACCCACTTCTGCAGAACAACTAAGCCCTCGGCCTTTCAGTTTGCTGCAAAGTCTGGTGTGGTGAAATACTCCCCTCAGAAAATAAGGCCCCACTCATTTCCAAAGACGAGGTGCCGCTGGGAACTTTCTCACACAGCTACAACCAAGCAGGCAGAGGAATTTGCTTGGCCTGGGACTGGTCAACAGCCCCTCCAGGCAGCTTCTCTGCACCCACTGTATCCTGCCAGTGCCATCTCTGTGATGGCAACATGGAAGGATGATCCCTGTTGCCTCACCAGGAATCAGTTCTTGCCCCAAATCCTACAGGCTGAAAGCTGTTACGGCTTCAGGTAGCTCTTCTCCAGTAAGTTTAGGATTCAGGGATTCAGCATTTTGCAGCCCCTGTTCAACCACTTCCCTTGAACATCCCCCAGGCTCTAAGATCTAGTGTGACGGCAGCCGTGTTAGGTGTTACAGAAGCAGGGGACACTGCAGCGCCAAACCGGAAGTCCTTATTGTGAAGGTTATTCTAAAGCCAGACCAGGAACAGACCTAAACCCCTTTGGACCTCTCATGGCCTTCACCAGAAACAAATCTGCAAAGGAAGAGGTCAAGTCAGAGGGGCATAATGTACCGTGTACACAGCCTGCACTGACGGTGGCCTGGGATTCACCCAACAGGAATGGATTCCCACTCTGGGCTCTTTAGGGGCCACAAATCAGAGCCAGAGACTGCTGCTCTGAAGTTTCAACGTCAGCACAACACACAGCTGTGGGATCAAGGGCAGATAAAAAGGGTCTGGTCTTGGTCTTTACAAGTCAAAGATGACTCGGACTGAAAGGTGCCCCTTTCAGCTCACCACTCCTCTCCAAGCAGGTTCCGTCTCTGAGGCAGCACTACCCAACTCCTGACAGGGAAAAGTAGGCTCTGCTTCCCTTGCACCCCAAGTGGAAGTGACTCCCGAGATGCAGCACTTGGAGCCCTGCCCCAACCCAAGAGGTGGGCAAGGGTGGGGGTACCTTGCTCTGCAGGTTCATCATGGACTTCTCGAAGGTCTTCGGCGGAGCCCTCTGGTGGTTACACAAAATGGCAACCGCTCTGTTGGCACGGTTATAGGAAAGGATCTTTGCTGGGATGTTGTCGTCCGCTGCAAAGTACAAGAAAGTGGTGAACAAGCGGGTTCTCCAGGGCTGCTCGGCTCCAGCTAGTGTCCCACCACCTCTGCGAGCTCAGAATCACTGCAGAACTGACGTTCCCCTCTGACGGGCCAGTTTCAACACTGTGCTCTAATTGCAGTTGTAATTAGACCACTTCCACTCTGAGCCCTAACTCCTTCTGGGACAGTTTCTTCAATGGCAACAAAGACAGCGTTTGCCACTCAAGAGGGGAAGCACATCCATGCTCAGAGGACAGCAGGACCATACTGCTCAAGACACCGCTGGGCTCCACAGACCCAATGTGCCCACTTTGTCAAGGTGCTAACAGCAGTGCTCGACAGAGAGGTGGTGAACGAGCAGCCAAGAAACACGGGGCTGTTACAGATGCACCTGCCTTGCCTGCCACCTATCGCATTTTACAACTAACCGAAAGCAACTAGATTTGGTAAAGGACAGGCATAAACTAGCAGACGGCACACCTTGGTGCACTTATAAGTCAGCTCTGTCCTGCCCCAGTTCGGCTGCTCAACGACCCGAAAAGATTGTTTGGCAGCAAATTTTTGGTCAGACCTCAGCTGCCTGACATTAGCACTGAGAGAACTGCAAGGAGGAAGTGGTGTACAGATACAAAACTCGTGGCTAAGCCGAGGAAGCCAGGTCTGTTCCCCACAGAGCTTCAAGGGCAAGACTTACGATTAGTGAGCTCCTTGAGCTGCTGCTGTAGCGTGATGGAGGCATTGTAAGTACGGAATACCTTGGCTGTCAGTCCCTCCATAAGGTCTTGAAGATGTTTATTTAAGATACTGGTCTAAGGAAGCAGAAAGGAGAAGACAGTTAGCACTAGAACTGACCACATCATTTGTGAAATCGCTGCACACACTGCTGACAAAGACCTGCAGCTCACGGCTGAGGCCCAGTGAACTCAGACCTGACCACAACAGAATGGCCACAACCTTACTGAAACCACAGCAAAAGTCAACAAAGAACCAACAAGTATTAAATTGGTATCAAGTACCACAAGTGGCCAAAAATGTTTTCTTCAGTGTGGAGGTTTTGGTAACAGGTAGAAACGTGCCTGTCCCACCCCAGGGAAGGTGCCTGAGCCACCACAGTGCTCCCACAGAGCCAAACGTGCAGATGGGGATGGCATCTGAAAAGCTGTCACCTCACGCCATCATCTTCTCTGAACTCTGAAAAAAACCTCCCCAAGTCAGAGCCAGCCGGGCTCACCAGGACCAAAGCCCATCGCTTCAGGAACCTGCGGGCACAGCGGACAACAGAGACACTGGATTGAGACAGACTCTCATTGCTTTTAGGCTGCTCTGTCCAGCTCTGAAAGAAAACTGCCACCGAAACCATTCCTGTAACAGGGCAGACGTTATTGCCCTGTGCAGATGAGCCAGTTCATGATGCTCTACCACCATCCCTCACCATTAACTATGTGCTTACATTGAGGCGGTCAAAGAGGTCATCCTCAGGCTGCTTGTTCTCCATGAACAGCTGAAGATTCTTAAACACCTGCAGGAAAAGCAAACTGGTAACTTCAGGCACACAGACCAGACAGCACTGAGCAGCACTAATACAGAAGGAAGCAACACTGCCAGGGAGCCACTTAAAACTGCTCTGAGGCAACAGTGACAGTGCTGGATGTTACTTCCTAGCAGGCAAAGACCCATCTCTCAACGCTTGTGTTGAGGGTTTCTCCTGAGCAACAGGAGCTCTGAGCTTTCAATGCCTGTTATCCTTCTCCTTTGGATCAAGACTGCAAGAGACCTGATCCTGCCCTGGCTTAGGTGCCTAACAGAGAAAGAGACCCCAAAGCTACCACCTTTTCCTTGCTTTCCATCATCACTCTAGTCAAAGAGACCCCTGAGCCATTTCCCATGGAGCGGAGCTTCCCAAAAGCAGGTATTCCCATTGCTACACTAAATGTCTCATACAGTTCCACACCCAACAAGTCTCACTGGGGCAGGGAGAATAACCAAAGCACCTTTGATTATACAGAGATCACAAATCCCAGGCTCTGCGTGCTCCCAATCCCCAGATCCCAGCTTCTCAATAACACGTGTTCTTCTTCTACACACACCTCATATACAAAGATTTCTAGTGCCACAATAATCAATTCCCCAGTGTAAGCACTGAAGAAGAAACACTAAGAGATACCAACACCAATACGTTTAAACTGGAAAAACGTTTTCTTCTTTAAACAAGGAAGTAAGAATTCCAGCACACGCTCATTTCTATAGCAGCCATAGTTCGGATTTTTCGTTATTTTGTTCCCCAAGAGGCCAACATTTACTGCCGACTCTCCTTACAATTACCACAGTACTATACACGCGGTACCCAGCACTGTGCTGACTGCAGAGAGGCAGGCCAGATGCAAAGCTGCTACGCCCACAAACCCAAAAGTCTTTTTGGATAGTGCTCTCCAGGTTCACACTGCTGGAAGGGGATTTATTCTGGAATGAGGTCAAGATCAGAGCAGATTTGAAATCGGTGGCTGATAAAGAAATAAAGGAATTAACGCCGCTTGGGAAAGAAGTCTTGGTTGGTAGATACCCAGGTTCACAGGTCAGAAGCATCACTGCACCTACTCTGTTTGCTCTGGAGCTCCTAAGATGAAGACATCCCCCAGCGAGGGCTCAGCTCTAACACGAACAGCAGCGCGGTGACAGGAGCTAGAGCCCATGTCAGACTGCCACTCTAACAGTGCCGCCCAGCCCTGTATTTCAGAACCTTTTATGCTATCACCTGTCATATGGGCACAAACTCTACCATCTCCAGGCGACAAAACCAACTCTGCTGACCAGAACAAGACCCAATAAACTCGGCTAACAGAGCTGTTACAGTTATGCTATGCCAACTCCTAACACTGAGGCCAGAGGGAAGAGCAGTAAGATGTTTAAATATCTCATCTGCCGGGTTATTTCACACCAGCAGCAGCCTTATCTACCATGGCACTGACAATAAAAATGGAAGAACATTAATTGACCTATATTCTGGCTAGGTATCTGATCTCAGTGACAAGGCCCCCCCTTATGGCCACCAAAACTGTGCTGACCACATTTTTCTGCAATTCTGTCTGCGCGTGTGTTTGAGGAGATGCCTTACCCTCTTCTCAACAGGGACTTTGTTGTAGTATCGGATGGAGTCTTTTCCAAGGAAGTCAAACTCAACCACGTATTCCTGGCCGTCCAGTTCAGGATGCAGCTTGATATGTTCTACTCTCAGAGAGCAGCAGCCCACGGTGTCAGCTGTCTCTCCCTCTTCTTTTTCATTACCAGCTCTCAGGGCAAGCTACATTTATATCAAGACAAGAGAGGTAAGCATTTCAAACCACCCCAGGAATATATAGATGTTGAAAACTTTCAGACACTTTCAGAGAATCAGTATTGTCCGTAAGAGAAGAGTGGATAAAAGTGACACTTAGAAAATGCTAATAAAAACTCTCTTAAGTTCTCTTTAAATCTGTTTTAAACAACCCTACGCTAAAGACACAAATCTATCAATCTACCAGAATACACTTTTTTCTTTTTTAAGAGAAGTTAGAAGCAAGATGTTTTAACAACTTTTGCTCAGTAACTCAAACTGTAAGACAGTTCTGACTAATGGAAATCCATTTCGAAACTGACTTCCACGTGAACTCAACCTGACACAAAGTCACAAAGTTCAGTTGCTCATCTTCTATGATCCTACCTCTTCACTGCACACTAAACAAACACACTTTAAATAGCATATAGGACACTTTGGGTTACATATAAATAACCAAAAGGCTACATTTGGCTGCATAAAAAATGTGTTGTAACAGTACTGGCTAAACCAATTTTTAATTTTTGAAGAAAAACCTTCAGCGTTCGTAAGAAACCACAATTATTCAAATCAAAGTTCCCTAGTTTACATCAAACTATTTTGAGTAAAAAATGTTAATCTAGCTGGTCAAGACACCATACACTACCAGGGCAACTCTCTGGGAACTGGTTTTAAGTAGCTTTAAATGCATCAATACAACTGCAGTCGTCTTTATGCTGTGGTGAAAAAAATAGCATAATTACGAAACCTCACGACTTCGACCTCAAACTAAAGAGGTGACAAACCAGCAGAAATTCCCAGCAGGAAAACTGAAACAGCTGGAGACAAAAGGCCCACGCAAACTTCCCAGTAATCCAACTGGGCGATTCTGGAACCACGCTGTGAATTTCGCCTGAACTAAAACAATGCTGCCTGAAATAGCCACATTCAGTACAATAGCTTATTGCTCTGGATTCCAGGTAATGGGAAGGAAAAGGAGCCGGGGGCCTGCCCACCAGGAAGTCTCAGGATACCTCAGTAACTGCGCTCAATTCTGCCTTAGGAACAGACAGACAGGATTCCCAGCAGGAGGGGAAAGGTAAGAGGAGTTACGCTGGGGAACGAGCCTTACTTTATCAATGAAGTACAGCGCCACAGCCCTCTGCCGTACTTTCATCTCTTTGGATTTCCAGTCTTCTCGATACTGATTTCGGATTTTATCTACACACTTCTTCAACCTCCGAGCTGTCTCATACTTCTGCCAGTCCTTCTCGCCCTGCAGAGGAAGCGGGAATAGAGTCAGCAGCACAAAGCAAAGGGCCGGTTCCAGTCTGCACCTCAAGGCTTTACAAGCCTGCGTGTGGCAAACGGTCTCACTGCACGAAAGCGCTGAGATTCTGCTGCTGAACAGCTCAGCTTCAAACTGTGCTGCCATGCAGCTGTAGGTAATTGAGATTTCCATGATATTAAACGCTTCCACAGAAGCGACTATAAAGACACAAAAACCATTCTGTCTTCCATGCTTCTCAACATATAAATGATTTCCTCTGCTTTATCCAGATGACACTTATGTTCTTTCAGCTGTGTAATTAAACACCCATAAAACGTAAAAGCAACACCAACAGTTCATCATCATTATTTCATATTCAAACCATGGCAACAAGAGGGCATAAATTCACAAGGAACAGAGATTTTGCCCTGCACTTGTAGGACAAATGCCTTTCCCAATGCAGGAAAAAAACCTCTTAAAAAAAAAAACAAAAGAAAAGACTTTAGGAGAAGGGCTTAAATCCTACCCCCAAAAGGTTTATCATCGCTTTTATGGAATTGATCCGTTGGCTGGTTATTTGCTCTCACAGCAGGGTTTGTTTTCCTTCAGTCACGAGCTCCTTATCAGCCTTCTCAGCCAGGAGCCTGCCTGGCCACGTTTTTCACAGAACGGCAGAGGTTGGAAGGGACCTCTAGAGATCACCTGGGCCATCTAGTTTCGTTTTACAACCGGATCATTAGCAACCCGCGTCAAGAATTTCACAACAGGATCAGGCACAGGAAATTATGGTAAATATAAGTAAATTATCGCCAGAGCAAGTCTCTTCTTGGATAAATTGCTTCCTTATAGGTTTACAGATTCCTACTAGGAATGACACAGTGATGCCAGTGTAGGATGAAATAGCAATAGAGCTCTACGTCCTATCTCTCTCGTAGACAACAGCCACATTTGCTTCTTGGAGACATGACCAATACGACATTTTATTTTTTTTAACTAGATCTTTACCTTAATTCTTGAGCTAGGATTCAACATGATGTATTTGATAGAGCCTTGGATGTTCTCAGTCCATGACACCAGCCAGGTAACCTTGTTATCATGCCGCACCTCCTTCCATTTGTGTCCTGGTGGAGGGGAAGGGATCTTGGAATCCCTGCAGACAATTACAAAACAGCAAATAAAAACTATTTAAAGAGACTTGCACAGTATCAAAATAGATAAAGTAGTAAATAACATCACATAAAGAAAGCAGAGGGAAAGAAATGAGGCAACATGAAGCAACATAACTAGGTATTTCCACAAGCAGGAAATAAGGTGAATCAAACTGAACAAAGATCAGAAATGTAACTCCTGTCAATATAAATCTGCTGAAGAATTATACCATAGGTGGGAACATTGCTAGGACCAGCTTTCATCTGTGGACCCTGTAACAGTGTGTACAGTTATCAGGACAAGACCGAAGAGAAGCCCATCAAACCTTACCCTTCGACATGAAGAAAGACAAAGTAGGGCAACCCACCTAGAAGACAATTAATTTCTGGCAATACTATCAGTAAAGACTGTTTAAGCAGATGTAGGCTGTAGGCATGAGGAAGAAAATACGTTGAAAAAGTTCTATACGAAAGCCATGACCAAGTCTTTGCTTGTATGACTAAGTTTCTCATCCATGTAAGAAAAAGATAAGCAGCATGCGTACTTCTGCTTGCTTGAATATCAACCTATACAGGATTTAAAAAAGGAAGCTATCCTAGCTAGAAAGCAAAGCCAAGGTGTGTGTGAAGCACCCGGTGCTCACTTGCTGCAGTTAATGATGATGTCTTCTGGCATGATGCGCCTCTTCAACATGCCCATTTTGGGATGGTTCCCACGACCTCGGAAGAGACCTGGGGGTTCAATCTTAAAGTTGGCAATCCTCTCCTTGTGGTTGTCCATCACGCAGTAACCATATTCCTTCAATAGCCGCTCGTTCTCATCTTTGATTTTCTGGAAAAACGCAAAGGCAAAGACGATACGTTATACCCAGCACCACACACATCTCTAAATGCCAGGACTTAAAAAATGTTGGTATTCCCACCACACTAATGCTAAAGACCCAACAGAAAACCAGATCCCCGTCATGTCAAATGCTGTATCAACACAGAGAGCAACAGACTGTCCAGAAAAGCATTCATAAAATGCAAGCAGCACAAACAAACTGAAAAAAGGGAAAGAACGTGTGAAAACTCTCTTAAAATTTGTACTTAAGAGGAACAGATTAGGGTTGGTGAAGACAGCTACAACTTTGACACAACAGAGGCATTTACCTCTATCCACATACCACAGCTACAAGGACAGCCCCAGCACAGTACTGCTCCTTTATGGTCTATATTCAGCATTTGACTTCTACCAGACTTTACATCTTTGTTGTTTATGTATAAAAACTCAGACTTCGGTGTTGGAACTCAGCACCAGAAAGCAGGCAGAGGAATGTCTCCAGCCTGCCACATGTCAAGCCTGTGTCAGCAAATGGTCTCATAAGCAGAACACAGTCTCCCAAGTAAAAATGTGCTGAGATTTCACTGCATACTTCTGTGCTTGAACTTTAATTACACAGAAGGAAAAATAAAAACATTGCAGCTCAAAATAAAACATCTGACCCACAGACAGCACGGGTGCGCCGCTGTCCAGAAAAAAGCCACTTCTGCTCCACTGTAATAGCGACCACGGATGGGACGGAGAAGGGCTCACCCACGTTCATCAGATGGAAAGAACAGTAAGACATGGGCTCTTTATTTTGGGTGGGACTCCTCTGACCCCAAAGGCCACAATTCCAGGCTACCAGGCCCCTCGCTCAAAGGACAACTACTGTAGCATCGCAAAAGATCAATTGAGAACCTGGGGCAAGTTTCCAACTTCCGTTGCAGTAAGTCTCAGTCATCTAAAAACTATTTAATTCTCTCCCCACAAGCCACTATAGCCATGCTACTTGCAAATAAAGTTTGTTTTTTATTCAGAAAACTGCATTACCTGCTATTTAAGATTTGTTCTCTCATTTCATTCACTAATGCCACTACTGCATCCCTTCCACCATCCCCAATTTTGCCTTCCAAACCCAAGGAGCGTCTAAAATGAATATCTATCTTTAACTGAGTATCCACTGCTCATTATTGGCCAGGGACCAAGGCTCCCATGGAGGTAGCACCTCTGATCCTACTTCCTTCATCATTTTAAGTCAGGATGAAGATTCAGCTGTAAACACAGGGCTTTGCCCTACATGGGCTGCACAGCAAAGATTCCTACANGCACCTCTGATCCTACTTCCTTCAGCAGGATCAGGAGCCTTAGCACCATCAATATCATTTTAAGTTAGCCCTGTAAACACAGGGCTTTGTCCTACATAAGCTGCAGAGCAAAGATTCCTACGGTTAACATGAAAGTAGTAATTTGAAAGCTAGTAAACACTGACTTATAAACAGCAAGGCAGGCAGAGGAATGATTACACAAAGATGTTTACGAGCCAGCCAAGAATCAAGATGTCTCCTGGAATTCCCTCTGGTACCTGTTTCTCCTCCTTGGACATCTGTTTCCTAGCTTCCGACTGAGCTTTGAAATACTGGCTCATGTGGGTGAAGTCACACTTGCTGAGGTTGGTGATAGTGCTTTTCTCTTCAGAGGTCATTTCCTTGCAGAAAGAAAGTAGCGCTTTAAGTTTTCATACATGGTAAGTTTTCATACACAGCAGAGCTTACCCTACCCCAGGCAGTTTAAACAGGAACAATAGACAGGTTCTCACAATAAACCCCCAGGAATCCCTGAATTCTTGCACATGCTCATTCCAGCTACGGTTAAAGAGAAAAGGACAAGGAGCAGAGAGTATGGAGTGCTGGCCTTCCAGCGGTCTGATCTCTGCGAGCACTGGGCGACGCTGCACCACCTCCCAAAGCGCTCTCACACTCAACAGCGGCTGGGACTGCCGAGGGGTAGGGAGAAAAATCCCAGTAACCCATCAACTGATCTAAAGGTTTGATTTTATGGCTGATGACCGAGGCGATGTTATAAGTTTTAGATCTTTGGAAGGGGTTTCCCTCGGCTCTTCAACAAGCATGTAACCCCATCATGCTGTAACAGGCAGATCTGGCAGGAAGAAGTCCAACTTTGTTGGTTTAGAGAAGTACATGTAATAGGGTCCTTCCTGGTGAAACTACAAGATAGACTGGAAACATCACAGCTACAACTGGAAGTAGCTTTTAGATGCCCTAAGCTACCTTTCCTGTGCATGGACCAGTAGCCCCTCTTCAGTGGCCAGTGCTGAGGAGACCTCGGCCATGCCTGCAGCCATGCAGTCGCTGCAGCCCAGGACTACGCGCATACCTTCCTCCAGTCTTTGAAAAAGTTTTTCCTGAAGATCTCCTTTGTAGTGTACTCGTGATCAAGCATTTTTGCAAAGAATGTGGCAACTTCTTCTGCTTTGGTACTCAGCTTCATGACTTTACCTACAAAGAAAGGTTTTCTTTTTAAAGAAAAGTGGTAAACAGGAATTGAAGCCAGAAAGAGGACGTAGTAACTACCTTAAAAGACACTGTATTTTTACCACAGAGAAGTTTTTCTTAAAAATGTTACATAGTACAGCAAATTGGACAGACAAAGGAAACAGAGGAGCAGAATTGCTTGACTTCCACCATAAACATTTTGAAAAAAGTTTCCTCTGGAATCTAAACATTACAAAAAAGTAACAGCGATCTGATGCGAGGCAGGTCTGAGAGACGTGGGGCAGGAAGGGGAAAAGGCCTCCTGCAGGAAACCCTCTGCTGAGACTCCCCGGTGCTGTGCATGCTCTTGGGGAGATCCTGCTGTTTGAAGTGAAAGAGGCAAGGATTTTATTAAATTTCATATTCTGGCACTCAGACATATGGGAAATACAGTCTCTGTATGCCTCTTCCACCCACAGAGGGACTCCGCTTTGGAACAGCCCTTCTCGCCTTTAGCTATTTCTAGCAAGGAAGAGCCCTTCCTATGGATACACACAAACAGGCTGGAAAGCGATGCCAAATACTTAACTTCCCCTTCATTGGAGGGAAAGGTGTTAGGATTCTGCTAATTGTTCCCTTTGCCACGGGAAGGCACTCCTGCGTCTCCAAATCAGGCTCAAAAGGTAGCTATTTTTAAGAAAGGCTGAGCTTTCAGCGAAGGGGGAGGTCACACCTCAGCTCCTCTGCAAGACTGCAGCACAAAGCACAACTGCTGCAAGGGAAGGCCTTAAAACACAGGGGAAAAGAGGCTGCTGCAACATCGAAGCAGTGGATTCAACATCTAACGTTCCTATCGAGCGTCTTTTTGGTCCAGACTGCATTCCTGACGACACGTGAGGTGCCAGGGATCCCCGTGAAGGGTTTTGCATGCAGCTCACATCTCCAGCTAGTTGCAAGAAATATTTAAAGTCCCAATGGGCTGGCAGACAGTCAACACCTGTGGGCTTTTTAACAACCATTTTACTGCACAAAAGTCAATATAAGAAAGACTACTGTTGATTCTATGCTCTTGGAAAAAAATACCACGCTTTTGATTTACTATGTGTTTTAAGAAGTTGCATCATCTCCAAAATTAAAGCATGGAAGTCAGCCATAAAGCCTGAAGATCTATAAACTCTTAGCAAAAGGTCCTCCCAATGATCTGAGAATATTCCACAATTAAATTAAACCAACAGTAACCCTGCCAATTTTTAAGCTGCAAACTAAAATACAGCATTTGTTTGCTTATAACAGGAAATGGGGGAAGGGAGAGACAGCAAGGGAAACGGTTCTTCCAGGCTACAAGTCTAGCTTGAAAGAGGCTATCGAGTTCCTAACGTGTTATGGGACTGAAATGACTGCTGTTTTTCCCAAACAGCTGAAGGCTCAGTCACCTTTATCTAATCGCTTTAGAATATATTTCATTGGACTCAAATTCATGTTTTATTTACAAAGGTCTGAAGAGGCTCTCAGTCACAGGGCTGGACATTTAAAGACAAAAAAAAAAAAAAAAGAGAGATTTATTGCAGAGGTGCGAATATTAGTTATCTGACTTAAAAACTGAAAACCAGAGAGCAACCGGGGGATATGCCGAGAAGAGGAGACAATATGGTCTGAAATGAAACTGCCACCACCTCCACTCTTCCCTTGCCACAGCTACAGAAAAATAGGCAAGTCCAAGCCAGCTCTGGGGTATGAGCAGTAACTTGTTAACCCACGGTCACCCAAACACACAGTGAAGCCCTGAAAGGCAGCTTTCGGCTTTGGCATTTCAAGCTCCTTCACCGAGGCTGGCATTGCAGGCACTAACGTTAGCTCGGGCAGTCATTACGGGAGCTGAGAACAGGCAGTCTTGCCGCAGCGCAGTCATGGGGCAAATCCCTCCAGCGAGAGCCTGCAGCCCGGCAGCTGGCTGGCCAGCCATCGCCCGATTATTGGACTCTACAAATCATCCCAGGATAATCTGGAAATTAGACAATGCCTTGTGAGCACAGACAGCGGCTCTTGGCAGCTGCTGTGTAAATCAGACATCTGATTTTTTTTTTTCTTAGTTTCTCAAGGAAGACTTATGTCATGGCTTAATTTGCCAGAACCTCCTGCCCACTCTGTAATTGTTGAGCCTATTGATGAATTTCTGCCATGACAGAGGCTGCAAAAATCCCTGCACTTCCTAGAGGTTTCGTGAAATAGATGGCTAGATAGAAGAGGAGCTTATTGCTGCCTCCACCGAAGGGATAGCTACAGTGTAATTTGCCCCTCTCCTCTTCTCTTCTCCTGCTATCACTAGATACCATACATTCTTCAGTAGAGGGGAAAAAAATTTAACTTTCTATCAAGTTCTTATCAAACCCTAAGAAAGAAGTCTGTAGACATCCCTGATCACTATGCTGCTTGCTTGGAGACAGCCTTTAATAGGACAAAAAAATGTTTATTTCACTACATTGTGGCTGAAAATGAATGTCATCTATTTCTTGGTATTTAAAAACATTGTGTCATGTCACATGAAAACAGCAGGTTGCTCCTGGAACGGTTCCATATGCAGATGTCCCCTTCCCCAAAAAACTACATTTTCATCCATTCAAATGCTTCCCACTTAATTCAATCCTGGGTCAATTTGATCCTTCATTTAACATGATCACAGGACTAAAAGGAAACACACGGGTCATCAAGTCTGGTCTCCAACAGGCATCACATCATGTAATCCCTTCCACATGAGCCCCTAACAACCAGTCAGCCCAGCACATTAGAATACCACATCAATTAGTTCTACCACACTCAACGGTTAGTGAGTGGGACCATGACTTACACCCGAGGGGTGCATCCTTGAGGCCAGCATCATCCCATGCATTCCTACAAGATCCTCATCATCTGTATCAAAATTCATTTGTCTTTTATTCCACTTATGCCACCAAATTATCACAAATTTCCTCACCGATGGTGGAAGTTGCAATTCATAAGGTTAAAGAAAACAGAGCAAGTCTAAAGGTGGCCAGCTCCAATTATGTTTTCTACTGCTACTCTCGGGCATAAGGCACTGCCATACTGTAAAGAAACCTGAGAGATTTACCACCGTAACAGAGTGTGAATGAGTTCATCTCCGTGTCAGCTTGCTTAGCAGAATTCAGCAGGCTGTTCCTTTACTTCTACAGATCATTCCTTCACTTAGCCGTTGAGGAACTTCTTTTAAGCTAACCAGTAAAACAAAACCACCTCCTCATCTCTTCAGTCCCCGGAAGAACGCCACAATACCCTGAGAATGTTTATTTCTCTTCCCAGCAAGTGGAAACACAGATTAACTCACCATCATAATAAAACTTGACATTTTCAGGCAGCGGTTCGTATGGCGGAGCAAACACAGGACCTTTGTGTTCGAGGAACTTCCATTTAATGCCTTCAGGGTAGCGCTCCTCTTCCCACCTTCAAGAGAGAAATATGAACCAATACAATTTTAAACTCCCCATCTTCATTTTATTACTATGTGGGTGTAAGAGTATGATACAGAAAATCAGCAAGCAATCACTGCATTGCCGGGCACAGACGAAGTACAAATACTCAGTGCACTACAATCATTTAATTACTTTTTTTTTTTTTCCTTTTTCAAAAATAGCAGAGCCACGTCCATGGACAGAACACCTCGGGTCGCAGGTTATCTGATTACACCACAGTCCTCACCCTTGCTGCTCTTTTCACAAAACTCACACAGCTGAAAAAGCTTAGAACTTAAGAAAATGAAGAATTCAGTTTGTAAAACAGCTAGGATCATGCCGAATTGGAGTCAGCTGTGATCTAACAGCAGGTCCAGGGTGCCAGCTCAGCAAAGCCAAACAACTGTAGAATATTATGCAGCTGCTTTCAGATGTGGACAAGTATGTCATTAAGGGCAGAGATAAAGAACCAGATGTTCCTTTACGACCTAAATGAGAACAAACCTGCTCGGACAAGAAAGACTGAAATCTGCTCTGTCATTTTAAATTCATTCCAATTCTTTGGGTAAGAAAAGCACACTTGATGAAAAACAGTGCAGCCCAGGAAACTTGCAACCTTGCCTAAAAGCACCCCTGTAAAAATGTTTTGCACATGATGCATTAGGTATCGCATCACAGCAAGGTAGGCGCCACCAATCCCACATTCCAACTGAGCAAAATCACGGGGTCAGCAATTCATCTACAGAGACAAGGGGTCCCGCCAGGCCAGTATCCTCCCCCTGGTTCCCAATTCCCTGTGCCCAAGCCACCGATTCCTCCCCACGCTCCTTCCCTCCCCTCTGCGCTTCTTTCATGATTCCCAGAACATCGCTGCTACATGCTGCTGGCATAGGATTCCCTGCTGAGAAAGGCTATTTTACCGTAGCGATTAATCAACTGGAAGGCCATTAACCTGTCAAGGCACTCAGTCTTTGAATTGCCCAGACAACTTAGTTGAGCAGCCACGACAATAAAAAAGTTCAAGCATCCCTCTAGTGCTAACCCTATGGAGGAGTCCCGTTCTGGGGGCAAGAGCAGCTGAGGAGAGACACGCGTGTACTGCAGGCGTCTCGGGAACTGTGAGCACAAATACAGGTCCCTTCATCCCTACTGAGAGAACAGGGTCACACTACAGAAGGTAGGCACTGTACAGAGAGAAAAAGAGCTGCTGCTAGAAGACACTGAAAAAGCTTCACTGGTGCCTGTACATCAATACTTTAGGACAACACAAACTGTATGTGACAGAGTGCTTTGCTACAGTTAGAAAGGCCCCATCTTTGACCACAGCACCAGACCTGACTTTTTCTACTAAGCAGCACGGTGACATCGTTAACAGCAAAGCACCCAATCCCAGCTATCAGTACAAAACCTGCACCGTAGATTTCAGACCCTGGCTGGGAAGAAGCTTTGAGTAAACTATGTTGATAGAAGAAACTAATATTGACATTTGAAGTCTACGTCCCAAATATTTACATTCCTAACGATTGAGTTTTTAAAAATTAATTAGAAGCTGTAAAGTATTTTGTGAAACATAGGCCTAGGTTCTTTCCACCCAGAAGCTCCTTCCAGCAAAATAAATCTAAACCATTCGCCTCTCCTCCCTGCCAGAAAAAGGTTATCCTTTCTGACAACGAGTATTTTTATTCCACTAAGAAAAAATGAGGGGATCATTCACAGTAGCTACTACTTTACAGGACAGGTTTGTCAGTCTTGCTTTTTAAGATTTATCACTCTGGTCTTGACGAGAAATTCTGTTCTGCTACCCACTCCTGTTCTTTTGTAGAGGACGCGTGTAAAAGGAGTACTAGAAAGGTAGTGGCTTAAATAGACAGCTGAAGCACACTGTGCCTTTTGGGAGGGCTACAAGGAAACGCGGGATACATGGAGTGGTTTCTAAGCCCAAAACTGTCAGAAAGTTTGCCACAAAAAGATAACAAACCATTCCCAGTCCCACTTCCACCTTCAAAAATCTCGTACAGAAGCAGTTAAGAGAAAACTTAAAAGTGAGCCTCCTATGGTCAGCCAATTTTTCCTCCTCATTTGGTTTTAAACAAAAAAACCCCACTACAGCAACACTAGCCAAGGTAGCTCCTGGTCCTAAAGCAACCTTCTACACATGGTTTTGTTGGAGCAAGGAAAATGCTAGCTGTTAAGAAAGCTGCCTTAACGATTTCAGCAGAAATTGTGCTCATCAGTCACACAGGTTTCCTAGATCAAATCCTGTACCAAACTTGTCTAAGGCGGCCAGCGTGTCGCAGGAAGGTAGACTTAGGGAAGGTTTTTCAAGTGGAATGAAAATAGGAAAGATTCTTGGGAAAAAAACCCCAGAATATACCTCAGGGATACGTTATTTCAAAGAAATGAACTTGCTGTAACACAAGGTGGGAGAAGTGCTCCTAAGGTATACATCTAGATCACGTATTCTTCACACGCCGACAGGGTGTGAAAATGACCTCTAAAAGAGCTCCACGTGGTGATGAATGAGGCCAACGCCTTGGGAATGTCTAGCATCAAGTATTCACGTATGAGAGGATGAAAATGCTCAAGGCAAAAAGCACTTGAGGAAGCATCCAAAAAAAAAAAAAAAAGGTATCAGACATTCAGAAAATTGATTCAGATGGAACATAAAACGCCCGTAAGAGACGCAACTGAAGTGCAGGTGAAACCCTGTCCAGCAAAGACACGCTATGCACAAAGCTGCAGATGGACGACAGGAACATCAGAAGGATGCAGTTACCTACTGCCAAATTCTGCAAAACATGCTTTCTGAGGCAGTTTTCCTCAGCAGTAAGCACAAATCACAGAGCTTGACACAGCTACCTGGGACTGTGCTGCCAAGGCAGGTGAGGGGAGAATGGTACAGCTTTCCAGCAACGGTTTTCTGTCGAAGGATACAGACTACAGTAAAAGGGAGCTGTCATAACAGAATATTAAGTTAGGCAGAACCAGCAAGGGCAGCTGAGGCAAAGCCAAAAAGACAACAGATCCTTAAGGCTTAAAGACCTTCTGTAGCTTCCTATTGCTTCATCTCCCTGTAGTTTGTTAATATCTAAGCACATTAAAAATATGCTGTCAAAGGGATCAAGAAAAAAGTGGATTGCTCAAAAAAGAAAAAAAAAAATCAGGATCGTTTTGGGAAGGGCCTGAAAACCAAATTTCTAAGAGAATATACAAGTATGAAAAAAAATAAATCCAAGCACTGATGTTCTGAGGAAGCTGTGACAATCAAAGAGAAACATGCAGAGACTATAAACACCACAGAAGAATTTTTCTTTTCAAAGGTGAGTCAATAAGAATGACAAAAAGGGGTAAAAGACCGAACCTGAAAGGACGGAAGATTGCAAAGGCTTTCCCCAATACTACAGATCTATTAAAAATAGCCAAACGATCTGAGAAAAGAAAATGCTCATGGAAACATCATCCCCCAAAGGTGATAAAAATACATTACAGGAGACTACAGGAGTGCAGAAAACACATATGCTTTTGAAAACAACATATGCATTAAATGGATGGAAACACTAAGGCCCGGACTTCAAACCACACACACACTAGAGCCTCAAATCCAGCAATAACAATAGATTACATTACTGTGGATAGTTAAAAAAAAACCCAGCAGGTTTCTTACACAGAGCACTAGTGATACAGCACACGCCTGTCTTCCAAATGAACCACAAAGTTCAGATGCGTTTAAAAACGGTTTTAAAAAAAAACCTTGAAAAGTGAGTGAAAGCACAACTTCAGATACTCAGTCATGTTACTTAAGGATCCTGGGCAAGACAGCAAGTGCCCTCCATTCAAAACTTATATTCAAAATCCATTTTCCAAACAGCCCAAGGTTAAGATCACTTGGCCAACTTCCATTTTTCTGCCAGAGGCAGCAGCAGTTTTGAGAGGCGCACGTTTACGTCCAGCTAGAATAAAAAGGCAGACACCCTCTCACATTGTACCCTCTATATAACACGGGTAAGATCTGCTACAATACTAGTTAATACATCTGCATATATTTATATATTCTTGCTGATACACCAAGCCCACAAGTTTTCGTATTGTTCTGAAGAGCGTCAGCAAGGAGCAGCTCCTGGGCACAAGAACTCCATTATCTGATCACTGTAGGTAGCCTCTACATTCTACAGATAGAAGGAAAACAAAACAAAAAAACCCAAACCCAAAACAAAGAAACAAACCACAAAAAACTTACTGCTTGCTTAAGGGATATCAAAAAGAGGTATTTCGCTTCTACTTGAGAGGATAAACATAGTGAATGAGATATTTATTTAGAGCTTACCAGAGCGTAAGCCAATTATTCAGAACAAATCCTCGTGAATCAACGAAAGCAAGCCAGATGTGCTTATTGAGTCAGTACGGGAGGTAAGAGGGAAAGTCCAGGTGCAGAGGGCAGCCTACATCGTTGATAGATAATTACCATTTCCATTTTTGCTCCTCTTCTTTTTTCGGCTTCTTTCTCTTGTCCGCTTCAGGGACTTTCTTATCTTTGCTCTTCACTTTCTTTGCTTTGCTCTCCTGCAAAATGAGTAAGAAACTCTTAGAACAAGCTACTGTATCTCCCCTCTCCCTGAAAAGATGTCTTAAAGCTACAAGACTGCCTCTCCTAGGGTACATAAGTTTGACCACCAACAACTGAATTCCTGTGGCCTTACTACATAAATGTGCTCTTAGACCACCCTATTAAGTCAAAGTCTGCTGATAGTGCCACTTATCTTTGAAGCCAAATTCTTTTACTTCACACTTGGGACATGCCAAGTGCACACGTAGCCAGTTATTCTGCCTCCCCTGATAAGCGGCGAGTCTGGGCCATAGTACCATGATACTGTGGTAGAGGAACAGCCTCCTTGGCCTGCACTAGTGTACGCAGTCTGGCAAAGGCCACAGAGCACACCTACAACACCGTGAGGAGGCTGCTGGGAGCGCACGGGTCTATGCTCGCTACAGAGGCACTCTCCACCAATTAAAGAATGAACCCCGTTGCCAGGAGGTGTTTGCAGTAAGTGTCACACAAGGGTATATTTCCTAGATATGAAGCGTCGTTCGTTACTCTCAAATTATGGCTAACCTCTCTTCTTCAAGTCCGAAAAAACTGGCACCCTAGGTTCTATCTACAAGCTTTAAGCATCTTTCTAGCAGCTGATCTCGGATTCGTCTCCTACGCTTGTGAACTGCACCACATCATCTGCGCAATTACCAGATGTTGTTAGGGAGGCTGCTCTCCCCTCTGCTTAACAGAAGGACTGTGAATTGCCTGGAACAGGCTGGAAGTTCACGTCCTGAAGGCATCTTCTCCATCCGTTGTCTTAAGAGTGAGAGAGGAAGTTTTCCTGACTTTTTATACATTATGGCTCAGGCAAGTTAACCTGCCCCATAGGTGGGGTTCTATCACATGCAGCTGTGTCCCAGACTGGCCCCTGCCTCCTTACCCTCAAATTCACCCTGCTCTACATAATTCAACACCAAATCGCCAGCCTGGCTCTTCCTGATCATACAAATAGACTCGTCTTTCACATTACCTCTTCTTCCTCTTGTTTCCTTTTCTTTGCTTTCTTGATGTCTTCTGTTTTGATTTTCTTGGGTTTGTAGTCAGCACTGTAAGAACAGAAAGACCAGCTGATGAAAATAATCAGTCTTCCAGTACAAAAAAAAAATAAAGAGAAGTCATACACGTACAAAGTTTGTGTGCACAAGTTCACAGTATTTCTGGCATGTTTAATTTCTAAAGAATATAATTTTATGCCCCATGCCAGAAGACTGAGTAATCCCTACCCAGCCAAACAGCCCCTGCAAGTTTCACACTGTTGGAGCAAAAATCTTCCTTGATGAAGAATTGATCCAAAAGCATCAGTAGCCACACAGTGATTACGTGGGAAGGGTTAAGGGGGCAAAAGCTTTGTGGCATATTCTACCCCTAACTCCCTTCCCTGCCATCAATCTGGGATCTGCCTGCAAAGCTCACTTTTTGCATCCCTCCCTAGTTCAAACAATAGCAACATTGACTACTGGCAAATTCTTAATCTTTCCATTGCAGACATGAGATGGGAGGTCAAACAACTTAACAGAAGGCAGAAAATGATTACACAAAAGAGAAGATGTCACACCCATCTCTCTTGGAAACCGAGAAATACCACACAGGGACAGAATGCCACTATGGTTAAAACCCTTCCACCCCTTTAACTCCAGCCTTCTAACAATGTCACACTATCTACAGAGCTGGATGCAGATGGTGACCAACCACAGTGTGATGGAACTGGGGTTTTATTTTACTGGGTAGGTTACTATATCAGGTGAACATCGCCTGTATTTTTTCCCTTGATTTAGAGACAAAAATCCTCAGTATAACCCACCACGTATTTACAGTCTAGGCGAATCATGCCAAGCAGTGCAGGCAAACCTCCCCCACGCCCCCAAACAGGCTGACAATGCATTTTCTTCCTCTTGTGCAGTCATTTCCTCGCCCAACAGAAACCGCTGCAGCCACTTAGCTAGCATTAATACCTCACTTGCTCAGACTGATGTTTTACAACCTTCATCGCTGTCTTTCTTCTACTTACCTTCTGTTTTTTTTCTTTTTTATTTACTAGCATTGCAACATTTCGCAGCCCCATCTGCAGAAGCAGGTAATTTTGCCTTGGACATCACAAATACTACCCTTGCCCTGCTCAGAGAGCTTCTAACAGCGTAAGGAGTCTGGTCTCAGACCTCCAGTCACCCATCTGAAGTTTGTGCTGACGACCTGAAATCCCACCCGCTCCCTCAATATTATCTTTTTAAAACTAAAGGCAAAGATTCGAGTCACCAGCATGCACACACCACTTACTCATCATCTTCTCGAGGCCTCTTCAGCGGTTTGGAGTCCTCTTTATGAGATGCATAAAACCCATCATCATCTGGTTCATCTTTAATACGTGGTGGACTACAAAAAGAAGCAAAGAAAGGTGGTTCTAACATGAAAAAGGAAGTTTCTTGGAAACCAGAAAAAAAAACAGTGTTAAGAAATAACCATCTGCAAAACAGGCACGGCTTGCAGTCCTGAAATGTGCTGACATCCTGAGACCAGGAAGACCTGAGGTGTGTCACTCTCCGAATATCCACAAGACAGCACAAGGAGAGTTTTCCAGCGTCTATGTATTTGACGCTTCTCAAGCAACACCAACTGCTTAGATTTCACTGTGTTTCTTTGAGGCTTTGAGTAAAAATTGTAGCTTCCAGCACTTTCAAACATTCTTAAAACAAGATTGAGATCCATGCATACGTGCAGTCAAGTAGAGGGTATTATTTAGTTTCAACTGAATATCCTTATTAAGCCTGATAAGAGAAAGGAAGATTATCAACCGAACAAGGATTTGAAAGCTATCCCTGAATCTTTTGCCAACTAAATAGTGAGGCCTGAGAAACCCACAAAAGGAAACAAAGATCTGGCAAAGTTAAACTGATCAGTCTCTTTTCACTACCCGAACTGCGGGAGGCAAATAATTCTGTCCCTTTCAACAGACCGCAAACACTGAATTAGCTCAACGTTTTCAGCCATAATGTCCCAAGACACCAGCAATAAGAAAAAAAAAATAGAATATGGGTGCAAGAGAGACTATCCCTTTAAGCAAACTCATTATTGCTAGATTTCACAGAAGCATTTCACTTATCTTCATAAAGAAAAAGACGTCTCATAGAGTCCAAAATTACATTTTGAAGCACTTAGCGCTGCTCCACTCAGGTAGAAAAAGTACCAGCGCCAGCTTGGGCTTTCCTATTCATATTCAATCCGCAATTTCTGTATCAAATTGACTTAGTTTCCAAGTCAACATGCAGATTTTGCAATTGGATGGGGCAGGAGGAAAAAAAAAAAAGCAGCATTGTGCTTTGTAGATCACAGTCAGGAAGAGACACTCTGGAGTCTTATTTTAGCTGGTGATGTGTCCGTGAAGCAGAACAAGGCAGTTTGCTCTTTCACAGCTCTAAAGCCACTGCAGTGCTGGCGGATGCAACTCAGGAAAAAGATCCGTGCTGCTGTAAGAAGCCATTTCTGTGGCATCGCCTACGATTAGCTAAGACACAAATCTGCAGCACGTAGACAGTTGCAAAACATCTATGGGAAAAGAAGTATTTGTCTCATTTAATTTATTCTCCCTTCCAGGCAGAAATCTAGAACTACTGTTCGTTAAGCTGCTAGGAATTTTATCTAGTCTATCTTAGCACTGAAATATTTTGCAACCTTTTATAATAGCAGCAAATAAAAGTGTGATCATATTAAAAGAAAGGAGCTGTACGACCAAGCTGAACCTTGACTTGCATTGTTCCCAGGACTGTAATGTTGCTCATCCTACCAAGCCTTAAGGAAGAAAATCAAAACCATCTGAGTTAGAATATTTTTTTCTCTGGTGAATTTGTAAAATAACATTTCGGCAGGAAAAAAAAAAAGAGAGAAAATAATTACTTTACTCTTAGCCAGCTTTTGGCTCTGAAGAAGGCACAATTGTGACGGCTCCTTCAGCCTTTTCTCAAAACACAAAAAAATGCTGTTGGACCTAAAGACGACTTAGTTACCTTGATATGAGAACACTCAGTGTCCCGGGGGAGATGAGCACATGCACACGATTCTGCTGAATAGCAGAGGCCAGAACGAGTTATTATCAACTGTCTCCTACAGCAGGAAACACCTCAACGTCATTGCGCTCTATTTCCAGAGTATCCCCAAAAGGGCCTGGAGAGGGCGCCTCTTCCCCGTGCCAAGGGTAACTACTTCGTTTGCATTGTTAAATGGGAGTAAGAAAACGAAACAGAGGGAGGACCTCGTGTCAGCAGGACACATGCCAAATATGCAAAGAAAAACTGGCAGGCATGGACTAGACAAGCGTCTTCTCCCAGTCTCTCTGCATCCACAGAATATGGTGAGACGGGAAGGATTTATTATTTTTTAAGTGGATTCCTAAAACTGGGCACATGACTGAAAGCTTTTCGTGACTAACAGATACGAACACATGATTACAGACCTCCAGTAAGTCAGTAGACTAGATTTACCACTTTCAAAATAACCAATGGCTGGACTGAAACAAGTCACAAGTGATCTCTGCTGGTCAGCTATTAAGAAAAAGTATTCTCCTATCAATTGCTCACTTCACGTTTTTAATACGATTACTGAGCGATGACTGATACAATGCCTAAGTCCAGGAACCCCCACTGTAGCAGGAATTTAGCTGAGTAGGACACCTAGGCGTTTTCTGAAGGTACTTCTGATTTTACACAGCATCCTCCTCACTTGTCACACCTCTGCTAAGGCTGCAAAAGAGAGACCCCCAGAGGCAACCTGGACTGTCTATACAAGGCCCTATCTCCAGAAGACTGCCTGCAGGGTTCAAGTACCAATTTTACAACAGAGGTTCCTTCAACTCCAGCTACCAATGTTTCCATAGTTCAATCTGTCCTTGTCAGAACTGAACTTGGACAAACTCAGCATGTGCAGGCAGACCGCAGGTATTCAACAGCTCCCATCTCCAGTTACTAGGTAAGTACAGCAATTACCAATTCCCAAAACTGAGAACACTATATTGTCTGAAGGGGACAAAAACATTCCAGATTTTTCCCCAAGAACATGCAAGAGGAGCCAAACACTGAGCACCTACAAAGTCAAACTGCTACTTCTTCCAGATTATAGATCTGATTTCTTACCTGGAGAAACCATTTTCCTTTTCCTTCTTTATTTTTATATCACCAGAAGATGACTTCATCTGAAAAACATGAAAAGTAGCAGCTGATTATCACTGACCAGAGCACCTTACGTTTTTCCAAGATGCAACACAGGTAGGATATTTAACTTGTGGAAGGAATCAAAGGGCACTGTGACTTATCTTCATCCTCCATAGCCCTCGGTGACCTCCGTGACACACCAAAAAGGCAACATTTTCTGTTAAGTTTTAGTCAATTCAGTATTTTCTGGACCTCCAATTGCTTCAGTAGATTGGAGTTAAGTACATCGTTTGTCTGACTTGTCTATATTTGTCCTTGTACGGAACGAATGTGATCTAACAGATTTTTCTGCCTTGTCTCTGAATCTGAGCTTGGCAAAGGGAAAGGTAACAGAGGACAAAAACATGAAGCCAGCGGACGCAGCTCCGCTGTGAAACCGTTTCCATTCACACTATCTGCAGATAAAGCCCTTACAAGTTCATATACAGCACTCCCCAAAACATGTCTCTGAGTCAGCATGGGGATAGTTCTCCTCTGGGTCAGCATGGGGATAGTTCTCCTCAGATTGATAAAAACTTGAAGTACAAGCTACGTCTAACCCACTGAGTTTGTACCGTTCAGCAGTATAAACCAGAACCATCCTCTCGTCTCTCCCCCGGGAGACACCTACCTTCTCTTCCTTTCTCTTTTCCTTGTCTTTATCTTTGTGTTTGTCTTTGTGTTTCTCTGAGCTGCCATCTTTGTGTTTGGTTTTCTCCTTGTCTTTGTGTTTCTTTTCCGAGGAATCTTTGTGCTCACTGCAAGACAAGAGAGTGTGTTTGCAAAGGGGAACGGGAGGAGATTTGATTAACACAGACAACTTCCAGTGGTACAGAGTCACAGGTTTTGATGATTACAGGCCATACAAAACAAGGGATAACCTTATCAGGAAGATCCACCACAATCTCCTGCCACATGTCATCCATTCTCCTTGTGAGGAAGAGGAACAGGAAAGAACATACCACAAAACCACAGCCGCCAAGCGTTCCACTTCAGGAAAACCCCCGTCAGCCTGGATTGCTGAGGAAATCCACAGCTGCTACACTTAGAGCTCAACGCTTCGGGCTGAATTCCCACCGTCTCTGCTTTTCCTCTTTTTTCTAGTCCATGTAAAAGGTCACGGGAATAGAGCCGCCAGCCCCACCAATGCCCGTGTCAGCTTTTGCTCAGACAACGGTTTGTCATTGTGGCAGCCCTCGTCTTTGGAACTTAAAGAGAAAACCGCTGATCTCTATTATTCCCAAACAGATGGGAAAACCAGAGCAAACAGGATATGCAATGTCCTTGTGTTTATGCAAAGTCAAACAGAAAAGGCAGGAATAACACGGCGGCCCTCAGCCGGAGCCCTCTCATCAGCTCTGCCTCACCAGCGCGGTCAGCCCGGCTCTGCCACGGGGACTCGGCAAAGGTGCTTCCAACTGAGAATCTGGTCTGCTGCTATGGATAGCAGTACTGAGAGTTTAATACCCAAAGTCCTTTAATCACAAGAAAGGAAAAAGTGCTCCCAAGGAGAAGAAATCAACCTTTTCTTATTTATTCCATTGCTACCCCCTTCCTGATTTCTGAGACATTTGGCCAATTTGGATCACATTTTCAAGTTCTTCTAATCCACCAGAAAGACACACGGCTGTTTTCAAATGAAAATGAGTGTTCTCATGGAGTGACTTGACCCTGGGAGCCAGAAAGTGAGGAAACACTCCCAGGAGACTCACAAGTGAAACTGCGAGAACTGGCCAGGAGGACTAGCAGCACGGTGGTGGAAAGCCCAGCAGTAAGCTTGTCCATTTAACAGGCCTCCAATACACATTTATAAGGTTGTATGGGCTCTCCAGGGTCCCCCTGGGCTGAAGCAAGGCAAAGGCAGAGTGGAAATGAGGCTTTATTCTACTGGGTATGGTTAGGCACCAAGCAAGTGCCTTCCTCATGCTGGCAGTTGGTGCTCCTCCTCCCTCAGCACCAGACTCCCATCATTACTGCCCTCTGGGACATGCTCTGCTTCTCCTCAGGACTACGCAATGCACAGCAAAGCTTTCCTACAAACAGGAAACTTCCTTATTTCAGTTATTTCAACACTCAAGTGCAAGCCCAAACTGATCTGTGGGAACAAAGCCCTGAAAAACAGCAAGCCCAGAATGCCAGCTAAGAGCATGACTTTTAACAAACAATATATGCTTCAAGTCTTCTTTCTATCATAAAAAGCAGACTGCAGAAGGGATGGATGTTTGATGGCTACAGAAAGCAAGCAGCACATTAACCAGCTCCCGTAAAGCCTGCGTGTGATTAAGAGGAAGGCAACCGCAGTCACAAACACGCCAACCTACACCCAGCTGCAGAACTGCAGAGTAAAGTCCAACGCGGAGAGCTTCAGAGCCTCACGTAACACTAGCACGAATGGACCTGAACCTGCAAAAATCATTCCAGCTGAGAGCAGCACACGCTCCAAATATACACACTGGCTTTCCAAGCCCAAGCAGCTAAAGCATGAAAACCCATCTCTGGAGGAAATCAGTATATTCACGTACTGCATCGCATTAAAAGAGATCAGCAGGGAGAGAAACCAGTGTCATTTTAACTCCCTCACAACCTCTTTATGCTACATATAAAACTGTAAAGGAGTATCTAAATATTAAAAGGCAACTGGCGCTCTAGAAATTCTTGTAGATAGACACACAGCACCACATGCTGCCTGCGAGTGAAGTTTCAACAACTGCAGACTATTCTTGCCCAGGAGATCGTGTTATGTACACTGCGTGATGAGGGCATGCGAGTACATACGCAGAACACCCTGACACTGGATCTCGGAAACCCACGAGCTGCCTGCTACTCCTGCTCAGGTCTGACAGCCCAGTTTCTGCACGCTGATCACTATCGCAGACTCAAAACACCTATTTAATTTTCCTTTGCTCCAACTAGATTTTTATTGACAGTCTGAAAGCAGAAATACCACACATGTTATTAACAATTTCTAAACTCAGGAAGGTCTGGAAGTTGACTCTCTTGTACTGTTAGTGTATGCTAGCTACCTCATTTGCCAAAGACTTAAGTTTCACAATTACAAAGGTATATCATCATACAGGAAAAACTGTAAGGAACAAACATGCAAGGCTTAGACCCATTTTGTTCTCTGCCAGTCTGCTTGTGTCTGTTTTCTGCCTCTTTCTTGTTCTTATTTGGTATTTAAATCCTACCTGAAATAACATGCTTTACGCAGACAATTTGCATCTTCAAAGCATGGTACACACTGCAATTAATGGAGTTAAGGTAAAGTTCATGACAGTGTCTGTTGCTTGGTAGTTTGGAATAGTGAAAAAAAAAAAGTTTCAATTTTCAAAAGCACCATATTCGTTCCTGCTAGCAGCCCAAAGCACTAGCTTTCAAATACGTAATCGGTAGAGCCCTGGGATGTACACAAAACGTGTCTAAAAGCAAATTAATAGATAACAGTCTACATCTGCAAAGCTAATACTGAAGAAGTAAAATCCCATCGGTCTAGAGAAGCAGTGACAATTTGTGTGTGTGTTGAATGCTTACAGACTACGGCTGGAATAAAAAAAGTACTAAAAATTTAGGCTTGCTTACATAGAAGCTCAAATGACATTCCTCTCGAAAGAGAGTAAGCGACCCCCACTGAAAAGCTGTTATACATTTTAATCTAAAGCTAAGATTTTTCAGCAGTGGAGTCAGAATTGAGAAGCCTGGATTCCTGACTCAGTCTTAGCTACTGGGGTTTGGGGTTTTTTTTTTGATTTTTAATCACAAGACTATCCTTCCCCTTTGCTCTGCAGCGAGCAGTAAGATTTCTCACCACAGCAATGTGGGCTCAGATAACCCCAAGGAAACTCTGTCTCCAGTTTCACTCCACAGCTTCATTTTCACAACAACAGGATTGGTGGCTGGGCCCCGACGTCCTGCTTGCTGCTGCTCCTGGTACGTGATGGAAGAAATTCCCAGGATT
>VXBO01001725.1:245566-257655 GCA_013400135.1 Rhinoptilus africanus | reverse complement strand
AAAAAAAATCTGATTTCACGTCCTATTTGCTTCAAATTTAAAAAAAAAAAAAGCACATAAATTTCTTTCACTTGTTTGTATGTAGACTGATTGTCAGCCCTCCATATTTCTAGACACTGGACCACAGCTCCGACTTCAACAACCCGGTCCAAAACTTTCCGACGCGTGTGATGCTGAACGCACGTGCCCCTCGTCCCTAGGAGGGCCTGAAACCTGCAGCTCTCAGAAAAGCGCATTTGGAAATGAGCTGATAACAAAGGCCTGAAGCAACAATCCTGAGTAATTTCTCTTTTTTTCCTCCAAAAGCAAAGCAAGTCGCTCAGATATTAACTCAGTCAGCAAGCTGAGCAGCTTCGGTCTGTCACTCGGCTAAGATGCTTATGCGAGCCTCCAGGGGAACACAATCTAACCACCGTACTAATCTCAAAAGAAAAGAGGGAGCAACAGGATGCCATCCTTACCCTGAAGAAGAAGTTTCAGCCTTCTATCAGAAAGCTATTTCCACACAACCCCAAAGCTATTATTAGGGGGGATTGGGAACAATTTAAAGATCAGAAGTCTGTCTTCCTGGACAATTCAAAACTGGAAAAAAAAAAAAGCACTTTTCTTTAAAGAAATCAAACACAACCAAACAAAAAGGTCTCAAGGCTGCATGCACCCAGTAATGTTTTTCCTGAATTCATGTCTCAGAGCACTGTGGATCCTTCCTTCCCTTTGCTGCACATACCCCTCTGCCAACAAGCCAGCCTGAAGTCACCCCAGTAGGACAGCAAAACCTCCACAAGGCAGAGAGAAGCTTCAGTGCAGGTTAGCCTGAAGAGAGCACAACTGGATCATCAAACAGTTATTCACAACCTGTTTTACAAATACCCAGTTTTGCTGACAAAGTAAAACCTTGCTTTTCACCCAGACCATTACAGTTGAACGGCTGCGATGGCACTCGGATTTTTACACCCCTGAAGACGCTTAATGCTGACAACCTGCACTGTTGGTTTCTGTTTTAAAGGTAAGGAAGAACAGTGGGGCACCACATTAATACAGGCAGAACCAGGGACTGCATCACGTAGAGAAGTATCATGGTAGTGGCTTGGTTCAGACAAAGGATGACGAGTAAAAATCCATCTCTTGAAGCATTACAGCC
Organism: Rhinoptilus africanus; assembly: GCA_013400135.1. Classification (NCBI taxonomy): domain Eukaryota; kingdom Metazoa; phylum Chordata; class Aves; order Charadriiformes; family Glareolidae; genus Rhinoptilus; species Rhinoptilus africanus. The sequence goes on along the minus strand of VXBO01001725.1, from coordinate 256,514 downwards.
TTTTTGCTAGCTTGCTTACTGCCTTCCACTGACAGTTTTACTGTGAACAAGGACATCTGAAGGCCTTGGAGAGCTGAGGCTGAAGCACGCAAAGCCATAAATGCAACAGAAGCGGCCGTTTCTCTTGCAGGCACGGCTGCGCTTCCCAGCGAGGACGCCTGCAGGAGGACGGGAGGGAGGGAGGAGAGGCACCTGGCAGCAGCTGCTCCTGCTCCGATCACACGGGAAAATCACGAGTGGCAAGTGTTTCCAAAGAACGGCAGATGTGCCGATCCCAGCTTCCTTCTTCAAACTCCAGCAGCTTTGCAGTCATTTAACACCGCGTTCTTCAGGTGCCATTTATGTAGGTTAATAATCCCTTCCCAGGCCCTTTCCATTCCAGCTTCAAAATCACAAGCTGGGAAGGATGCTTTATCTAAAGTGCCTCTTATTTTCCTCTCTCTCGTTTTCTCAGCTGTAATGAGCTCGTGACTGGGAATCTGCCACTAGCAAGCACCAGAGCCTGCTCCAAGCACGGCTTTGCCTGCCTGCTCGGGAGCCGCTGCAACGCAACTGAAGCGTGAAAGAACAGGGAGCTGCGATTTTAGCGAAATCTAAAAAACACAACAGGCACAGAGCATAGGTTACGCAGCCCCTAACTGGTTTGACGTAATACAGTATTAATGGAAAACGGTGATCATATTCAGACTAACGCATGCCGAGGAACGGCTGACCGTGCAGGGAGCATTTCAGACACAGAAGGCACAGCAGCGAAGGACAAGGCTTCAGCTGGCTTGCGGTATTTTATGCTCGCTGGTAGAGGGTTATCATACGGTATTACAGGGAACAAACGCGTGAGCCCCACTGGTTCTGCTGGGATTTCAGAAATACAATTAAAAAAACCCCAAAACTGCTTTTCCCAGAGTTGAAAGCGGTCTTTCCACCAGTTTTTACAGATAATAGATCAAGCCTTCAGCAAGAGGAACAAGATAAAAAGCTGGACTAACCAACAGATGATAAAAATATGAGAGAGTAGGACAATATTCGCACATTGAGAGGAGGATCAGGCTTAGCACGCACTTTCTCCGGATGTGTGACAATCAGGTATACTAAATGAAAAGCAAAAATTTTTACTACTGCAAGGCTGCGGCACATCAGAAGGCTGATCAAGGCGAACCATGCACTCAAACGGGGAATAAACACAAAAGCACCACCCCGAGGTAACAGAGGCTGCTAAAAATCTTTTTTAAAAATTGCTTTTTTCCCCTACATCAGATATCCCTGCCTCTTCCTGCCCGCAATGTCCACAATTCTTAGTAATAAATCAGAGGTGTGCAAGAAGTCTGAACTGAAATTTATCTTCACTCACGACTAGCAAACACCTGGAACCTGTGTTTTTCCTAGAAAAACCATAAAACTTAGAAGATGCCATTGAAGATCAGGTCTATAAATCCCTTGCGTCTTCCCCGCTTCTGTTCATCTCAAGCTGTGATCACAAGAGATTTAGGAAACGGAGGAAATATGCAATCTGACAGAAGATTTTTCTTCCCGCGGGTCGGATGCTTGTCACATTGGCAAGAGGCATCAGCACGGCGAGAGCAGCCTCTTTGCTCCCAGTGCCTGCCACAGCCATTCCTGCTCTCCCGGCAGCCCGCACTCCCTGCACGAAGCCCGGCAGAAAGACACTTCTTCCTGCGAATGCTTCTAAACCAACCTCTAACAAGTCTTGGCTTCAAAGCTCCCGTTTATTCCATTCTTTTACATGGTTCTCCTTGTTTGAAACACTCATCTCCCACAGATCAGAGACCTCTTGCCCCATCAGATTTATTTAATTTCATTTTTCTTTTAACCACTGATGTTTATATTTAATGGGTGTGTATTAGATTTTTCTTTTGAGGATTGGAAAGTACAGGCCTGAGAAAGGGAGTGAAAGAAAACACTCTGCTCGATAGCGATGTGGATTTATTCTTCTTTGACACAGATTTTTCCTAAGTGGGCTTTGCATTTTCTTTCCTGGAGGGGTGATAGAGAAGATCCGAGGCATACGAACGTTCTCTCCCAGTTTACTACAGCTATAAGAGAGTGGTTAAGACACAGAAGTGTCATCTTGTGAGTAGGAGAGGGGGAAAGCAAGAAGCAAAATTAGGAAATTCTACATACCACTCCACACAGTTTTGCCATATGAAATCAAAATGACCTATTTTAGGTATTTCTGAGACTTATCTTGGCAGTTTAGATCTTTCAGAGTTTGGATATAGGAAACATCTATTCTCCTGCATTGGAGTTGTTCTGCCTTCTTGATGCAGGTTTTATTTTAAAAGCCTTTTCTGAGTGCAGGGAAGGAAATGAAATTGTCAAACTGTTACAGACAGACATAAAAACGATCTGCTTCAAACACAACCAGACAACACTCCTGACTGTGTCCGATGTCCGACTGTACCGTACTTCTCAGAACGCAATCAGGGGACTCTTCACACACTCTGTGTAAAACGCGACAGAGGTAAAAACCCAGGTTTCACCGACAATAGCTTGGAGTTCTGCCCAAGCACTGTTCAACCTCTCTGAGAATTATCAAAGATCCAGCACATCTTTCACAATAACACAGCAGCTTTTCTGAAGTACAGAGCGGATTTTCTGAAGGTTTACATGCAATTCTATTAATGTAACATAAACTTTTCTAAAGCATTCATTTTCAATTTTAGCAACGGGTGACAGACTCTTATCAAGTGCTTTAAAAGTTCTCCACACAGGTAAAAACCACTGGAAAATCTCACATTCTTGTTACCTTCTGTTTAATTTTACAGTAATGGCTGTTTTTCACTTCTTTTTCTTTGTCAAAGGAGAAACTTAGGTACAAACAAACACATTTTTTCCTTCAGAATCTTCTGTGAAGAAATATCACCTATGAAAACGGCCGGCACAGGCCTCAGCAGGGCAGAGGCTCTCTCTCACAGGTCTGCTGCGGTCTCCTGCCCTCAGGTTCACCCGACGGTTTTGCTGCACATGGGAGGTGCTGGATGGTCACCGCAGAGGGACAGTAACATGGTGGCACTGCCGAGGGGCTGGATTTTGGAAGGGGCATTTCATTGCCTTTGTTTATAAAAACAAGACCTTTGACCCAGTAGAGTCTTTATAACAAATCATAAGGAGATGGGGAGCGACCATGAAAGCCTCTTGTACCACACAAAGGTTGACCACTTATCTCCCTGAAAAGGGCTTAAAAGAGATGTCGACCTTGAAGAGGAATTTTCTTCTACAAAAAGAGAATCACTGAAAGCTTGCTGATGGCCAGCTGCTGTCAGCAGTGAGCTACCCAGCAGATATTATCCAAAAAAATAAACACACTTAAGATGCCCCTTCAAGGTGAAGATGCTATTTGAACAACAGGTGAGAAAGTAACTGCTTTTCGAAAGAACTCATGCTACAGAGAGAGCATCATGAAAACGGATCCATCAGTAGGTGGTTTTGTTGCCAAAACCAATGCGAGTGTGTCACTGAAAAAACTCTCCTAGCTGCACACTTGAAAAAGCCTTGAAAGAAAGTTTTCTAACCTGCCTGAAAATCTTCCAAGTGATGAGTTTCCCATGGGTTTTGAAGTCTAAAAATGCAACAGCTTTCAGTTAGCTTGCAGGCACAACTAGCCGACACCAGGACAGATGGACACTTACCAGCTCAGTGTCAAGAAAACCCTTTGCCTAAGCAGTGGATGAGTTGAAAAATTAGTATCCCTGTTTAATAAGCGTAGCCGACGGCCACTTCTTCCATTTGGATCTATGCTTCTGCGTGAGGAATCTCTTTCAGCAGCGACAGCCATTACAACAAAATACCAAGGTAAACTGGATCTAAAACCAGCCGTGCAAATGACTCTACTACAAAGGGCTAAACCAAGATTTTTAAAACTAATGAAGCGCAGCAATCACAGAGCCCTCACTCATCTTCCCCCAAGAACAATTTTGCTTTCCATCTTGTCATACTACAGCTGAGAACCCTTCTGAAAGAGGACAATTCACTATTTCTCACAAAGCAATTCCCTCCCCTCCCACTGCTGGCAAAATCAAAAGCTATTAAAAATGGCAAAGTGATCAAATGCCCCCTCCCCAGTATAACCCATCTGCCTGGCAGGACCACAAGTGATGGACACTGGACAGGCACATAGCTCACCCTAAAATTCAGATTTCTCTGTTCATCTTGGTTCTGTCCAGGAAGGTATTTTGGCACAGTGACTGTAGTAACGGAGCCTGAGCTGAAACTTGGCTTGCTTCAGTCCCTCCCCATCCTGTCCCATAACTCGCCAGTCTGGCCTCTGCCGTCCCTGGTTTCATGCCCTCCATGGGAACATTTGGCCTGGCCACAAGTATGTGCTCCATTCAGGTCCTTCCAGCAGCTCCCCTCTAATTCCCTGCTCACCACACATCTTCCCCCACCCCCGTGTTGCGAGCTGCTGCGCTATCTCCTTCACAAGGCAAGAGTTACCTAAACCGAATCCTCACAGACACAATTTACGCTTATGGCATTACATGGATGACCGCCAGATCAAACGATTTGGGGAAGAAATGCTTAAATTTCAATTATAGGGTCAGTTATTTTTTTAAAAAGTTTGTCTTAGAAGTCAGCTGGCTTTGCACAGCGAGTAGCAACGTACCCTGTGCACAACCCAGCAGGAACGGAGCAGTGAAGATTTTAGAGCCCTCCTGAAGGAGCAATCAAACCAGAGCACCCCAGGCGTGTCCACGTACATTACCTTCAAGACCAGGTCTCACGATTCAGCACTAGGATATATATTCATTTTAAAGGTGGTGGGTTTGAAAGGCAGAAGACACTCTATAGAAAACTCGTGCAAGCTGTGCACCCAACCTGGGGAAGAGAAGTCCCACCCTGTGCAGGGGTGTGCTGGGCAAGGCCATTTCATGTAATCTCTTCCCAAAACACATCTTCAACAAATCCCCTGCAATTGCACGCACTCAGTCACGCTATCCACATAGGTGTACCCTATTATGGGACTCAAAGATGCAGTAGATTGTGCCCACAGGACAAATGAACACTTGATAGATAAATGAAAGCGACTGGAAGCTTTAGGCACAGTGCCTAGAAAACCCAATGCCTTTCTCACAGGGATTTCAAGGCAACACTGTAGGGAGGAAAGAATTTCTTCAAGATAAAGCATGATTACATATCGTCTCATGAGCTACACCTCACAAAACACATCAGCCATTCTTACCGCCTTTCCACTGTTTTGGTATTTATTGTTTGCATAATCAGTAGCGTGCAGCTTCAAGTTATAAGCCATAATTAGTTCTTTCTGTTAAAAATACACTGACCATTTTCAACTCCTACACAAATAACGCCAAATCATTAATGAATTCTGGAAATTGAAAGATAGTGGTTAAAGTACTCCTTACAAAAGGATGTACTTTGCTAAGGCTGCAGGAGAATGGTTTTTCAAGTGAAGCAATGAACATCTGGAAATGTGAGACAGTCGATTTTGGGATGCATGCTTGAAGATCAGAAAAATGAAGATCAGAAATCAAGGTAATTCAGAAATCAAGGTAATATAGGTATGTGAGCAAAGAAGAGCGCAAACAGCGTGTCCAAAGCATTTCATCTTTGCTGTGGAAGCCAGCAAATGCTGCAAGTTATTTGGCCTAGATTTTCCCCCCTGCTGTCAACCCTTTACTTAAAAAAAAAAAAAAAAAGCAGCACATTATGGAACAGTAAGGTTGTGTAACTTCTCAAAAGGTCACAGAAAAGTCAAATAAAGCACGACCCCAATAAAACAAACCCACTGCTCAGCACAGACTCTCTCCCTCTTTCCAGGCTTCTTTTTAATAGAAGTGATTGTTAACACAAGCTTTTTTTATTCATTTTTAGATTGTGTTATCACAGCTGCACAGCAATTAGTTAATAGCACTTGCTTGGCCACAGCATAAACACTGCCTGCCATTCACCAAGTGTCACAACAGAAACTTACCCTCCAGGGACTGTTCTGTGTTTTGTTTTTTGGGTCTTTTTCTTTAAGTTTCACTGTCAGTGTGTCTCCGTGGCTCTTGCACATCAGGAGTTACAACTAGGAAAGCTTTCCCGATGAACATCCTGGCTGTGACGTGACTGCCCTGTGCTCCATCACACCAAATCACCACGGACAAACCTGCACATCCTGGTTCTTGCAGTTCACAGCCTAGGGGATGGTATCAACCCGAGTGTGGAATTCACCAGCACCTCCTCAAGAGCTACAGGTCACCACAGAGTGAGCGAGTGTTTATGTTGATGGTGGGTGATATGGCAGGTGACCGGCATGTAACACCTTCCCCGCGCAGTGGCAGGGTATTCCATCAATCACATCAGAGAAAACAGCATGCAATCCTTTCAAATTCATCATCTAACCTCACAGAAGTTGGTAACGCTGCCTCACAGTGTTGGGATATTCAGCCATTGTGGTACCAGTCCAAGGACATCACCATCATCCTGTATAACCATCTTTCCAGACACTTCTAATTATTAGCAGGCTGATTAGCCACATCAGGTTCACCTATGCTAAAACGGTGGGGTTTATAGCAACACTCAAGAGAGCTCTGCATTTCTGACAAACAATTGGAACCACACACAAGAAAGACTACGAACAAACCTGATCAATCTTCATGAAGGTGGGGTTAAACTAGTTTTCGATGCCTTTAATAACACTAAGCTACAATAACCTTTTATGCATTAGCATTGGCTCACATTTGCAAGACACACTACTTCAGCTACCCATACGGAAATGGCATGCAATGACAGAAGTTATGCTTAAAGCACCTACACTCATATAAACCACACTCAAAATGTAGCAATTCAGTCCTCTCATTTTCAGAGTAACTCTTGTAAGACTGCATGTGCAATCCTGTTTTAGCCTATGAGGACTTCATGGACTTTTTCCTCACCTATTACTGTGCTTGGACTTTTCCCGGTCTTTTTCCTTGTCCTTCTTGTGCTCTTTGTGCCGGTGTTCTCGGTCTTTGTGTTTATCTTTGTGTTTGTGAGAATCTGCAAGCAGAGAGGCAAAAAAAATTAAGAAATGAAGTTGGGAGAAAACTCCACGCCTCCCTCATGAACCTCTGCATTCTTCCCCACCCCATCCCAGTATTTTCTGTGATTCAAAATCCGTAACAAAAATCTTCGTTTCAGAGGTCCTAACTGGATTCATTGTTCCTGCAGCACAAGTTAATTCATCTTGGCAACAGCTGCATTTATATGGTCTTTAGTTCAATGACCTTTAAATGTTTTGCAGACCCTGAAGAAATGCAACTGTTCTTATTAAGTAGGTAAGTACGGCCGTAGCAAGTTCAATCTTACTTGGCAGATGGGAAAGCTAGCTTCCTATGCCTCTAAGTATTTAATGTCAAATAGATTATAAGCATACAGAACAGAGCATAAAGCTGAAACGTTAGGCCTGCTGGATCCTAGAATTTAGATCGCTACTTCCACAAGTTTCTAGACGATACAGCCCCCACCCCGAATTACAATAATCTTATTCTTACCCCCAGCAGTGCTTGGCACAACAGGCATACAGCAAGGGAAAGGAGGAGTAATGAGGGGAGAGGAAACGAGAAGGTGGAAAGAAAAGAGGTGTAGGAATTCTCTCCTCGTGTTTCTCTTCTGCAGGAGACACTCACCTCCCCCCGGTAACAGCCCAACCCCGAAAACCCGAGGTGACAGCTGTGACGAGTACGTGGTGGTGGCAGCCCACCTACACGGGTGAGGACTGGGCCAAATTAAGTGACAGGTCAGAAATGGGAGATGGCACTCCAGTAAATCTACATGAACACAGTAATTTTACAAATTTCTACTTCGAGTGACATGTTCCATCCCCAGTGACAACTGAACTGCACAATAAAGCCCTTTAAAGCACCAAGGGAATAGATTCAGCACAGAAAAAGTGCAACATAGTTGAACTCTACATAAACTCATTTACAAGCATCTCTGGGTCCTTAAATGTTCTTTATAGGTAGATTAAAAAGGAGCTACGGCACCTCAAACTCACCTCAAAAGGGACTATATCATTTACAGTCAAGGTCAGTGTAATGTGGGGGAGAATTTGTGTATGCCCAAAGACACCTCCCCAGGTTTGAGGTTAGTTTGGGGGTTTTTTTGGTAACTAAAATTAAGTAACCTCCTCAGGATACCTAAAAAGCTGTGCTGACTTTGGCACCTGTTTTCAGATCATAGTGCCAGAATTTCCCCCGGAGATCCTGGATGTACTCATTGTAAAGATATGTTACCGTGCCTCTAAAAAGGCTACTCTCCCCACAGTGAGAATAGGAAACTGCAACACAAGGATTTTCTGACTTTGGGAGTCATACGGGAAATGCACTGCAGAGCCAGGAACAAGCCTCATCCTCCCGACTCCAAGTCTTTCACCACAAATTCATTCTTCTCCTTAACTGATACCAGCTCTTATAACCTCAAAACATTCAACTGGTTTTAGTGGAAACCAACCCAGAGTCACATTTCCACAGAATACGATTTTAATTTCTTGCTTTCTATAACTTCAGGTATTGTTTTCAGATGCCTGCAGTAAGACAACATAAACCAACATATGAATGCTGACATCCAAGCCTCCAGCTTGCCTTCCGTGTCTTTCCTTGATTTCCCTGAACCTGGTGACGCTTCCTAATGCTTTGGTGTATACACTACGCACAAGTGTATTCCATATTTTGACACACCGGCACATGGCAGGTCATGTGGAACACTGTGTGTTATTACAGCATAAAACACCTAAGAGTTTTCAAGTACCTAAACAGCAAAATATATTTCGCAGCAGGCAGAGCTCTGCAGGCATCTCCGGCAACTGCGTGGGGACGGACACCTACACTCTCTGAACTGCCAAGCAGCAATTTCTCGGAAACCTTCTTCCCACCAGGACAACACACATTTCACTGGCAAAAAGTGTTTTCACAGTGCATTTCACACTCAGGATTCTTCAGTTTAGCCAGTAGCTGGAAGCTCAGGCTGTTTGCAAACTGCCTGGGTTTTATTCCACAGAGAGTTTAGTCACTGATTCCTAAAGCACCGGCTGAAGTGAACAGCCACCTATTTACACTTGATGAATAGCTAAATTGCTAGAAAAACCATCATGATGCTATACATAGAACTACCTACACTCATTTTGTAACATACTCACTTTTCAAGGAGGCACATACCAACACAGAGTCCTTTTTTTCCCTACTAACCAATCAATGGAAAACACGTGCCACTGAGCTCAATGCTATTCTCTTCAGAGCTTAGAACCACAACATCATCTTTCATCGAAAAAGTGCAAAACGGAACAGTCGTTTACCTTCATCATTAGATTCCCTTCCAGCTGAAATTAATATTTGCTCTCAAAAAGCAGTTCCAGGGCTACAGCCTGGAAATGCTGGAGTCAGACCTCTAGTTCCTCAGTCTTCTGCACTGCTTACAATTTGGTATTTTCAGACAATTAAAGCCCAGTACAGCAGGGGGAAAAAAAAGAGTGCCTGACCAGTTAAAGTAGCTCTGCTTGCCAGTATTTGTCACACCACTTAGCTTTCCTTTGCCATCTACCAAAGGATTTATGGCAGGAAGGTCGTTCATAGAGGTTTTGGGGCTAAAAGGCAGCCCAAAGGGGCTGGCAACAGGAGGTTGTGCGCACGGTCTTGAAAGCAGAAGGGAAACCCTGGGAGCAGAGCTTCCACCTAAGTGCAGTAAAGGCTGGGTAAGTACCTGGCCTCTCACACTGGGCAACACCATCAGTCCAGTACTTCATGGAGGTAAGGGTACCGCCTCCCAGACCTGACTCTTAAGAATTAAATTATTCTGGAATATTTGCCTAGTATTCAGACTCAATGGTGTTGCTTTCTGACACAACGCCATGAGGTAGGTTAAGAATGAAGAACTTCAAAAGAGTTTATTAGTCTTGAGCAGACATACGTACGTCTTCAGAAGGCACTAAAGCTTTGTTCTCTTTTTTTTTTTTTTTTTTTGAGGGTGGAGCTGGATGAAGCTCAGCAGACTGGGTCATTTAAAAGGACAGAATTCTTTTTTTGGCCTACCACACAGAAGTGCTTTGTTCCAGACTGGCTTTACCTAGGAGTCCAAGTTGTTGGTCATGTGGTGGCTGACATGAAACAAGTTTAGCCATTTCACTCCAGTTTATATAGCCCTCAGAAATCAATACAGCATCACCTCCTACTGAATTACACAGGCAACAGATGACTGAATCGGGAACAAAACCACCCCACGTGGTGCCACCTTGCAGCAAACCTCATCAACACAGAAGCAATCAACAGAAATGTTCCTGTCTGTAATATGACTTCTTCGATATATTTAGCATACTGATTCCTAGAACAATCTTCCCGACTCCAGCGACTCTCCCAGCTTGCAGCTCATCAGCAGCTGACGAGGTCCAGCCTCACACGAGCTGCAGAATGAGGTCAGGCATTATCACACATGCAGATTTGTTTCCCGTCTTTTATGTCTTCCATTAAGTATGTCTACTCCCTCTAACACTAAACAAGGAGATAAACACTATTCCCTCTCCAAGAGCATTAGCAAAATCCACTCTCTACTGCGAGCAAAGTTCAAACCCCCAAAAGCCCATGTGATATTTAAAGTTGAAAAGTCTCTCTCCAGCATCAAGGTTACAGTGGGGACAGGGGCTGTGCTCACCGGGCAAGGATCCATTCCCGCTAAGGCTCTCCCTTCAGTATCCTCTAACCCAAACAGAGCTTTTTGGCATCTCTTCTGTTCTCGAAAGCTTGATGTCTCTGGCACTGGATCTCTGTTAACGCTGAGCCTGGTATGTCTCCAAAGGATTACTGCAGTCCCTGTACTGTTCCTGCCATTCCCCCCGTACCTCCAACCATCACGAGCAGCTCTGCATTTTTGTACATTGATTCATCTCTCATCTCTGTTTAATTACAAGGACGCCCGATTTAAGGATGGGAAACTCGTAAGTACTTTTGGTCTGTGGCTCTGT
>VXBO01001725.1:219756-244219 GCA_013400135.1 Rhinoptilus africanus | reverse complement strand
AAAAAAAAAAAAAGACTTCTCCAGTTCCACTGCTAAATTATGCAGCCGAAAGGGAGGTAATTCAGTAACACTGGATTGGGTTCAAAAGCTGGTCAAATTCAAAAACTTCTCATGAGTCTTCCTGTCATCTGAGGAATAGTTAGTCCCTTCGCAGCTGGAACCACCTCAACCTTAGACCATTAACTCCACAACTGAAGTCTTTTCACTCTTCAGGCTGATTTCCTTCTCACCTGTTGTGATGCAAACGTCAGCAAAGCAAAAAGACTCTCTCTGACCTAAATGAAACATTTTTACTGATTTTTCTCCTCCCCCACAGGCTCCCCTCAAAAGCACTCATCTTCAAACTGCAGATTATCAGAAAAAGACCTCTCACTTTCAAGCTACTCAAGTTTTATTATTTGGTACCATTTATTTTGCCAAATCTTATTACTTTTAGGGTTTTAATTTCTTTTATGCTGGGTATAAAAAGACTACTATTAAAGTTATGAAGGTGCAGTTGCTGAAATGATGCCAAGAAGGGTTGTGGATGTTCAAATATGTAGTTCCAGGTGTCTAAAATACTCTTCATATTCCTGGCACAGAACATGTACTTTTGCCTCAGGCATCTGATCAAACTGGCTTCGCGTTGCACTAACTTTTACAACGTACAGATTATATCAGGCAGTAGAAAGACTGTAACAGTCACTATCCAAGAACTTTCAGGTGCATAGTGCTGGGGTTAGCAGATTACCTAAATAGGCAACAGTAATCCCATGTGTAAAGGTTACTTTGGGAGGTTCTGGTAATTTATAAACTGTTCACCTGAGAAAGCAACCACCGTGCGGGGATGAAAAAGCCTATTTGCAAACCCCATATTGCTGAGAAGGGCAACCATACGGAGAGAGTGTCACGGTCTGAGGGACAGGGGGCCACAACCCTCACTGGCAGACAGGTTCTGACTTTGGACTAGTCACCCGACTTCACGTGTTTTGATTTAACAATTTTAAAGGCAGGTACGATAATCCCACCTAACCAGTCTGGAAGAAGTTTCAAGTTTTCTAAAATATTTGTATTCTGGTTGGAGGAAGCCACAGTATGACCACGGTGTTACAGCAATTGATTACACAGTGTTTCTAGAGTTTCTTTATATGGATTGCCATTGCTGTAGCTCAAAAAAGGGGGAGAAAAAGCTACTGGACTGAAAACGGAACTGTATCCAGGTATCGGAGACAACACCCTCCCCAGTAAAGCACGGCAGACTGAAAAAACCCAGGACTGTAGGTATGAAAGATACAGAAACTGGAAAACATCTATGTGCAGCTACAAGTGTCAAAAGCAGAAAAACATCCCCGGAAGGCACTGTTCTGAGAGAGACGATGGTATTGTGGATGAGACTCTGGAGCAGAAAACCGTAATCTAAAATAAACTTCCCATGTGAAACTGGATATGTCATTTACTGGCCTAATGGCCCTATTTACACAACTACAGAACACACACAAAACATTTACCCTGGAAAGGTACTGCAGGCCTGTTTGCTGTGCTGGTTTATTTCTCCAGCAGCTGACTGCGAACCATTTGGAATCCTGAAAGGTGGCTGAAACACTGAGACCACAATTTGACTCCTCCATAACCTAAGCATGAAATCAAATAAAAGAAGTAGGACCTGGGTTTTCTGTAGGTGTCAAGGAAGGAGAGCAGCTACAACGATACTGGAACTGGGAACTGCTGGGCATCTGCTTCCTCATCCAGAGTGCCTCAATGACACATCCTCAACAGCACAGATACACCTTTCAAAAGCAACTTCACATGCAAGGCTTTACTACCGTTGAAAGACATCTCCACAATCAACATCACTACAGAAAGCTACTTCTAAATCCTTAAAATCCTTCCTAAAGTCAAATTCAGATCAAGTACAATTACTGTGCTATCACAAACTTATTTGTTGAATGTCATTTCAGATGCACCAGTTCAAAGAGGCTGACGCCACCGTGCCCACTGTTTCCCCTCAATAAACCAGAATAAAAATCTGAGTTTTATAGTTTACTGCAAAACAGCTGAATTAATTTTGGCTAAGCACAAGGAAAACACACGAAGCAGCTCTTAGTTGCGAAGCTTAGGTCCTCAGTCATTCATTTTTCAATCATACAAGGGAAGCAATAGAAAAAAGAAATGTATCAAAGCATCATGAAAAGGAAGCTTGGAAAAGTACAGCAGAATAGCCAAACAGTTGAACCCTTCTAAGGCAGGACCTTTATTACTAAAAGTAAGACTCCACCAGAGTATGTTCATCCTTTTTCCAAGGGTTCAAATGAACAAATGTATCATTCACTGAATAGACGTGAGCCAATTTATTTTCCAGGCTATAGTTACTCCAACACAAAACTACTCCTGGGCTGATCCAGAACTAACAGTCACGTATCCAAGTCTGCCAAAGCCTGGAAACTTAGTATTTTTGGTAGGAATAGAGTAAAACCGATGACCTTGCAACCCCTCTCCACACTTCAGCACTCCACACTTGAGGCCGAAGTTTCTACAGGGACAGACAGATACTATGCCTTTTTCCTTAAAAGGACTGCGCTGGGAAACTTGGCTTCAGAACAAGACAGACCCCTTAGTTACTGCATTCTTCATTAGTCTTGTCATTGGAAGGCCCTGTATTCCTTGCTGTTGAACAGAGGGAAAGGAAGAAACCTGCGGAATGACTTGGTGATGAGCATTAACAGGGGAATACAGATAGGTAGACAGACAGACAAAGAATTGCCTCCAGCCATTCCCTGTCCTTTAGAATAGCTCCTACCAACTTCTTGAGAAGTTCCACTTAGTTTCCAGCAAGGTTTCATTATGCAAGCAAGGATCTTACACAGCTTTTGAAAAGCACAAAGTTTGCAAAAGGAGATACATGCACCTTCTGCTCCACCGAAACCCTGGGGCAACTTCAATCTAAGGAAGAGAGGTAAACAACGGGACACAACTGCTGACAGACAGAGAGCAGGATGGGCACAGGACCAAGTCTGCAAGCGGAGCTGCACACTCATTTATCCGTCGTAAACATTAAAAGCTTATCATGGATAGGTTAAGGAGGCCAGGCAAAAACCGCAGAGTGATCACTCCTATCTTGTGTGACTGAAGCCTCTGGGACGCAAAGTTAACCTGAAGCAAATGTCATTGCTGGCATTTCATCAATCCAAACCAACCTGCAGAAGCCGGGTAGGTACGCAAGACGTGCTGTGAGAACCTGTTCAGAAAGAGAAGGTCCAATACACTCTTCAGTGCACGTGGTTTGAGCCCTTCAAATTTTTTTCAGCCACACCGGATTAATGGCTTATTTTCTGTGGGCCTCATTTTGTCACCTGCTGGGGAGGTACCTAATACGCTGTGGGTAATTAGTGCTTAAGTAATTGACACAGCTATGTGGTATATAAAGGGATGCTGCTCTTACGGAACTGCTACATTTCAAGCATTTTGCAGCAAAACAACTAAGAGCATAGACAGCAGCAGCAAGTTTGATGACCTGTCAGTGCCTTTCACATGGCCTCTTCTCTTCACGTACGCCTATTCCACAGCAGATCTTAGCTGCCGTGCAACAAACGCATAAAACCACTGCAAGCAGAATTGCAGTAGACGACATTCAAAGGACAAGGCTGAGGAAGCCTTATAAAGCATGAAAATACATGTTTGATCCGTACAGAAAGGCTAAATTAATAGCTGCTTCTTACGCATGCCAAAGGGCTTCCAACCGAGAGGCAACAATGAAGCTTCAATCCATTATTTGCATTCAAAAACAAAAAAAGTTAAATGTGAACAGAAACATGCGTTTCCAGGGATTCCCAAGATGTAAAACATTCTCCTGTAATTGCAAAAATAAGAGTTACAGACTGAAACCCATTAGTATGTTTCCACTAACAAAGCAGAATAAGACAGCACAGCAAGTTAAAACTTCAGGGAAATGAGCAGCATCAGCGCACAGCTTAAAACGCTGCTGTGCTAGCGTGGGAGAGAAAAGTCCAGAGTAGTCTCTTAAGGAAACGAGGTAAGAGCAACCTCGTTCTTGTCCCTAGTGATATTTATTCTTATAAGGCTACTCTTTTGTGAGTGGAAGTACTTACTTTCCATAGCCTCTTCCATTCAGAATTTGAATACCTTTGCACACTAACGTTCTTCCCTTCTCTTACTGGGGTAGAAATAGTTTCAGCAATTTTTTCCTGTTGCTTTAGGAGTCTACACCCACATGAACAAACAAAGTTATGCACTGCATGTACATATTTAAAGAAGCAGCAAAACCGAAGATACGCTTTTGCCTCAACTTTCAAAAGCCACGGGCCATCACTTTTCTGCACATCAGGATCCCAGGATGCGTCCGAGAGCAGGATTTAGGGAAAAATCCATGCAGTGAGCAATGTGAGGTTCAGGAAAGCTCCAGGACACTCTAGAAATAAAGCTGCATTGGAACTATGTGCAAGTTTATATGGTATATGCCCACTTCACTCCTAGCTGTTGTCACGTCCAACCACCTTGCTTCAGAGTAAGCATCTATTCCTCCTTCTCCCACCTCAGGCAAGCCTAGAATTACTTCCCCCAGCCAGTGAAAGGGTCTGATCAGACAGAAAAGTAGAAAGCTTGGCAACTGTAGCAGCCAATGACCCTTTTTAAAGCCGATTCTGTCTGTATCTGAAGATCACAACTAGATCGAAAACGCAAAAGAGCAAACAAAGGACGGACACAGGCTTGAGCTTCATTACCTCTCTGGTTTCAAAAGCCTTACATTCATTGCAAATAAATCTGTTATTCCAATTTGTTAATGCACATACACACAGGACTGAGACCCTGGAGGACTCAGGGGGATATAAAGTAAATATTGCTGATGGGAAACAGTTGGTACCAATTGGCTCGGGGAGGGGGGGGAATAAAACTTGCATTAAAAAGTAGTTAGAGGTAGGTTTTCTGTGGATTTCTTTTAGAGCCACTAACACCAGACAATTTTTACTAGAGCATCTAATCTCAGGCTTTTCCAAATTCACACCCGTTTCCTCCCCATTGTGCGAAACGCAGTTAACATAACCGGCACAGCAGGAAGGACGGACTCGCTGAGAAAGCCTGGACAATTGTTCACAAACCAGTCTAGCATCCAGGAACGCAAGCCTAGTTTAATGTTATGAAAGAAGGTGAAATTTATGGGCATTCAAGTAGATAATGCAAAGGGGATTAATCCCATTTTCAGAGTTAGAAAGCAACAAACCTTTAGCACAGATCCAAGGCTTAGCAGAGAAACCGTCACACCGTGCTGTCACACATAATCTTCTCCGGGGAAGAGACAAAGGGAGGGATGGACGCGCCCCACCGGAGATGGAGACAAAAAGAAGTGCCCAGGGTCACTGGCGAGACGCTCGGGAGCGGAACCAAAGGCACTCCTGCCTCAGCTCGCCTTCCGCCCTGGTTCTCCAAAGTGTTTGCTACAGCGGGGCAATTGCAACATCTCCGGTCGTGTTTAGACTTCTGCGCTATCAGGGACTGCTGAAGATAACCTATCCCTTACTTCAACACTTGTCTAAAGCAAAACGGTTCACTTAACCCTCATTTTCCTGGTTTCCAGGAATCCTTTTCCTTAAGGAATTCTCAGCTAGCAATTTGGGCTGCAGAATTTTTGGGATAACGCACTGCTCTTCAGCAATCCCCCCTCATGAAGGATGCGCAAGCGAGGGTGGATTGAAACAGTCACTGCTGCAGCTCAGCCGCCAAGCACAGTTACACCAAGGACACTTTTCCTCCGAGAGCCCCAGCTTGCGCTCACCTCTCAGGTAAGAATCGAGCCTGGACTTTATGGCGAGGGGTGCAGCGACTGCTCCTGCCTGCATCGCCATCCCAGGTAGCTGGGCTGAATCATCATCTTTGACAAAGAATTGCCCAGGGAACAGCTTTGGGAGCTCTTCAGCAGACTGGGTCAAGAGCAAAGAAAATCCTTCAGTGCAATCTGTGACAAATTCGCACTGCAGGCAGAGAACTTCATGTACTGTACTCCATCCGTAGACTGAGTCAGTGCCCCTAGCAGAAGGTTTCTCCGCCTCCGACTCCTCTTTATACCATCATTAGAAAGGTGCAAACAACACAATTTGTGATGCAAAGCCAACAGCTGCTTACTGCATGCAAACTTTCAAGACAGGTGAATCAGGAGAAAACAGAGGGAAACAACGATAATTCCAGTCCTTAGAGAGGATAACAGAAACTCCAGCTACATTAAAAAATAAAGAGATTGATATTATTTAGGGGCATAAGAAGAAAACTTTCAGTTGCAGAAACTTCACCAGCCGACAGGATAACTGCTGCGCTGTCAGGAATAATTACACTGCAATGATGTCAACTAGAAAAATATTTTCACTTCCTGGCTGTGTAAGTCACTAGCGTTTTTGGATTCACTAAAAAGAAGTTTGTAAAGACTCCCTGAAATCCCAATACTTCCTCAGCGCAGGAGTGACATCTCAGCAGTAGCTCACACACACATTTGCACCAACACCACAAGAGCACAGGGCATGTTTGACTATCCTGGGGTTGACCCGCAACAAGCCCCCACCTCCCCCTGCCCAGAGCAAAAATTTTACAGAAGATCAAAAGAAAAAAAAAAAGCAGTTGCATGGAAATGCTTCTCCTGCAGCAGCCAGTGACCGGCCTCCTGTCAGCAGCACGGATCACACGCAGTTTATACACACGGGAGCGGCACAAGCTGTGCTTGGCGTCTCCGGAGGAGAGGTTCTAATGGCATTTGTTCAAAGCCTTTTATTAATCACCCCTTGACAACACAACGTGGCTTCGGCCTGCGCTGGTCTCCTGCTTGCTGTAGGGAGGAAGGGCCAGCAGCCTTGGGAACAACGCAAGGCCTCCACAATCGTCAGTATCAGAGTATAAATCGAGTTTGCAAGACAGAAGAGTGGTTGGTACAAGCTCTAAATCACCTCTGCCAACAGTACCACAGCTTTGGGCGCTGAACTCAGATGATTCTCTTACTACTTGTTTAACACCATGCCTAGTAAGCCGAACTGATGGGGGAAGCACGGCCAAAGTCTTTTAAAAAGTTTTGTTTCAGAAGACCAGGCGCTTACATTACTTTTATCACACTCAAGCTGGTTCCTCACTGCAGGAGCAACTCCCCCACTGATTACTGCTGGTGTGGTTGGTTGCTTGGGTTTTTCCTCCTTTCTACAATCATTTCTTTCGAGTATAGGGCGGCACTGGATGGATACGGCCCGATCTCACCCCTGTTCCATTGTGGGCGAGTTAAGTGATCGCTCACCCATGCCAGGCTAATTTCAATGCTTGTCTGCAAGCATCTTATCACCAGAGTCGCAAGTACCACTCTCAAGACAAGGGAGGGAACGCAATTCCCCTGCCTTAAGGGGACATTATTACTATTAGCACACAAGAAGAAACCCGATTCCAGCTGAAATACACAAGAAAGTAAACAGAAGGTAAATGTTTAATCACAGTTGAGATTTCTGCACTTCCACCTTGTACTCCCGAGTCTTCTGAAAGGAAGGGGCAGAGGACAGAGAAGGAAGCATCACCACAGCAGCGTAGGTTACAGTAGCTTTAAAAGTGACTTTAAAATAAAGCTATGATTGCAACACCTAAATGACTACACTAAGAACAGCTCCTAGGAATGGTGTACCAAATTCCACTGGAAGTCTTCAATTTACATCAGCAAACATGAAATGCTACTTTAAATCATTGATTTTAATCTCATGACTGTAATCATCGCCTGTAATCTGTTTATTTTGCTAACTCCAGGTCAGGTCTTGCTAGTTGGCAACTGTTAAATCACACTGATACAGATACCTGAACA
This sequence comes from Rhinoptilus africanus, assembly GCA_013400135.1. NCBI lineage: Eukaryota > Metazoa > Chordata > Aves > Charadriiformes > Glareolidae > Rhinoptilus > Rhinoptilus africanus. The sequence continues at coordinate 236,409 of VXBO01001725.1, read as the reverse complement.
TAAAATGTAACCAGTTAATACAGGATAACATGCTGTGGTTACTTTATTGCACCTAATAAACTGCTAACCTTTGCAATTAAAAAAGCTCCACACAATGTGGAGGCTTTTTGTTGGGTTATTTTTTGTGTTGTTGCTTAACTAATGGCTTGGATCTTTGGATGCAAATCAGAATTTTATTAAATGCACAGCCAACATTTTCAGATTCCACCTTATGCAAAATTCACATCTGCCTTCAACGAGATTTATGAAGGGGAAAACAACATTTACTTCATTTGTTTCACAGCTAAAGTCTACTGAGAGAAAGCAAGCATAATCCTTGGAAATTTAGCTGAACCAACTGCTTCTGGTTACCTCTTTCCTCAGTTTGAGGAGCAGTCTATAGTAGTCCCCATGCAGAAATAACTTGGTGTGAAAAGTTCTCTCTCTTTTCTTCAGGGTTCAAACGGCTTCCACTATCACAGCCACTAAATGAGCTGTTTAAACTGAAGGCAATATGCTGCAGGTGCAGAGGCACCAACAGTTTCATTTATCACTGTACTTCAAACTCCAAGTGCTTTAACAAAGCACTTCCATCTATCAGAAGTTCTGCTTTGCAACTACTGCAACACGATCACACTCTCTACCTTCCAACTTTTCTGAACACGAAACCTAACATTATTTAAATATTTTAAGAGGTTGGTTGGTGAGAGGGTTAGAAAAGCACTCAAAAAAAAAAAAAAAAAAGAGCACTACGGAAGCAACCACAGGAATTCAAGACTTTGTTTTTCCTCTCTAATATATCCCAAAATGAGAAAAACAAGTTATATAGCTTATTTTCTGGAATATTCCAAAGGAAAAAATAAGAAATATTTCTTTCCATTCGATTATTTGACAACAGAAATAGGCAAAGGAAACAAGAGGAACATCTAAGACTATTTACAACCTGATAATTTATTCCTGAATGATTCAACCATAACGTTAGGAAAAATTATTTTTAAAAGTTTCTTGGCTGCCACTTTTATATATGTCGAGGCAAGTTTTTTAAAAGGTTATCACAGTTCTCAATAGAGTCAAAATTAAATCAATGCATCTGTTAAAATTTGTTATGAATTCTACCTTGAACACTGCAGCCCCTCCAGCTGATTTAGGAGTTTGCTCCTACACAAAGAGCCCAGAGTGGCAGCTGTCTGCCCCCTCCTCTCCTCCTCCGAGCATGTCCCAGATAAAGCTACTTTTGGGAGAGACAGCCCCATCCAGGTACCCAGCAGCAGAAACCCACGCTCACACTCCTTAGAGTAAGTTCTGCTTGACCCAGAAGAGCACAGCTGCCCTGGCGGTTTCTGAAACCACAGTATCTCCACACATTTAACCTGCGTTTGCATGCGTTTCAGTGACGCTATTTTGCAAGTTTTAAAGTGCACCAATTTATTTTTGAACTTGGATCTGTTTTACAACTGGCAATTATCTCACTTCCTGTACTCCAGTCCCTAGCAGGCCAGAAGAAAACTTCCTCTTTTTCCTGCAATCACCACTACGACCTTTTACTTGATACCCTCAGATGTATCACGGCATTGATACTGAAACGCCAGAGCCTTAAGCTTTCATTAATGATTGTGGTAGTACTGAGTAAAGCCTGCAAGGGGGAAAAATACATGATGAACAGCTCCAATACCATAAGAAACAATTAATACGAATAACCTATTCTGAAAATTAGCAAGTGACATGAGACACTTAGCTCCTCATGCCATCTTCAAAACTAAGAAGCTGCACTGACAGATCAAGGTACTCCTGGAGAAAGAGGTACAATAAAATTGAAAGTTAAGTAACAGAGCTTGTAACAGCAAGGTTTCTCTTCTAGCGGTGGTGTACTAAATACCCCAAATTTGTTGGAGACAATACAAGTGCAACCTGGCTTCCTAAGGACATTTGTTTGCATCTCTAAGAGGTGAAACAGTCTCTGCTCAAGGAAGGATCTACAACCAGAAAAACCGTTCAACGTAGGTTTTCACAATAAGATACTTTAAAAGTACCAGTTACACTGAGATTAAAACAGAAAACAAGATACTTTCTGCCACCACAGTCTCTGGCCAGTACTGGAATACTGCCTGCTAGCGCTGTACAGTAAGAGCTACCCTGATACAGAAGCTGCAGTTTTTATTTTTTATTTGTGAGAGCAGTAACCACAGAGAAGCAAGAAAAGCAGAAAATTTGCTAATACCAACCATCACATTCTCAGAAAAATCTGACTTTGCTACAGTTTAAAGTGTGCAGTTAAGGACACGAAGGAGTGCATCAGAAGCTGCTTTATGAACTACATGCACATCTGGCACAAAAGAGTAATTCCAGTTTGATTAAGCAGAAGAGAAAACCGTGGTGACCTAACAGGGAAGAAAAATCACCTGACTCTTGGCGTAGAAAGATGCTTGACAATGTATTTCTGCACCGATACCTTTTTGGAGTACCAATCTCCTCAAGTAATTTGATCTGAATTTAATTCTGTACGTAAATAAACCTGTTTGGAAATAGGATTTGGGAAATCATACACTTGTAGTTAGCAAAGTGCTAACCACAATGCCTAATATACTATATGGACACCCGGCAGTGATGGGGAGGAAAGGGTTAAGATTTAAGAACTCACAGGATGAAGAACTGAGCAAGTGTCACTGCCACTTGCTGGCCAAATGACACCAACTTCAGAACATGCAAATAACAGACCAACGAGAAACACAGAAGTGACGCAAATTTGTTTTATGGATGCTTAGAAGAAAGCCCGTCTGAATACCACGTCTTGTCTGAAATGAAAAGTGAGTGGAAAACTCAACTTCCCAGTCTCTGAAGCAACCATGATAAAAAAATCAACATGATACTTGTTTTCAGTCCATATACTACAATATTTTTTTTTAAATTCTTTTTTTCAGTACTGGGGGAAAACAAGTGAAGTAACGGCTTCTTTGACTCGGATCTCCTATAGAGCTAATTGCTAAAGACTAATTCCAGAGCTCTGCTGAGATTAAACTGTTAACACACATAAAAAGACACTATAAAAACTCAGTTTAGGAAAAATAAATAAATCAATCAAATAGCATATTTATTTCAGCTCCATTCAAAAAGTAAATATTTGCCATGTGCAAGTCAGTAGACTTCATCCCTAGGACTTCTCTGTAAAAACTAAACTGAGAAGTGTTCCTTTCCCCAGCTCAATGGCCCTCCCAAAACACAAACACACTGATGTTATGCAAAAAGGACTCCTTGAACTCCATGCTAATGAGTTCCCTTTGGGATTTAAGGTTTCTTACCCTGGATTAGAGTCTGAGCATGAGGCTCCTGTGCCTGGGTGGATGGGTGGAGTATTTACAAAGAGGGAGAAAAGGCACAAGAACTTCAATTAAAAACAAACTAATTCTGCCATTAACAACTGAGGCTCACATCTGTTTTGAGCACTGTTTCATGTTCTTGTGAAATACAGCTACAGGGGACTTATTGCACAAAACAATGCTCTACGGCTTCATTCTCAATAAAGGAAACCATTTAAAAATACACACTTTAACTTCAGCACACAATGACACAGTAAATGTCCTGATCCTTTGGAAATGGCTGAGGTCCTTAATGCCTTCTTTGCCTCAGCCTTTAATAGTTGTTCTCTGGGTTCCCAGTGCCCTGAGCTAGACAACAGGGAGAACGAACCCCCCATAATCCAAGGGGAAACGGTTAGCGAGCCGCTACACCACTTAGACACACACCATCTACAGGGCAGGATGGGATCCACCCAAGGGTACAGAGGGAGCTGGCAGCAGTGCTCACCAAGCCACTTTCCACCATTTATCACCAGTCCTACGTGGCATGTACGGGACAACCAGGGTATCAGGCACAGCGAGCACGGGTTTATGAAAGGCAGGTCCTGCTTGACAAACCCAATCTCCTTCTGTGACGAGGTGACCTGCTTAGTGGGCAAGGGAAAGACTGTGGATGTTGTCTACTACACTTTAGNCCTGTACTCGGCACTGGTGAGGCACCACCTTGAGTGTTGTGTCCAGTTTTGGGGCCCTCATCACAAAAAAGACATTGAGGTGCTGGAGCGTGTCCAGAGAAGCGTAACAAAGCTGGTGAGGGGTCTGGAGCAGGAGTCTGGTGAGGAGCGGCTGAGGGAGCTGGGGGTGTTCAGCCTGGAGAAAAGGGGGCTGAGGGGAGACCTTCTTGCTCTCTGCAACTCCCTGAAAGGAGGGTGTCGAGAGGTGGGGGTCAGTCTCTTCTCCCAAGGAACAAGTGATAGGACAAGAGGAAATGGCCTCAAGTTGTGCCAAGGGAGGTTTTGATTGGATATTAGGAAAAAATTATTCACCGAAAGGGTTATCGGGCATTGGAACAGGTTGCCCAGGGAAGTGGTGGTTAGGTTGCCACCCCTGGAGGTAATAAAAAGACATGCAGGTGCTGAGGTAGTGGTAACTTGTCAGTGCTAGGCTAATGGTTGGACTTGATGATCTTAAAAGTCTCTTCCAACCAAAATAATTCTATGTATGACTCTACCGTGGCCAGGGCATTAGCATTGTTTCTCATTCTGAACACACACACTGATGAGCTATGGGCAAAGCCCAAGCCCAGGTCGGTTCCTAGGAGTTCCAACCCACCTTCTGAACTCGCCATCCCTGCTCTCAACACCCAGTGTAACCTGTTTGCTCCGCTGCACACAGGTCAGCTTCAGTTGGTGTGCAAAGACTGCACCAACAGCTTCGGAGAAAAAAATAAAAAAAATAATCTATCAGATTCCCGAGAACAGGCAAATATTGTACCAGATGAGTGCTGTAAGAGAGGCCTACTCATGAACACAAAGACAGAATATTTTAACTCAGGCTATGGTTCAACAATAAATTCACTTTTTCCTGTACACAGATGAGTTGCAGCTTTGACAGTGACGGATAGCAAAACCATAAACTGAAGATTACGCATCACTGGACAAGAGTCTCAACAACAGGGCTGGGCAGGAGGGAAGGGGTAAACATGTTAGACACAGAAGGCAATGCTTGAAAAAGCTGAAGAATGACAGCTTTACAGCTTCATTTATGAAACAAGAAACTGATGGATTCATCAATTTAAGCGCTTCTGCCTTTTGCCTAAGATTCAATTTAAGAATTAAATTACCAGGATAGTCACCTTATGGCCAGCTGCAGTCTCCATCCACTGCAAGACAAGCTAGGGACTGGGGCAAACAAAGCTACGCTGTGCTAGGCTCTCCCAGGAACACAGGCTGCCAACTAAAGAAGCAAGTGTAGAACATCAAGTGCCAAGCTGTACTTTTCTCTTTAGATGACTAGAACAGTCTAAAACCTAGAAAGAAGCTTCCTTTCGATACAAGTGATGCTGAATAAGCCTACTTGATGATAAAAGAAAATATTGTTTATGACAGCTACTAAACTCCAGAGAGCAGCATATTTTAAATTAGAAGGCTGTACCTACTCATAAAAACAGGTATTTCAAGGACAGCTTGCTTCTGCTTCCCTAATGAAGTGCAGGTGACATACACAGCCATGATATTATGACTCAGACAAGATGCCAGCTCCTCTGACAGGCTTCCTGGTTTGGGAGTAGGGATGACACAGGAGAGTGTAAGAAAGCAAAGGTGAAAAAGCCTGTTACCCATATTCATGTCCACGGTATCCTGGACAGCTGGAGAGATGTTCCAAATTGCTGAAGCAAGACGAAGTAACCCAAACACCTACACAGCTTCAGCATGAGGACTTGCAAATATGAGAGTTAACAGCACCGATATCCTGACTATGATTTGCGACAGTGTTTGTTTATTAAAAAGATGGATCAAGATGACACCTGTAACAGGATTGGGCAACACTGCAGAAGTTAATCAAGGTCACTGCTAAGAGTTCATCTCTTGCATTGTACTGCGTTCGCATGAACATACACTGCCTCCGGATCTGGCAATTTACGCTTGGGTACTGGAACACAATTTGCACCTTTTTCTACAGCCAGAAAGCACGCAAGACTTTCTCTTTATCTCTGAGGTGCACTGTTACCAAACTGAAGGAACCTGACCTTCAGCCAAAAGCAATGCTAAAAACTAAGTGTCAGGGGACAAAAACAGTGAGGAAAGCTTACTCTGATCCACACATAAAGAGGTTTCCTGCGCAGGAGAAGCATTACAACAGATACAGCGCATTTTAACAGTCTCAATGACATTCTCAGTCCTCAAAAGAAGAGCAGGCAGGCTTTTATCCCCCATCTGGTGGTCGTTAACTCTAGAGCACAAACCTCAGAGTACGTCACTAGTACTACTCCATCCCTCCATTTTGTACACGCTGCTTGTGTTGCAATGAATCATACCCTCACATGGATCTCCAAAGAGCTCCTGCTTCCAGCTTCCCAAAAGGATGGATTAAAATGGAGAAGGCCCGTCTAACTCGTAAGTGTACCTTCTTAGGCAAGTTAAAACTGCTACCTGCCCATCCGCGCTGTTTTATCTCTCCAATAATTGATCTTACTCACACACTTGCTAGCATTCCCAAACTGGCAGAGGACATAATACGCTCTTCCTATTGCTCAAGGCGCAGTTAGGAGACACTCACACCCAGGTGGCACGTATGGTGCAAGAGACTAACCCGGAAAGTATTTGATACTGGAACACCGCACACACACCACTGAAACCACTGATATCCCTACTGTAAATCCAGTGATTTCGCTAATTGGGAAACCCAGCACACAACATTTTTCTATTTGTGAAGTAATTTAGTACCACAGAAAAAACCGCACACTTTAGCTCGAGATGAGTTCTGCATTTAAGAAAAAATTACAACATACGCTAAAACTGCAGAAGCTTTTTTTTGTGTGTGTGTACTAGCCACCTCAGTCTTCAGCTGGATAGAGAATTAAAAGTCCAAAACAAAAGTTCAAGTTGGAATTGGATCTTTGTCCCAGTCAGACAGCTTTATATCTATTTCTGCGCTGGAAGAAATCACTCCCACTCTGTTCTTGTTTCTCCACCTCCGAGAAGAGCACAGTACTCCCTCTTTTCCCACTGTGCTGCCTATTTAAAGAGTATGGCCTTAGGACAGGATAACAATGTATGGCACAAAGGCCCTTAATCCCAGGCATAGCGGGCATGTGTAACAGAACATCCCTCCCCAGTGCTTCCTGCCTTCAGCTTCAGAAGAGCCTCTCTTCATATTCAACCCTTCATCCTCACACGCCTGAGCAGAGCACCAAGTACAGGTGACAGCTGGCGAGACAGCGTCACACTAAACGGGAACCTGGAACGAGACCTGCCAGCTTACTTAGCTACCAGTCTCCCTAAGGAGAGAGAGAATCCATCCACTGCAGAGCACATGAAGGAAGACAGCCCTCCCACCAAGTTAAAAGGTCTCCAAACCATCTCACGTCACAAACTATGTAACAGGGTGTCTGTCCCCCGACACCACCTGCATTTTTCTCTTCCTAAAACTCCGCTCACAAACCACAGAAACAGAAGCCTCTTAGTTGTGCTTCTCTAACTCCAGAAATCTCTGTGTGTCAGTTAGAAGACCACTAAGTGTTTCTATCTCCAGATAATTAAAAATCTGCAACAGACAACATATTTCAAGGGAAAAAAAGAACACAGAAGGCAAGAGCTCACTTTTCCCTCACCCTCCGCCCTAAACGGTCTTTTTAGGTCTCCTCTCCAAACCAAGAAACTGCAACCTCAGAGGAAGACGAGCAGCTGTTTTGACAAGTCTGGCCCTTGTTCAAACAATGGAATATAAGCCTTGAGCGGTAATACATTGCCATCAATAAAAAGTTCAACTAAAGTACATTGCCCTGGCCCTAAAACACAGGTCATCTATTCCACACTACATACAAAGGAAAAGCTACTGCATTGCCATCCAAATTGAAAAGATGTTCAGAAGAAAAGTGGTAAATAAAGAAAGAAAAAAGGTCCTGGGTAACACTCTACAAGTTTGTCTTCTCATGTGTCAGACGCAGTGTTAAGCAATAGATCTGAGTAAGGGACAAATGCCAGGAAAAATTAAAAAGCTATCTGTACTTGGGTATTGCTTCACTCCTATTAATTATTTTCTTGACTTTTTACCATGCAGCCACGTCTCCGCTCAATGTCTCAAACAATTATTTCGAAAAATTCTTACAATTATTCCATTTAAACACCGCCACACATCTTCCAGCTGCACCAAACTGACAGACATTTGGATGGAAACAAGACAATTTCCAATCCCATGCAGCATACACTGAGTAATGGAATGAGCCAAACACTTCAGAAATCACAAAGCATTTGGTAAAATTCATCCCAGAGCAGCCAGACAAACAGTGCTCGTGCATCAGCTCAGTGGGTTTCAGACAGGACAAATTGTATGCAGTCTTATCCACACTGAACACGAGACCTCGGATTTTATTTGTTCCTATCGTTTACTCCCTAACACAGCAAAATGTTCCACTACTGATGTCGTAGATGCTTGCTGTAAAAATTAGTAAGACTGCGCAAATCAGTGAGTAGGGTTTCAAAATGATCAGTAAAAGTAGTAAAAGTCACCAGGGTCTTCTTTTTAGAAAATCATTACAAAAATAGCATTATGGGAGAAAAGGGGCCATTTTGAAGAATCGGTACTATGCCTCCATTGAGAATTGTAAGAGTCTTGCTCCCCCAAGTGAAGTTGTACTATCTGAGAAATACAGTGTCTGTAAAAGCCTATGTCAGCCATGTACAGCAGCTGATGCCATGTCACAAACACTCAGCTAGTGTATCGTCACCACGGAGCACGTCTTTAACGGACACAGATATGACCTAGCCAAAGATGAGTTACATACACAGATCAAAATATTTTAGCAAAGCTACAAGTACCCTCCAAGCTTTCCTAAGGCAGAAATCAATCTCTCTTCAGTCATGGAAAGATACAGCCGACTGCAGAATGACTCTGCTGCAGCACTGAATTCCATGGATGTCCATTTGTCTTTAACAGGCAACCATCTATGTGGGGCAGAATTAGAAACAGGTAAATCTTCCTCTTTTGGTGGGCACCACGAAGCCCAGCACTCTGCGATACTGCTCGAGAAGGAAGCCATTGTCTTTGTAACATTCCCAAAAAAGTCCTTCTCTGACGAAGGTATAAGACAAAAATACAGGCATGCACACCCACACAGCTCACAACTGCACAAAGCATATGGCAAGCTTCTGAACACGAACAAATACACTCATGTCAAAAATATCGATACGGAACCCAAAAAGATCTACTGATCAGAAGCTTTGTGCAATAAACTTTTGACTCTAAGACTGACAGGAGCTTTCCAATAAAAGAATTTCCCAACGGCTTGCTGCTGTCCTTCTTTACCTTGCAATCATCCCAATTTCAGAAGTTACCAGTCTTCAAACTTAAAAAGGGATTTAAGTACTTCAGGTGGAGACGCAGGTTGTTTTTCATGATGAGGTATTGTCTGCTGAGGCTGAATGACAAGCACCTACACTAACTTTCTTGCTGTGTCTCCCGTATTTGAGTCTGCACTGCCCTCATCCCATCAAGATATGCATTTCAGACATTTGCCAACCCCCGCCTCCAAATCTTTCCAAGACAGGAGTTAAGCATGCTCAATGCTCTCCGGCCTTGTGACTCCTTGTGTTGGGAACTATCAGTTTCGAAACGCACAGCAGCTGACAGTACAAGTTAATTGTCCAGGCTGACTGCTAACACGACCATCTTCAAGTGAAGCTATTGAGATTTAAGTAACAGCTATGAACAACGGAAACTTCCCCAGGGTGAAGCAACTGTATCGGACGTAGCATTCACGAGAGCTGTCTGCCATTTCTTCTTTTTCATTGAGAGTATGTTACTGCAGCAGACAAAAAGACCTTGAGATGACAGAAAACATCACTAGAACTTCACAATAACACTCTAGCAAATTTGTGAGGCAAATCTTATTTGAACCATTGACCTCCTTCTACTCATCTTTCCTCATTACAGGACCCCATCTCTATCATTAGCCACTAATAGGGAACTAATTGCCAAAGATTCCCACCTCCCCCAAAAGCATCAAGTCTGATCTCCACCTGTTGTGCCGGAGGATCTCCCAGAATATTGTTTGTTGCAAGGACTGGCACAAAACTGTATTTCGCATCATCACTCCTGCTGACAGGACAACACAGACTGAGGTTTAACAAAGCCTACTTTCATCTCAAAGAAGTCCGAGAATTGTTGATGTTAAGTAGGTGTTACAAAAGAACAAGTTTCAGGAAGACCGACTGCAGCTCCATACTCTCCCACTTCCACTCTCAAGGCTGGAGCTCTCACTTGTTCATCACCTGAGTAGCTACAGAAGTCCAATTTAGGATTTGTGAATTTAGGAACCAAATTTCCGTTCGAAAATATGCACGTACGCTTATGTTTCTAAATCCAACAGCAACTTTCTACTGCTCTTTGTACCTTGCAGGTGACAAAAATACAGAATTCCCCTTTCTTTTCATGTCACCTTCCAAATGTTCCAACTCTCACTGTGACACCAGAAGATATTACTGCAGTTCACTCCTTATGCTCATGAGTTTAAAAAGCAAGCATTCAAGATGAAAACACTTCTAACTATAAGTCTGATTAAATCCACTGGAACTATTTAATATTTATGTCAGCCAGGACATTTTGAACAAATGCCGTGCTAAAAATACTGTAGTCTCATACACACCAGGAAACCCCTACCACAACTTGTTCAGCTGCACTACGAAATAGCAGGAGCCTGCGGCAGAAACGGCGCTCTCTGCCCTGCCCAGAAGAGCACTCCAACACCGTATTAACTCCAGTGTTCAACCAGTGACAGGCAGTGGAAGCCACCAGAGGCACATGCGGTGGGAGCTCCCCAGAGCAGAGAATTAATAGCAGAGTAAGAAGAGCAGCAACCGGGAACACCGTTTAAAGGGAATAATCTTACTGTAGCCGAGAATTGGGTTTTAAACCGATTTTCTAGCTGTTCTTTCAGGAGAGCGGGTCAGCAGTAAACTCACTGCTGAAACTACAGCAAGTGCATATCCATCTCCTGTTCTCTTAACGGGAGGAAGCATTTTGAAACCTAATGATGATACATATTTAAACGCTGACAGTGCTAAACAGCTCAGAACTGACAGTCATGCAGGGAGAAGGTACGGCCGGGCTTATTTGTCATACGCTGCTGTCTCAGTCACATGAAACAGCCCCAGAAAAGCAAGGTGATAAACACCAATTTCTACAACGAATATCCTCAGATTTGGAAACCCAAGACACAGTCAAACTGCAGTCGGGGGCAGAATACATAATGCTAAATAGCTTTTTGCTCCCACGTTTCAGAGTGTGAGGTTTTCTATAAAACTTGGGGTAGAGTTCCTATAAAACTAGTGGCTGCAAAGGCAATCCCATTTAATAAGCCAATAAATATTTCTGAATGACTGCATGTCTTACAAGGATATGAGAAGTTATATTAGCGCAAGCAGCTCAAGCAGATGTGAAAGAGAAACTATCCCATCCTGAAAAGCCAAAGGAAAAAAGTCTGCAGTGATTTTTTTACGTTATTTTTTTTTTCTTAAACAGTCATTGTATCATTAAAGACCCTCTCTGCAGTCCAGTAACAAAAAAAAGCAGAAACACTGTCAGATTTTAGCAGAACTAAAGCAATTTACAACACCGGTAAGAATCTGACCCAGAGCCTCTCTCTAAGAGGGCAGTGGCTTGCGCTATTTCAGCAGGTATTACTTTAACAGGAATCCAGTGAAATCATTAACAGAGGAATTTGAGTCAATGAGAAGTTAAGTACTTGCTATAATTACATATTATTGCAGTTTCTGCTGACAGCGCAGCTCAGGAGGTTGGAATTCAATGAACTATCCAGCAAATATCTGAAGTCAGAGTTGTAAATGAAATGAAATCTGCACTTGTGTTCAATCGTGTTTATGAGCTGTGTGCCTAATTTAGGTGAAGCCGTGTAAAAAGCCACACTTTGCCATTGGTCCCCTGGTTAAAAATTTTTCTTGTTTTACAAAGTAAACAAAGCAGCCCTGATAGCATGTTAGTAACAGATACCATTAAACACCACAGTAAAAGAAAAAACATCTTAAGAAAATCTGCTAGAAGTAGGAAGCACACAGGCCATTAACCCCTGGAACACATCTTCCAGCACATTCAGTTAATTCTGCTGAGTTTTAACAAAAACAAAAGTTGGCCGCAGCTGACAGAAATGAATTCAACTCCCCACTCCCACAAGACACCCATTAAGTTTTAACCGGAATGCTGAATGTGTCAGAACAATTAACACAACAGACCTCAAGGTCTGTAGTAAAGCCCTTCTGAGGCTACTGCTGGGAAAAACAGATGCAAACAACTTATGCAGCACATGATATTTAAGAGCACCTTATCAACAATACATTTATTTACATTTCTGAGTCTGCATTTCTGAGAAGCATCAGAAATGATGTATTTACTGCAGAGTACCCTCAACAGCCCTGTAACAATCTGAAGATTCCTACAGTAAAGCTACACTTACATTCTACAAGCCCTGCGCTAGACTGCTGTGAATGTATTGAAAATCAATGCGAAAAGAAAATTAAGAAATTTCGCAGAGATTGAAGTCTGACGTTAAATCCTCCTAAAATAAATAAAAAAGCTGAGTGGTTTCAGAGCTAAAACTACGTCGGGTATTGTTCTGAGGCTGTGGGCAGCACTGACAATGCAGCTCATCACCCAGCACTGCAGTCTGGAAGCGAAGGCAGGGAGTGACTCAAGGCTTGTGTTGGAAGGAACAAATTACATTCTTCAGGATTCGCATCTCCATGTATCACAAAAAAGGGAAAGGAAATTTTCAGTGGAGATATCAATCTGCATCTAAATACCATTAACTACCTTTTGTATTTTGGATCCCTTGCCAAACATTTGACATTTAAACGCGCTGGTGACAACGTGCTCCCAGGGAACTTAAAGAGACAGTTTCATCCTGACAATACAGCACAAGAGTTTTACTTTCAAGCTTCCTAACTTCATCGAGTTTGTTTAGTACAGTGGCTCTAAGAGCAGCACTAGGGTACGCAGAGCCCTGTGTCAGAGGTGGCCCCGCTCTCCTTCAAAGAAAACTCTCACCCATCCGGGAGGCGCCACCAAAGCAGCAGCAAGGAAGAACAGAGCTGGTCTCCCACAGTCTGTTTCACAACCCTTGGAAACTCTCAAGGATCTCTGTTACGTTGCTTTTCAGTTTGTCAGCATCTGAATCACCCCCACCTTTTACGTGCACAGCTCTATTACACGTGAAGCACGAATTTAACGCAAAACACAAAGCATGCTGAAATTCCTTAACTTGTAAGGCATCTGTTCAGCACTCTTGCTATTTAATTTTAATTTCCCTCTTGCTAACTGCCTTTCATATCTTCATGTTGATATATACAGAGATGCCATACGAGCGTGCAGGCCAACATAAAAAAACCTGCCAGTTTGTGATAAGATGCCGCAGCAGCAAAGGCTCCTTTTTTCCCCTAAAAAAATTTCAGTGCTAAAGCAAGCCCCTCCTTCAAGCATGTCTGACTTCCAGAAGCCACCTTTGTGACGCTGGACAATCAAATTCACACTTGACTCCTGTTAACATACTGTAATGGTTACGACAGTGACACTGGCCTCAAATGAGATCTCAATATTACTGGCCAAGTCAACCAGAGTGAAAAGCCAAGCCACCGCTTAGGGTGATGTCTTCACTTCCTACAAACAACAGCTCTGGATTTTACACGAGTTCTGATCGCAGGCTGATGAACAGCCAAGACGCTAACAGCAGTGAGTGGAATTTAGTAGCTTTGGAACACAATTTGATTATTTTGCAAACAAAAGGAGGTTTTATCTACTGCACTCTGCAAACACAATGGGAGAACCCAAAGTCAAGATAAATTGCTTTTAGTCTCAACACTCCCCTCAGTAGTAAGAGGTTGTTACATTCAACCTTAATAACAAAGCTCTTAAAGGTAAAACTCAATAGGATACAAACAGATTTTGCATCTGAAATGATGTGCATTTTTACCAACTGAGGAAAAAAAAAAAATCACCAGAACAATTCCCTCCCTAAGTACATAGTTGTGACTCAACATTTGCATCCATGAAGAAGGGGTCATTCTCAATGACCAAGCTCTACTTGGAAATTACAGTTTTAGACTACCATTTCCCTCTTACAATGCTGCAAACTGTGAGGACGTTACCTGCAAAAAAGGCTCACTCTTTCAGAACAAATATTGTTCTCAGGATGGTTTGCAAACAGGCAGTGCTAGGACTGAGCATGGAAAATTCTTTGCAGCGCGTACTGATACTAAAAATACAGTTAAGGTGAAAAAAATACCCACTGTGGCCAAATTAAACAGGAGGGAGAATCTGGATATTGAGACAGAATGCAATTACCCAAGTTGGAATTTGCCCAGGACGCTCTTGCTTACAGTGATCGGGCTATTTAATGACAAGAAATAGCCAGGAACACATATTTACTGCTGGCACCCTCCCTCATACCTAACACTGCCCTGCTATCAATGAAAGGGGTGTGTAATCAGACCCGAATTCTCGGCTACAACCAGGGTGCCCCTGGGTGACCTGCAATGGGCCAGCAGATCCACCCCCACCCACCTCACTTCAGCCACAACAACTCCTGTCATCACCACCGGAGGTAGGACGTCCATGCACCCAGACAGGAACATCGGTGACAACAGGAAGCTTCAAAGTACTTAAGCTGCTCTATTACTGATACGCTATCCAGAAGTCACCCAAAACATTCTTTATTAACAAAAATGTTTACTGCTGGGACGTTCAACATTTAGAATGAGTCAGTACCAGCCCCCAGAAAAACTTCCCTTCCCCCAAACGTAAAGAGGAAAGGCAGACCAAGAGGAGACTTTGGCTCTACTGTTAAGTGCTGCCTAACAATAATCAAAGTATAAACCAACCCTAAATATGTGGGGGGGTGGCAGGAGGGGGGAGTACTTTAGATTCCTACCACACATTCCTGATCTTTGCCACTACATAGGATGAAAACAAGAACATATGAGCAAGACTCACTGCTATGCCTAAGTGAGAACTGCAATTCCCGACACAGAAGTGCCGAGAACTCCTGTGTAGAGGAAACAAGACTCGGAGCAAGCAGAGGCGACAGGTTTTCAGGGAGATCAGTCCTGGTCACAAGGTCAGAGAGGACAGGGTCTATTCCGCATTATTCTCTTAACAAGACTAACAGGGTTATATGCACCTTTCAGCACTGAAAAGGATTTTGGATTTTAGGGGCCTCTGATCAGTCACAACGATGTTACACGACCTATTGTAAAATAATTACAACAGGAGGAAAAGAGTGCAGATACCCACACTGGTATGAGTTTGTTGGGTATGCTCGATTTACCAGGAATTCAGTTTTTCCATCAAGGTGCCTTACTTTGAATTTCTGTATCGAATTCCTCCAACACACGGTAGAAATAAAAACTGGAGGAGTTTTAACTGCTGTATGCCTAAACCCCTTACAAGAGTAAAACAGCACATGGCCACAATAGAGAAGAAAAATCCCTCCAAGAGGTCCACTGGAAGCTGGAGTGGAAAGGTCAAATATGCATCATTTCCCCTATGTAATTCTGTACATAACTAAAGCTTACCAGGGAGTACTTTCCCTAAACAAAAATGATCCTTAAGCAAGTATTTTCCAGCATAAGAATGCTACAAGAATTCAAATACACGCTTATACTTAAGTTGCTCCAAGAGTTCCTACTGCACTTCTTGGGAAATACACTGCATCCCTTATTTTCTGTGAAGGATTATTCATAGAGCCCAACTACAGATTCAGAATGGAAACAGAAGTTCAAAAACTGCACATTCGCTACTGTCCTCTCCTATTGCACGCACACAATCACATTCCAATGAACTGACAGAAAGAAAGGTGCACACAAACGTAGATTTGTAAATATTTACACGCAGTAGTCTACAAAGCAGCCAGGCACATGGACATTGTCCAGGAAAGCGTGCTAAAAATCAGTATAGCTAAGTCAAGCGGATACCTTCAACCATTTTTTGTTCTCTACCACCTCACCAGTCAGAGGACAGCTCAGAGCTCCTCACATCCCAGTGACAGTAACACATTCACACAGAGGTGGGTGCTATGTCCTCAACTCCCCTCTTACCCTCGCTTAAGCCCTTCAATTTGTCACCTACCAACCTGCGGGATGATTGCAATTAGCTTGCTTCCTAGAAAAAAATGAATAAACGACCAAAAAAAGTTAGCAGCCATCAGGCTGATTAGAAAAGACTGTGTGTGTGTATATGAATATAAATATACAGACATGTAAGTGTATATATGTATATATAAATATATACATATATATAAAATTACACAACTCCTATAGCGTTTCTGAACAAAATGAACAGTTAGCTCACAAACTTTCTGAAGAGATGCTGTCTACCTCTCTGGAATTGTCTATATTGCTTTTCTTTTTTTTTTTTTTTAATGTGGGCTTTTATTTTAATTAAAAAGCCCCACCCAACAAGGTAAAGTTAACATCAATTAAATGTCAAGGCAAGAAATGAGACTGGTCTTAAAATGGATGCAGCAGACTCTTTTAAAGAGCAACATGTTGCAATCACCTTTCATTTTAGGGGAAGGGAGGGATTCCCTGAAAGGAACAGAGACGGGGAGCAGTGGGGGGAGGGAGGCTGCGATAAAAACAAAAAAAGGGGGGCT
>VXBO01001725.1:134821-218548 GCA_013400135.1 Rhinoptilus africanus | reverse complement strand
CTGTCAGGGGAACATGGCGGCGCCCGCAGGGCGGGAGGGGACGGCGGGGCGGCCGTGTCCCCCCGCCTCGGATCGCCGTGAGCACCGGCACAGCCACATCGTGAGCGAGGCCCCACGGCCCCCGCTAAAGAAACGGGCCGCTGGGTTTCCTCGGGGGCCCTCGGGGCAGGCCTTGGGCCCAGCCGTGGCCTGGCGGGCCTGCCCCCCACCCCCGGGTTTAACCGTGAAGCGGGGAAGGACGTCTCCTCAAGGCGGCCCGGAGGTGGTTATAGCCGTGCTTCGGGCATCCCGGTCAATACCAGGCAGGGCTGCTGCAGGTGGAAACGTTGGCAGTGTTGTCGGGGCTGGGTGACTCCACCTGGGTTGAGCCTTCCCTCCAGATGGGCTCCGGGCCTGACGGGCCTTCCTCGCACGCTGGCTCTCTGCAGGGTGAGCTCTGCAAGCTCGGCTGAGTCACGCTCCTACAGAACCTGTATAAGCACCAAAGGCACGATGTGCAGTTTGATTTCAAGCGTTTCAAAGCAACGCAGCCGTCAGCTCCCTTCAGCAGGAGAGGAGCCGAGCTTGGTACGCGCATCTGACCTGCAGAGAGCTCCTGACCTCTCGTTATTTGGCTGCGCGACTGTATCGGGCTGGAAGGCAGAGGCGACAGTAGCCACGCAGAGATTCCATTGTGCTAGATGCTGCACAGCTGCCCTGCGTCCAGATCAGAGCGATGCTAAGGAGGGATGCAGATCGGGCAGGTTTGGGCTGATGTTAAAGTCAAGGACAGCAGTGGTGCATTGCAAATGAGAGCTTTCTGCTTTAAAAAGGGATCATCCCCGGCAACATTTTTCTTCGAGCATAAACAAGCCCTTTAATTTTTTCTCTCATAAGGAAACAGAGAGTAAAAAGAAAACAAAAGCTCTATTTTCTTTCACCTAATGTGAGAGAGAATCACCTACCTCCCTAGAAAAACACACCCCTGCCTCAACCCAAGTCTGAAGACATTTATTTCTGTTCTGCAGCAGCTCTACTAAAGGGGTTTTCTTTTCAGTGTACTAAATGGCAGGTTTAGTATGCATGGCTGGTACACGTCTCACAGGACTGCCTCCAGTCTTCTTGGAGCTTCCATCCTGTGCTGCAACACAGACTGTACCTTTCCTCAGCTTCTTTACACAACCAGAGCTTTGATTTGACACTAAAATAATCTGGCGCTGCCAGGCTATCTGAAGAGATACATCAAAATGTAAGCAGCAACGGCAGCCACCTATTTGCACTGCATATTTATATCCTGTAAAGGGAAAACTCTGTCACTTTCTTGCAGTCTTCAGAAGAGGATCTGAGGACTTCCTTTTTTTACCAAGAGCAGGCAAATATTTCTGGCTCTAGAGCTGTTTATTATGCAAACTGTTTTAGTCACTGTTAGGTTTTTAAATATAAACATAATGGAAAGGCTGTTTCAGACACCTTTCCTGTTGGGAGGTGTGTTTGCCCCTAGCTCACAAGAATGAGATGAAAGGGGGCTTTGAGCCCCTCCTCGCTGCTATCCGGAGGTGGAGAGGCTGCATCCAGTGATGCAGGACAGCCTGGGAGCAGTCCAGCACCTGCAGCTTTAGGCACCAGAGATTCCTAAAAGCCGTTTCTTTGAAGCAGCAATTTCACTTTAAATCTTGCGTGTATCTCCCTCCCCAGGAAGCCTCGCTCAGGTGGCCTTGTGCTGCCAGAGGAGAGGGACTGGCTGCAAGCCCCACCGCGCTGCAGCTGCCGCCAGCCCGCTTCGGAGGGAAGGAGCACTGCCTCTGCTACCAGCTGCCATCTTCACAGGCATTTGCAAGCGCCCGTCTGGTTGCAAAACACAGCCTCTGAACCGGCGCACGAGAGGCTCAGCGCCGCGCTGCCTGCAAGAGCCTGCTGACAGCCAGCTAGGAGAGCTCTGAACGTAAAGGCAGCTGCCTGGTTTGTTAGCTTAGGTCCTAAAAGACCACTCCCAGATCCATTAGTGACAAGCAAAACCTCGTGCCGCTGCTGGAAAATACCACATGTATGATGAAGGAAACCTCTGGCTGAGGCATCCATACCCAAACCAGGCAGAAGTGCCTCCCCTGGATCAGTTCCCATCTGCTACGTTTTGTCTCCGCTCTCCCATGGCGTTTGCTTGGGGCCTGAGTGGAGCCTGCCGAGGAGCCTCTGCTCCCCTGTTGGATCCCAAGAGACAGGGAGATATAGAACTTGTTCAAAAGCATATTAAACAGTAACACCTGCTTGGCCACGTCTGTTGCAACAAGTTGTGTGGTAAAAAAAAAGCCACATCTGATCTCACAGGACCCCCTCCAAACCTTTGACCTGCACCATTGCAGTCCAGGAGTCTGCACAACCCTCATCCTCTTCCCACTTTGCATCCTTTGCTGCTGGGGAGGCTCTGCCAAAGGAAGGGAAAGGCCCACACAGCACACACTGCTTCACAACCAGCCCTTTCCATGGCAGAGGCTGGTGGTGAAGTGGTTGAGAGACTTAGACCTGCTTCTCTGGCAAGGCTGTGCACTCCCTGTCAAGATAAATGAGGGAAGTCCGCACCCCCAAGTGCTGTTGTCTCTCTCTGTCTCTCCAGGGCTCCCTGGGACTGCAGTACATCACCATCGGGTTAATGTGGCCTAGGTGATTGCTTGCAAAAAGAAATGGCTGGAAACTACGTGTTTAAATTAAATCATAAATTGTCCTGGATAGAAAACCGGTAGGAAACCTTCCAATTCTTGATCCTGGTGAATTGTGAGATCTGATATATTTGATGCAGTGGGGACTTCTTGCTGGGCTCAGGGTGCCTGCTTTGGGAGAGAGGTGCTTTTTTCCTGACCAGCTTTACGGTCCTGTGTCAGGATGGGATCCTACACCTTGCTCCAGCTTGAGTTCCTGCTCTTGTGCGCGGACCAGATCTGTAAATGCAGGAGATCCCTTGGCCAGACGGGACTTGTGGCTGCGCTGTGCCTGCAGGGTGGCTTCAGCCTCCCCTTCCCTGCTGCTGCTTTCTGGATGCTGGAGCACAGAGTTTGGGAGGGCGACGGGTTCCACAGACCTGCCTCCTCATGCAGCAGTTGGAGCAGTGGCTCTCAGGGGGCTCTGCAAAGGCTTTGTCAAAGGTGACCCCCAAAGGTTGGACAGTGCTCCGTGCAGCAAAAGCAGGACTCCTGCCTTCCCCAGGCATCAGAGCCCGGGCCAAAACAAGGCTGTCCCAGGCCTGGGAAGCTAAAGGTAAATACAAAAGTGAGGCTCTAGGACCAGCACAGGACATGAAATCTATACATCCAAACCCCTAAGCCCTCTGTGACTCTCCTTCCAAGCCATGGCCTTGCTTTTAGGCTCACGTGAAGCCTCTGACATTGTGTTCCTTCAATTAATTCTCTTCTACATTCAGCTTCATTATGTGATACATTTCAAGCTTGCAAGCGAAACAGATTTGGTAATTAAATACATCCAGATCTTGATATTTTTGATTACAATATTTAAAGTTCAGGTCTTCCAGAGTGCAGGAGGAAGAACGCAACATTGCCAATTCATCCAATTTTACTAGCAGTCTGATGTACCCAAGTTCACTTGTTTTGTTTTCCTTGGTGTTATTTTATAAGAATCTCTACTTTTGTTGGAGGCAGCAGGAAGTTTCTAGTACTTATGTTTTATGAAGAAAATATATGCTTAAATAAAAGGCTTCTGAATATGTAAAAAAAGTACTTTCCGCTAATGAAGAGGTAACAAAAGATTGTTGCAAAACAGATTTAAGCCCAAAAATCTAATCTTTAAAAGCTTGTCACCATTTTTGAGTCTTAGCTCTTTTGTAAATGCTACCGTTTGTATACTTATATTGCTGGTCTACGATTTTTCACAGCCAGAGAGACCTGCCTGCTGCGCAGGGTTGCAGATCGGTGTAATCGTGTAAACCTGCTGTCACCATAACAAAGTGACACTCGTACAAAATAGGAACAGTCGGATATGCGACTCCCCTCCTTTTTCATGAGAATAACCTGCTCAGAACACTCATACCTATTACATACTGTCAAATGTTTGGAAACTAAACTATCTCAGTGCTTTGAAAGCTCTTTGTTTTCCACTTTAATAAACTACAGCAATTATTCACAGTTTTATATGCAAGACAGGGGAGCAAATTAAGCAGAACCAGCAGATACCATTGTAAGTGGGAGCTTTCAAAGGTCAGTCTTAATTACCAAGTTTCACCTGGGATGGGAGAAGCTTGTGGAAGTCCTGGGAAATTATTAGTTTGAAAACAATAGCTGATATCAATTGAACTTTATTATGTCCTCATTTGCCATGGTTAAGGGAGCCAGGACTGGTAGAAAGGTTGGTATAATGGGGGAAAAAAAAACCAACCCCGAAATGTTTTGATCATAATCTAGAGAGTATGTAACTGCGTTTTCTCATGGAACCAGCTGACATACACAAACTCACATCCAGCTGCTGTGGTGGTTTGAGGCTGCTGTGTGACCATTGCCTAACGCTAAACACAGCCGGGCATATATATTCCACTGTGCCACATTGCCTCCCAGCTTCTGCTTGAGAAAGCAACGAGAAACCCATGAGCAGGGCCTTGCTGCAGCCTGTTTTACTGCTTCGAGTGGCGCCTTGTATTTGGAGATTGCCCCATCGCCCGGGCTCCCGGCAGCTGCGTGTGGGTGCTTCGGGAGCCCCAGAGCAGACGCGAAAAGCCACCCTTGCCTAACGCACTGAGTGTAGGAGGCAATAGGATAGCTCTTTTTAAGCATTAACGTGTTGCAAATATAACCGAGATAAGGAACTATTTCATATAATCCGTGCCCCTGGAATGAATTTCTCATGAATTTAGGCTAGATGGTTTCACTTCTTTTTTTTTTCCTCCTGTAGCTGATTTCCGTTGCTATTTCTCACGTAGTAGCATAATTCTGTGATGCACATTCCTGACGTTGCAAGGAAAGGGTCCAAACACTTCTATTCATATCACAACCGCTATTAAAAAATACCCAGAGTTAAATTTGGTACCCACGGTTAATAAATGGTTCTCCTTCACAGTACAATGCAATAATATTTCCCCTGTCTGTAGTGTTTTCCATCCAAAGGAAAGAAGAATCCCCATTTTGGGAAAGAAACTGCTCACTTGGAGTGCTTCCACTTCTGGAGTTGTGCCACGTGAAGAATGCTGGGCCCAGCTCCAGGAGATCTGAGCAGCCTAAACCCATCCAAAATCCACAGGAGCTCTGATACTCATCACGCCGCGCGCCAGGCCAGACGTATCCCAGGGCCCACCCCTGCTAAACCCAAGAGCGCTTTTGAAATGGAGCCTTTAAAAACTTTGCCTAAGTCAATGACAAGAGCTGAAAATCCCGCAGCAGCTTTCCACCCACCGACGGGCCAGCATGCCCTGTCCTCCTACAGGACCCGCTTTAGCCCGAGGGCTCGGAGGTAGCCTAAATTCATCTTAGTCTGGAAAACTCAATGGAAGAGAGCCCCCAAACCACGGAGAACTTCCCTTTTTCTAGTTTGCCTTGCAGGCTGGGGGCAGGGAGCTTGACCAAAAGTGGGAGCTTTCAGACTTTAAAGCCTGAACGAGGTGTGAATTGCTCACGCCTTAGTCAGGAGATGACATATGGCCCTATAATGACTTTATTATCTCCAGCGGTGCCACTGTAGTTGGGCAGTGGTTCCCAGGGAGAAAGGACAATCCTATGCTCTTGGGGCTTCAAGAGCTGCTTGGTTCCGGCTCTCGCACAGACTAACTCTTGGGTGATGCTCACAGCTATGGCCACACTCACCAAATTGCTGCTTTCAGCACTCCAAGTGAGCAGTTTCTTTCCCAAAATGAGGATTCTTCCTTCCTTTGGATGGAAAACCCTACAGACAGGGGAAATATTCTTGCTTTGTACTGTGAAGCAGAACCATTCATTGCCTGTGGGTACCAAATTTAACTCTGGGTATTTTTTAATAGCGGCAGCGGATGGGCCAGCAGGGGCTGACACGAGAGCACAGCATCTCGCTCGGTGCACCAGGCTGTTCCCCCCAGCCCTGCACCCCCTTCAGCACAGGCTGCTGCCCTCAGATTGCCGGGCCAAGGCCAGGGACTCTTACCAAGTGCCTTGCTTCTCAGCAGCAGCTCCAAGGTTTTCCACCTCATGGGATCTCAGCGGGCAGATGCAGCATCTGACCTCTTCTGCAGCTCTTCCCAGGCTCTGGGTGGACCCGGTTCCTTCTCAGCACAGAAGGAAAATAAGCCAGAAGGTGTTTTGCAAGTTGAGATGAAGACGGGCCCTGCTCGTGGGCTTGTAAAGCCCTACACCAAGGGCAGCCTGCTGTAAGTTACCCAGCTCTGAACCAACCGGTGCTTATACTTCTCACCTGTCATTAAGGTCGTGGTTCCTCCCTGCCAGCACAGGCGATGGGGTGAGAAATGCACGTGTGGAATCTTCTGCTGATGAACGATTCAAAGGAGTCAGGGCTTTTCAGGTCTAAGCTCATCTGCCTGATTAATAGTGCCATTAATGAGCAGAAGTAGCCTAAGGCCACATCTGCTAAGAGCTGTCCTCCCCCTAAACATGGGTTTGACCTTAGCACCCCCGCACAGTCCAGGAGGGGGCCATCAGACCATGCCCGGGTCCAGCCTGGCTGCAAATCCTTGCTGTAATGTAAAGATGCCGCAAACCATTGCCAGAGGCAAGCGCAGAAGATGCTGGGGCTACTTGTTCAGGGTAGGGCCGTCCCGCTTCGCCCTGCAGAGCAAACCCAGGGGCCAGCAGCACTTGCACCCACGGGGGTCAACCACCACTGCCACGTCCCCAGGGGATGCCGTGTCCACAGGCAGCGTCACGTCAGGCTGGAGAGGCTTTGGGGAGACACTCATGTCCCAGCCTGGTGCTGTCCTGCTCTCGGGCTGAGGCTGCCACCCCAAAAACCCAATGAGCTGCTATTTCAGCTTTTTAATTGACCCTGCAAATCAGAGTTGAAAGGGCCACTGTTGGAGTGAATCTGACCAAATTTGTACATTTTACCAAATTAGATAGGTCTGTATAAAAGTGTCTATATCACCGGTTTTAAATTTACTTATGGTTTTAGCCAGAGCATAAATCTTTCCTGAAGTAGCTTGCAAATGCTAGTATTGTAACAGAGCTACAAAAGCCTGAGCCCGAACCCCCGGTCAGGAAATCCACCAAAACCTCAAGTGGAAATAACTACTTTAAAGTTATTTTGTCAGGGAGGAAGCAATGAAGGTACTTTTTAAGGAAACAATAATCAATCTCAAATCATGAATGAAAATAATTATGAAAAAGATCTAAAAAATAATGGCAGGTTTTTGACTAATAGTTGGCTTGCTTTTTTTCCCCCTTTATTTTTAAAAGTGAGTTGTCACCTTTGATGGGCTTAGATTCATAAACTCCTTAGACCCTTCTGGAACGTGAATAAACATTTGTATGTCATATAGAGGTCTCCATAAAGGAGAAATGTGAGACGAATATTCCCAATGCCAAGGATTTCATAGCCCCCTTCAAAAACCCACATCCCAGAAATAATGAGACTGGGTTTAAAATAATAAATGTAACTTTCTTTTCGAATTCTTAGCACTGAAGTCTGGAAGGTGCTTTTTATTATCATTTTTTATGATGAGGTAGAATAGAAACTCAGACCTGATCTGCTTAATACAACTGCACTGATTTAATACAGCAGCAAATCAATTTAATTAGAGCAGTGATTAGGCCTTATGTGAGCACTTCTCCATGCTAAGGGAGGTGTAAACTACTGCGGAATTACATCCTTAGGTCTGAGAAACAAACTACTGACTTAAAAACAAAACAAATAAAAAAAAAGGTTTTTCCTTTAATACAGATCTTTTTCTGGACCAAACTAGAGAATGGGGTGGGTAAGTTGGGAGGAGGGAAGGTGCAATCACCCCCTGGGTCAGGGTAGCCAAGAAAAGGTGGTAGGAGAAGGTTCTTATGGTGGAAACCTCTGGATGCTGATCCCCACCATATTTACATCTGGTTGTGCAAGATGGAGCAAGGCAGAAGAGCACAGACCGTAACGAGCAAAAGGGTGGGCCGGCAGGTCTAGTCTTGGATCAGTAGCATCTACATCTACACCTGCATCTTCATCTTCATCGACATCATCTACATCTTTGTGTATAGAGACATAAACAGACAAAACTAATGATGGCTTTAGAGACCTCAGCTACGATGGAGATAGCACAGAAAGGCGGGTAACCAGCTATCTAAACTGATGTTTAGCTCAATCTGCGGCCAGCTGCCCGATGCTGATGAGGATGCTTTTTTTTTTGGCTGCTGTTTCCACCATCTGCAAGAAACTCTGGGCAAGCAGACCCCGGTGCCTGCTCGGCCCACAGCGGCGCGGGACCTCCTGCGCGCAGGTCAGGAGGCCTCTCCTGGGGTGTCTGAGGGTTTTTCCGTGTAGCCCTGAGATCACCTGGCAGCGGGCTGTGACACAGAGTATGGCCTTCTTCAGGATTGCGCGCCTCCAAATTCATCACGGAGAAGCGTTAATGTTAACTCTAAATAATAAAGTAAGAGCGTGCAGCTGCAGTCACCAGGAGAGGCTTAGCCAGCCCTGAGTAGGAGGTTTGAGATACAGGTTTAAACAGCTTCTCCTGTGGCTAGCGTAGCCGGTGTGCTCATATGAAAGCAGGCTGGTGAGCGAAGCATAGCTCATGCCGCAGCCCAATAGCATGGATGTGGAGCGGTCTTAAAAACCAAATAGAAATAACAAGGAGCCTATGGGAAAATGTCTCTCTGGAGGCTGGAGCTGCTGTGGAAATGCAGCAATAGCGGTTTTGACCAGCCCTTGGTCTCCCTGAGTTTCTGCTGCCGTGAAACTGGGGCTTGCATCTTCCTCCAGAGACACACGGGAGGTTCCACGAGCCCGTTGAAGCGGCTGTGAGCAGCCGTGGGGCTGTGGCTCCGAGGGTGGCCACTGGTGGTGACAGCAGGGAGATCGCGGGGGAGATAAGAGAAGGAAAAAATGTTCAGGAGAGGATGGAGATGCAGGGCAACTGCTGTCTGCTTCCAAGCACCAAGTCAAGCCAGCACCCAACCAGACAGAACCATCTTCTTCCTCACCCCTGAGCTGAGTCCCGTCTCTTATTGCCACCTGTCCCCCTTTCCTTTCCCAAGACCTCCTGGATGCAGCAGGAAGGAGCAGAACTGGAGATGGGGCTGTACAGCCACCGAACGTCAAGGAGTAGCAATTTCCATCTATGCCGTCCTCAAAGATCACAGCCCCTGTGATCCTGGGGAAGGATTTCTGATGACCACACTTGGAGCAACCTAGACGCAGAAGAAATAAACCCGAATATCCTGGCCAGCTACTGACACAATGCTTGATCCAAAGCCACTTAAAGCCAATAAGGAAGGTTCATTACAGTTCACAGGGCTCCAGGACGGGGTCCCAAGCCGGGCATGCAGAGAGAAGGGGACAGATGAGACCAGGGTGGGGTGAAATCCTGTCTCCTGGGCTTCTGGGAGGCTATGGGTGCTGCTCATCAACTCCAGCAGTAAATGCTTGAAGCAAAAAAGAGTTCAGTGCTCGCATGACTGGATGCTGATGAGCCCTGACCTGGCTCAGAGTGGTGCTGGAAGGGTTTTCCCAGGAGTACGGGCAGACCTCTGGGCACAGAAGGTGTTGGACAAGCCTGCGGGCTGTCATTGATGGTTTTACATGACGTGTCTTCAGCACATGGCGCTGCCGAGTGCTTTGCCAGCTCCGTATCTCCGTTTTGCATGAAGCGTGTGGAAATTGGCCATCCTTCATCTATATTGCCTTAATTAGTGGTAAAATCACAAAGCTCTGAACGATGCAGATGGGTTGCAGGCCAGCTGTTCGCATCGCCCGCCTGCCTGAGGTCCCATCCCTGCGACAGGGATGCCTCTCTCCCAGGAAAGCCCTCCGACGGCCAGAGTTTCCAGCCCAGCTCAGCAGAGGGAAGCACCACCGCTGTGGGCTTTGCTGCTGCGCCAGGACGTGAGGACGCAGGAGCTGTCTCCCGTGCCAGCTGGCAACCTGGTGAGGTATAATCCAAAATAGCACCCGGCAAGCGGGCACGGGGATGGGAAGGGGCCATGAGGGGGGTGTGCACCCCAAATCTCTGCTTTCCCCACCACGTGCTGCTCCTGACAGCAGCAGAATCCCTCTGTGCCTCCATCCCTGGAGCGAGCCACGCTGAGCTGGCAGGGCCCGCTGTCACCAGGGCAGGGGACTCATTCATAAATCCAGCGCTGGCTGGGACAGGGCTCTGGGAGGAGCTGGGGATGGAGCAGGGAACAGGGGCTGCTTTGTTGCGATGGAGCCGACGTGGAGAGCACGTGTGCGTGGAGGGAGCCGGGGGAAAAGGATGGGTGGCTTTGTGGTTGGAAGCTCCCGGTTGGCTGCTGCGTGCACAGCTCATGGCAGGGCTCCTAGCAGCACCCAGAGCCCCTGTCTGCTCGCCCACCCCCTGCCCGGGGTCAGCACAGCCCAACAGCCCCCCTCCCCTGTTCCCCCCGACCCCGAGCAGCCCTGGCAGAAGGGCTCAGAGCAGGGAATGGGGTCAGGAACCTCTCCTTACACCAGTGCACGGGAGAAACCCCTGGAGACTGCAGGCTCTGCTGGGGGAGCTCCTCTGGGCCTTGGTTTCCCCACCTGCAAAATGGAAAGGGGTGATGCTGGTCTCCTTGAAGCGCTTCAGATGGAAAAGCCCTAGTGCCGGCGTGGGCCAGGAGCCCGCCACCGGCATCGCTGGCCCTGGAGTGGGGACGCTGAGCAAGGTGAGAGGGTCTCATGAGGCAGAGCCGTCGGTGGGTAGAGGTGGGCAGCTTGGCAGCCGGTTTGTGGCCACTTACAGGAGCAGGGCAGGCAGGGGAGCAAAGCGATACTGGTGCCCTTAGTGCCTCAATGGACCTATTTGTGCATCCCACGATGCTGGTGTGACTCCTGTGACGCAGGAACAAAGTGACTGGGGAAGGTGTCATGCCAGGGGGCACCTGGGACCAGCACCCGGCCCAGGCGTTCCAGCACCATCCCCTTCCTCACTGAGATGGAGCAGGTGACGGTGAGACTGCGTCAAGGACACCGGGACCCTTCCCAAACCCCAGCACGTCAGCAGGACTCACTGTCCCCTGCCGCCCCGGCTCACCCTGCCCTGCTCACGCTGCACCAGCAGCTCTGGAGTTACTACTGATTTACACCTCGTCTGGCCTCATTCCTTTGCTCCTTTATACCAAATTGCAGGCATGTGTCTGAGATTCAATTATTTTCATGGCCGTTATAAAAGCTAATAAACTTCAGCAAAGCCTCTAAGAGCCCCAGCCGCTCTGTCTGTGTGTCTGTATGGTCACAGGGGCTAAAAGCGTTTGCACCATCAGCACGTACAGCCTGATACAGGCACCCCCGGGGCGGCCAGATGTGGTTGTATTGCTTAAGACCACGCACTGCGATCGCCTGATGGGTAATTTAAATATAGCGCAGCTGAATAGCACCAATCCAAATAGCCATGAGCAAGAGACCAGAGGGGCAGGGCACTGGGAAGTGTTTTCTGCTTCAGCCAGAAAGGGATCTTGGCTGGCCCCCGAGCACGAACCCAAATCTGTGGGCGAAAAGATGGTTTTGCTCTTTTTTGTTCAGTCTATTCCTGTTTTGACCAGGATAATTCCACCGGAGTGAATCGCACGTGTCCCAGCAGGGGAGGATCAACCAGAGAGGACGGGTGCTATGTTTTTACCATACCAGTGTCACCACAGCAGCATCCCATCACAGGCAAGGACAGAGGATGCCCACGGCCAGGCTCTGGGCTGGGACCTGGCCCTGGGAGCAGCTGAGGGTCACAGTCACCGACAGAGGCAGGAGATGCCCCAAATACAAGTGCAGCCGGTTGGAAATCTCTGCAGCCCTTGGTGCCACGACCTCTGGGGCCTCCAGTCTGCCATTAGCACGGGCTTTGTGCTGGAAGGGGCCTTTCTGAGTCCTACCGCTGCTGCCTGATGGAGGGCTCTGGCTGCAATCAGCTTTCGGGTGCCAGGAGGGTTAGAGATAGGAACAGCTCCCTGTGAACATCTGGATTGCATAAATCCCAGCAGATGTGCTCCGAGGCATTGTCCAGAGAGCGGCCGTGCAGCCAGAGGGCTCTGCCCGGGCTCACAGGGCTGTGCCGCAGGAGCTCAGCGCTGAGTCTTTGGGACCTGACTTGGAGACACCCATCTGCCCGGC
Source organism: Rhinoptilus africanus (assembly GCA_013400135.1). Lineage (NCBI taxonomy): Eukaryota > Metazoa > Chordata > Aves > Charadriiformes > Glareolidae > Rhinoptilus > Rhinoptilus africanus. The sequence continues at coordinate 206,347 of VXBO01001725.1, read as the reverse complement.
TCTGGGCGGGCGGCGCAGGGACCTCAGCGTGGAGCCAGCTCAGCCCTCACCGGCTTCGTCTTTTCTGAAGGTTTTTCTGCCCCTTCTCTGAAATTGAGCTGGCCCTCGCCGCAGCAGAGCTGCCTTCGCTTCCCCTTGGGCGCCCAGCAGATGACAACCTGCCATCACGGGAACCGCCCCGGGGAAAGGCAGGCACCACGCGTGGATTTGCTCACAGTTAGGTGTTGTGGCGTGGGTCAAACGCCCAGTCCCATGCCGGGCTGCAGCCTCGTGTCTCCAGGCCGAGGACACAACCCATCCTCGGCTCCCTGGGAACAGCTCATCCATCACTTTCTGGGAATTGCTGAAGGGCAGGTGGGGGGGAAACAGAGGCCCCTGAGCCTGGCTGTCTCCTGCTGCCACCGGGTAAGTGCTGCCCTTCCATAGCCGGTGCTGCAGCAGCTCCTTCTTGCCATGGATGCCACCATGAGCTGGGCCAGCCGGGAGCGACGTCGACCGAGGCCGGTGAATTTGGCACCCAGCAGGTCCTGCCCTCCCAGTCCTCCACCCACCCACGCACATCCCACGGTGGCATTACACAGTGGAAAGGGAATTTTCAGGGGAACACCTTGAAACGGGCAGCTCAGATTCATTTCCAAATTACTGTGCGTGGCTTCTTCTCTTGTGCCGGTGTGGGGGGGCTATGGGAGAAGGCAGCGCTCCTGCAGAGTAGTCGCCTCCAGGTTTCATTACGCTGGTGAAGCTGTTTTTCCTCATCGCCCTGACTGCCCCTTGTCCTGCTCATCTCTCCATGCTTCTTGCAGAGGTGAATGACAGCAAAAGTCCGTCTAGCGAGAGGACTGTAAGACTGTGGGGATGGTGATGAGCATGGGGCGCACAGGGCTGAGCTGCAGATTGGGGCAGAGGTTGTAGAGAGATGGGGGCTGAGCTCTTCTCCCTGGGGACAAGAGGAAACGGGTTCAAGTTATGTCAGGGCAGGTTTAGATTGGATATCAGGAAACATTTTTACACTGAAAGGGTTATTAACCATTGGCACAGGCTGCCCAGGGAGGGGGTGGATTCCCCATCCCTGGAGGTGTTTAAGAAAAGGGTCGATGAGGTGCTGAGGGACAGGGTTTAGAAGGGGTTTTTGTCAGGGGGGGTTAATGGTTGGACTTGATGATCTTAAAGGTCCCTTCCAGCCTCACCCCTTCTATGATTCTATGATTTTATGACCTGCCCTCATAGCGGCTCCCGCAGCAGCCTCCAGCCTCAGGGGCCAGGAACAAGGAGCAACAGCAAAGCAGTTCGTGTACGCGTCTGAGGCCTCTCTGATGACCGAAGAGCCCCGTGAGTGAGCAGATCTGTGTTGTCCCGAGTGGATCTGCTGAAATCTTCCGCTGTTTGCCAGCAGAAAGGCCTGCCTTGTCAGTGCTTGGAGCTGACAGCACCTGCTTGGATTTTCATGCTTTCAGACTGGTCTTTTTTAGAATTCAGGACTTGCAACCTATTTTATTTTTTTACGTTTCATTCATCTTGGTGGCTGAAAATAGCCTGCGCAGTTTCAATTCCTTTTTTTTCTTTTTTTTTTTTCCCTCTTTGTTTTTTAAATCATCAGTTTCATTCTCAGACAATCTCTTTGCTGCAAAAAAATAAAGGTGTCTTCAGACGAAGAGCTCTGTCTTGGTTTAAAACCTACTGGGAGCATGGCCCAAATAAGTGCCACCTCCGCTTGCCCTGCGACCATAAATCCTGCCTGTGCTCCCTGTCTGCCAGTTTCTCCCACAGCTAGCCCAACTCTGATCCCAAGTCACAAATATCCAAAGGCTTATTTTTGCAATTAATAAACTGATTAACAGACGTGCTTCCAAGGAGGGGGGCTGTGCTGGGGGGGGCTGGTGCCTTGTGTACAGGATGAAGGCAGCCCTGCGGCTCTGCGCTCAAACCCCCCCCAGACCACTGCGTCCCAGTCCCTCTCCCTTCCAGGGACACGCAGAAGAAGTCCACAAAGTTTCTAATTAAAAAAAATAAATAAAATTAAACAATATTGTAATTTCAGGTAAAAAGGTGCTGTCAGTAGTTTTATATATATACATATATATGCATTTATGCAAAGGCATTTATGTAAGCATTGTGATTTCAGATTAAAAGATGCCCTCAGTAGTTTTTATATATACATGTGCATTTATGCAAAGGCAACAAAGCACACCAGTGAACACCCAGCACCGTCGCATCTTTGAAGGGAAGGTGAGGCAGCTGTGTCCATTAATCACAGAATTTCGGAATGGTTTGGGTTGGAAGGGACCTTGAAGACCATCCAGTCCCACCCCCCTGCCCTGGGCAGGGACACCTCCCACCAGCCCAGGCTGCTCCAAGCCCCGTCCAACCTGGCCTTGAACCCCTCCAGGGATGGGGCAGCCACAGCTTCTCTGGGCAACCTGTTCCAATTAATGCAGGGAGAGAGAGAGGATGATCGGATATTGCAGGTGAATGGCAACTGTTAAGACTGACTGAAACCAAAACTGTGAGAAATCTTTCCTGCAGGGTCTGCGCCACCAGCGTTTCCCATCCCGGCGCCGGGGGCAGGAGCGCATCGCTCCTGGCAGAGCCCTGGGAGCCGAAGCCCCGGGAGCAGAGCCAGTTCCCGGCCAGGACGGGTCCATGGGCTCACGACAGGGCTCAGCTGAGCTCTTGGGATGGCAGGTTAGCTATTAGTCACCGCACTTGTCTGCCGTCACCCTTCGCTTTGCATGGCTGATCCCAGATTAGCATCTGGTCAGTGCCACCATGAGACTGTCTCTCTCCTCAGCCCCAGCTTCTCGCCCTCTTTCTCAGCCCGTGGCCGAGTCCTCGCCTGCTTGGGCCAGGAATGAAAGCGAACAGAGAATCGCGGCTCTGCTGCCAGTTGGGCAGAGGGGACAGCTTCAGGTCCTCACTCGGATCCGGTTACAGCAGCCACAAAGTTATAACAGGAACTGATATTTTTATTCTTTTCATTTGCATTTGAAATGCCGCTCTGGGGACATAATTATTATTATTGTTATTATTGCAAATGTGCGCCTTGATCTTTTCCAGTCGTGACCGTGCTGTGCGCACAGACACAGGCTCATCTCCTGCCCTGCAGAAACAGGTCATCCAAATTTCATTGCCTGACATAAATTAATTGGGGCGGGAGGGAAGCAGACACCCTCCACCTGAGGATTCTATAATTACGGGTCCACTTAGACAAGCTCTTAAAACCAGCTTGGCAACATTAAAGTTCCTCCTGAGTGTTATGATTTATTAATGATCAATTACTACATAGCCCAGAGCAGAGGTTTTTATTTTAAAAATATTTTTGTGGCTAGTAATTTTGGAGTAATGCCCACGGGAGGACCATCACGGCTGGGACTTTCTTGTCAAGTGCTCTACAAACACGGGATGGGATGGTAATTGCAGCCGTGTCCCGGTGGAGCCGAATGCTGTTTTCTAGGAGACCTCACCAGCTCCCCAGCACCCAAAAACCTTATTGCAGCAGCAGAGAGGGTCTCGTGAGCAACGCGTGTGGCCAGAGTGGGTGCAGTTGTTATGATACATGAAAAGAGTCTGGGTCCTGGAAACGAACCCTTGGATTTTTCCCAGGGCAATGCGCTTGTAGGAGAATAACAAACAGAAGATCGCAGGGGGCTCTGTCAGGTCATGCACCATCTGGTCTCTCATTCTTGGCTCCAGCAAGACTGACGGGCTTGTCTTCAGCCCACCGTCACTCTTGAAAATGGTTAGCATATGTGAAGGCTCCTGGCAGTCCCCAGTGCTGTCCGGGGAGAACCGGGCATTGGGAGGAAACTGAGGCACACGGACATGAGCTGGCCTCCTCTGGCCCTCTGGGTTGATGCTGCACCAGAGAGACTTGGGTGCTCGGATCTGTGCTCACCAAATGGAGCTGGAGTCCGTCTCGCTGTCTCAGGCGATGCTGTGACGTGGAGAGACGCGGGCTGGTGGGGCAGCGAGCAGAGGAGAAGACACCCATTGCGCCCGCTGGTCAAGACCACCGCACAAGGAGCTGCTACAGGCGTTCTCTCTCCTTGTACCTTGCCAAGCACCACTGCCCTTTGTCTGGATGGTGATGGCTGGTACCATCTCCCCGTGGTTGTCCTCTCCCGGGCAAACCCACCCGGCTCCCTCTGGCTGTGACGGCGGCGGGAGCTCTGCCGTGGCGAGCGCTGTTCTCTCTGCCCACTGCCGGGAAGGGCTGGGATCTGTCCTGCTGCTTTTATTTCAGCAGTTCACATTCTTTCCTCCTTGAAAACGCTATTTCTTCCTCCTCAGCAGAGAAGGAAAGAAAAAAAAAAAAAAAAGGCTGCAGGAAAGGATCTGGAACATGCTAATAACTGCACCCGCCTCTCGGGGCACATATCAATCTTCCCGCGACGTTCCCATGGAGATGACCCAATACTCCGTTTTCCCCTCCTTCCCTTCCAGAGCTCTTTAACCTGCTGCACAGGCAGGAGAAGTTCATAAAAACAAATCTCTGCAAATCCGGCTTGCAGAAGTTCTTTTGGGAAGGGAGAGGTAGAGCCGTCCTGACTGGGGCTGCGGCGGTGCTGCCGGAGAGGGGCAAAGCGTCGCACGGGAGGGGAGGTGCAGCCCCTCGGGAGGGAGGAAAGAACCAAAGGAGAGAGGGGGAGAGGGGGACACTCATCTGCTGCCTGGGGTGAACCTGGGGTGACCTGCACCCGTGCTTACCCCGGCACAATGTCCCTACCTGTCCCAGAAGCTTCCCTGCAGACTCCGGAGTGAGAGGCAGCGATCTTGGGAGCTGGTTAATCCGGCCTCAGGAGACCACATCATGCGAAAGTCACAGCTACGTCTGCTGAGGGACTAGTAACCAGCAATCTCACGGTTAGAAGCAGCCAAATGCTGGCTCGTAAGGACAAGCTCTGAGAGAAACAGAGGGAAAATACAGCTGTTGAATGAATACATCTTTACTCAAAGAATTCCTCAGTTTTTCAAGTCATTTTAGAAAATTTGGGGAAGAAAAAGGCTTGGTACTGCATTGCTACAGATCCCCAGTGATGGCATCGTGAGGCTGGTGTCGCAGTGTAAGAGAGCACGCTCACTTTTAAACATGCCCAGCCTATTGCTTCCCTCTTTGAGAGCCACTAAGACGTACGCTGTCAGTGATAAGAGTTCTAAGAGGAACCCCTAAATCCGCAGGAGGTGCAGTTCTTGCACAGCTCAGTGACCCGAGATGTGGAGAACTCAACGAACCACCGCGGAGATGGACCAGAGTCCTGGGTGGACCCGGGTGAAGTTTGAGCAATTCACGGTGGCAGATTTAATGGCTGTATCATCCCTCCTCAAGGCAGAACCTGTCGGTGCCAACGTGACTATCCCATGGGGATGCGGCCTCGGGTGCCCAAACACGGCTTGAAGCCTGGAGCTCTTTCCGGCTATAGCCAGGTGAGGGGCTGGGAAAGCGTAGACACCATGGAAAGGGGTCTTCTGATCTACACGTGGGACCTGAGGTCTCCAGGGGCCAAACCTACCATGGCTTTCCTGTGGGAGCCTCTTCCCACGCATGCCTGATCTCTGTGCCCCTCGCTTTGATCCCTGCCCCCTCCCCTAAATCTGTCAGCTGGTGACTGCCGTAACTCCCCGCTCCCGACTTCACAAGCTAAACCCTTTCTGTTTAAAAAAAAATATATATATAAAAAAATCCACACGTCACCCTAGGCCCCTGGCAACACCATCATTCTCCTTAAGTGTGCGTTAAAGATGCTGTATAAAAATAAAATGTATCTTTTCTGATGACACAGAATCCTCGTCTTAAAATGTAATTTATGAGGGAGGCATAAATCGTGAGTAGCTAGCATCGCTTTTGCTAACTCATGAGAAAAAAGCCTTTGTTCTGAAATCTTGCCTATGGTGTTATTGGCAGCAATCATTCTTCCAAAAACCTCACCAAGTTTTATCTGAATTCCTTTGTAAACGTCGCTGGAGTCATCATTTTGCAGGGAGCGCTGCCTGCTTCCAGACGGCCTTCGGTTAATCCGGGCTCGGGCCACAAGTGACCTGGATTTGGTAGGTGCCATTTCCCCTTTTCCCCAGCACAGATCGGATGGGGACTCTGGTTTCTCCCAAACCCACCTGAAGGTCAGCTGCCGTTTGGATTAAAATTCAGCAGGAATACAGGCGCACTTAACAAGGTTTTATTTTGTTTTTTTAAAACACTGTTCTCCCCCTGCCCCGAAGAGATAAGTGCTGATGTTAAGGGGTGTGTGAGATTGATCTTTAAAAAAATCATGAATTTTCATCACGTAAGAAGATATTTGCAGAGTTTAATGAAATCCGATAGGGAAATCTGCTACAAAAGGCTTTGAACACCTGACAGCTGCTGTTTCCTTTGAAAACCGGTGCCCCAGGTACCACCGATCCGCTCAAACCACTCTGTCCCAGCATCACCTGGGTCCCCCCGCCCCGGCCCCTGCAGCCATGAGCTGCCCCAGCATCACGTCTACGTCCATCAAAACCGCACCGCGGTTCAGCCTGGAGCGCCCCGTTTGCAGAGCGGAGCTGCTCGGCTCCGGCTGCACACACTTTGTTTTTCAAACACCACTTAAATCAGCTGCTCAGGAGACCAGCGAGATGAGCCGAGCTCCAGTTTTCCACCTCCGCTCCCTTTCAGGAGCAGAGCCCAAGGGAAACTCTCTAACTTTCTACTTGAGGGAAACCCCCCCACCACCACCCTGGGTTACAACTTCCCACGTTTTCTTTTGAGCTGCGGTGGCGGATGGGTGCTCCGGGACACCCCACGGGTCTTCCACCGCTCCCCATCTCCACCTTGCACTATTCGGCTGCCTGCCCGCTTTCTCCGGCACTGAAACCTGATGGATCCGCACAGCCCAATGATTTATCCTACGGACAAGGCCAGCGCAGTGACAGAACTGGTGCTGAGGGAGGCTGGGGAATCGCACTGCTGGCTGGGGGGGTGACGACGACGACTTTGCTATTAGTTTGAATCACGAGTTGCCAGGATAATGGCCCAGAGAGCTGCTGCAGGGGAGGATGACAACACAACCTCCACAGAACATCTCCAGCCTTGTTTCTGCTCAGTTTCCTTCGGATCCACTGGGTTAAAGCTTGTAGCAAGGTGATGAATAATTTTCTAACCCCGCTACAGCCACAGAAATAAGGGATTCAGCTGCTGCGTGAAGATTGGAGATACCTCCACGCTCGCAGCAATAAGAGAGGCCCAACCCGGGGATGCCGACGGTGTGATTGCACGAGGGCCAGCCTGCAGGGGCTGTGTCCATGCCCTGCGTCTCCCCGGACACAGCAGGCCGTCTGACACGAGGGGTGGCAGAACTGGGATGAGCCGGGATGGGTGCTGTTGTGTGGTGGTGCGCAGCTGAGGCACTGTCACCCTATGGAGCAGCACCATCCCATGCCATGGGCGGGTTTCACCCTTCCCTGGGCCTCCATGGGAACTATCAACACGGAGAACTGGGCAGACAGCGAGGGGGAAGTCGTGCCTTGTCCAAGACCCTCCACTCGAGCCTCTGCACCCAGGAGAAACCCCTGAGCAGACGGAGAAAGCTCCAGCAGCGTTGGCCTGCGGGGAAAGCAGGAGCGAGAGCTCCGAGCACCATCTTGTGGCCCCGGCCGCGTGGGCGTACGCTCTGGACGCGCCGTACGCGCCATACACCGCGCCGTGAGGTATGGACTGCGCACCGCTGGACGAACCAGACCGTGTGCTGCTGTGCGTGCTCCGTCCTGCCCTAAAGACTGCGCCGCCCCGTGCGAACCGAAGGGCACCCTGCTATACCTGCAGCACGACGCCGTGCGGACGGCACACAGCCTGCTGCCGGAGGGACCACACGCCGCTGCACGGTCTGCACATCTGCAGACCCAGCTGTGCAGCGCTACGGGGGCTGCAGTGGCAGGGGACGGGGTATTTTTTGGCATCCCGTCACCTTCCCACAAAGGCTTTGTAGCACCAGGTGCCAGGGAGGCGTTTGCCTCACCTTGAGCCACGGGAATCGCCGCACGATATTCAAACAAACTCGCAGGCGCTGGAAAGGCCGGTTCTTTGGCTTCCCACAAGCACGGTTGCCCTGGGCCAACTTGGCGTTAGCCTCTGTGCCACGGCGGAGTCTGGCGGGGCAGGCGCAGACAGACCTGCTCCCTCCCCTTCCACTGCCGTAAATCAAACCCTCAGCAAAACCCTTTGATTTGTTTTACAGAAAGAGGAACTAGAGCCTTTGTAAACCTCTGCAAGAGGGGCACTGTCCCCGGGTTATTGACTTCATCTCCTTTCTCGGGGTGCTTTGGCCACCTTCCCCCTCATAGCCCTGTGCTCCAGCTCAGGCAATTCCTTCCTTTTAAGCAAATAGTTTAATTCTAGGGTTGCCCTCCATTGGGATTTGGCTAGGGGTTTGGGATGCTCCAGGGATATCTTAAAGTGCACAACTCTTCGGGTAAAAGAAAAATCATCTTTCCTTAATGGAAAATTAGAAGAGAAAAGAGAGGGGGAGGTTCCTGTTGGTTTCTTGATGCTAGAAAAGAGCTTCAAATTGAGATCAAGAGTGCAGCACAAGCACAGCTCCTGATCCTGAGCCTGCTGGGCATTTCAGAGGCCGCGTAACATCCCAGGCCTCCCCGTACACCTGAGGAGGAGCAGAGAGGCTGGGTTGTTTCACGCCTCTGCCTCAGTTTCCCCTCAGGAAGGTGAGGACCATCGCACCGCCCCCACTACCAGTGAAGCTCTGGCACACAGTGGTGGGAAGCCCAAGGGTGAGGCTCATCGTAGAGAAACTTTTTTCCTCTGGATTAGAGATTTATGGCATAACCCCGGGAGGCTGCAGGGAAGGGGAGGGAAGCAGGGCTGCAGATTCCCAGAAGATGGCACTCGTGGTCTGCAGATGGAGCCCCGGCTGGCTGAAGGTGGCTCTCTGCGAGGGAGCCAATAAATAGCCCTGGACAGGCTGTCAGCCTGCGTGATTTAGGGACCAGAAATAGTGAAACTGTGGAGGTTTCTCAAAAATTAATTTTTCGAAAATGGGAGAAAGATGAAGCTAAGTAATTCTTTTTNAGCCTGCGTGATTTAGGGACCAGAAATAGTGAAACTGTGGAGGTTTCTCAAAAATTAATTTTTCGAAAATGGGAGAAAGATGAAGCTAAGTAATTTTTTTTTTTTTTTTTTCTTCCCCCTTGCGAGCCTCTTCCCTATAAGGAAATCAAATTTAACTCTTTTCGCTGTTGCTGCCCCAGGAGGGACAAGGTGGCCTTTGGTGGGGAACAATCCTGCCCGTCCTGCCGCCGCTGCCGGGCACCGCTGGCCAGATGCACACGGGAGCATCTCGCACCGCCAGGGTCCCTGGGGCTGACGCTGCAACGCGGTTCCACGGGATGGGGCAGGCAGCAAAGCTTTCACCAGGACACATCCGGACAGGACTAATTCAGGAGGGAAGAGACGATTTCCAGAGCTACGTGTTGGCTACAGTCCTGAGGATCCCCCTTCCTCAATTTTAGATCCGCAGGTCCTATTAGTCTGGTTGACACGTCAGCTCTAAAGACACACTTTGGCTTTAAGTTAAAGCAGGAGGTGCTGCACAAACACTGTTCTTCCTCACCGCTGACAGCTCGGACGCAGATTTACAAGAGGTCTACGGGGTGATCCCCCTCCTCGTACGCACCAGGGAGGCACCTACCCTGAAACTCGCAGGGTTTCTTTAGCTCCTCTTGCGTTACGTTAAGAGTTTTCCTCCTTAGGGCTCCCTTGTGTCCTACAGAGCCTGACAAGCTGGGTCCCCGGTTGGACACAGGCTTGCGCTTAGCTCTGCACCCAGGGTACAGCCATCTCCTGTCCACGGGAGGTGGCCCCGAGGATCAGATTTGCCTGGAAATAGGAAAAGCAAAGGTGGCTCCTGCTGAACCCTGAGGGCAGCCGCGCAGGCAGGAGAGCCGCAGCCTGGCTGCAAGGCAGCTCCGTGGCGAAACGGCAGAAGCAGCATTGCATTATTTTTCACCGCTGCCCCAGGCCTTGAGGATGGTTATGGGCACGAGGTGCCAAACCCCTTGCAGGGCACACGGAGTGTGTCGGAGCCACTGAGACGGGGCTGTTAGGATGCAAGAGATGCGTCGTGGCACAGGCTTGTGGGGATGCTGGAAGCCTCCGGCATAGGAGAGATGATGTGGGTTCGTCATCAAAAGTGGGAAGAGCTCTGCCAAGGATCAGAGCAGAAAAAACTGACCTCCCCACCTGAAAAACCTGCAAAATAGTCATTACGGGCTCATGCTCTTGAGGGAGAGATGGGAGGGGATGTTCCGAGCCCTGCCATGTGGGCCAGGCCAGCTCTGCCTGCAGCATCCTCCTCTTCCCTCCGAGCTCCGGGACGGACAGCCAGGGAAGGAACAGGAGAACAAACAAAACCGCTTCTCCTCTCACACCACCAAAACCCACTCAGTGTAAATTATGCCCTAATTATTGGGCACCGACTGCCCCCTATAAATTATGGATCTGTCACTGTTTGTTCCCCCAGGAGGTGCCGGGTAATTTTTGCCGTGTCTCTGCCGCTGCACTCCCGGTGCTGATCAGCCCTGCAAAAGCGCTCACAAACAGGGATTTTTTTTTTTTTTTCCATCATTCCTGCCTTGCTTTTAAACAACTATTAATTGTGTAATAATTTAACAATTATTTGCCGCTGGTTTGAGTGTTCCCTCTTGGTTACGGATCCTGTTGTTAATGTGCTAATCACACCTACATCCTCCCTCCTGCTTCCCTCCCCACTCGTGTAGCCGGGATGGTGGTGGGGTGTTATTGTTTGGCCTCCTGTGGTCCATCCCGATGCTCAGCCACCGCTGCTCTGTGCCAGGAGCGGCTGCATTCCACGGGGCAGGACGGCTGGAATCAACAAAGCAGAGAGATATTAGCAGGGTGGGAAAAAAAAAGACTTAGTTTGAGATCTCACTGACAGCGACCAAACACAGAATAAGAGATTCTGTCCCAAAAAATTGCTACAGCTAACGTTTTCAGAGAAGCAGAGCAAGGAGAGACTTGGACAAATTGGCAGAGTAAGTCAGTGGCAGGGCTGGGAGCAGGGCACCAGGATGACGGGAAAATAGCCGTTATATACCACATTTACACGAGGTTCTTAATTACAGAGATCAATCAATACCAAAAAGAAAGAATCTCATATGATTTATGCCTGCGTAAAACTGAAAGACAAGAGAGCCTGGACTTAGCATATTCACCATGGACCCAGACGAGTGATGGATAAAGAAGAGAAAAAAAAGCTGCTTTAAGCTGACGGAATATTGTTCTTACTAACAGACGTTATATCTTTAGTAAAAGATCAGGAGAAATAATGGACTCTATTAATGCATTTGGGGACTGATCAAGGTGAAAAAGTTACGAGGCTGGTTCTGGTCTCGGCTCAAAAGGTTGGAAACTGGATTATGAGTAGATTTGATTCTGCTGCACAGCGACAGGGTGAGGGACTCCCCTGCACCCAGAGTCACCCCAGCTTTGCCCACGCTGTCCTCCCTGGTGCCCTTAGGCCTTCCGCTGCAGGAAGCAACCGGCACTTCACCCCATCCTTACAGATATTAAAGGAAAAAAATCTGGACTGCCTCTCCCTCGATTGGCAAGATGAATCGAGGCTGGGGAGAGCTGCAGTCTGTCAGAGCAGATCTGACCCCCCAGCAGGAGAATAATGATGTGCAAGAGCAAAAGGGGAAACCAAGAAGTCCTGCTGCACCGCTGTGATCCAGCACAGGGAGAGCTGGGCTCGGCCCCGGCTCTTTGGAGAGTGTTGGAGCCACGCAGGTGCCTGCTGCCCTTCCAATAGTTGCTCCCCAAGCAGAACCACGAGTTTAAGGTTGGGATTTGCAAAGAGTACTTCCCAATTGATTTTAGGAAGAGGAAAAAATGACATTAAAGCTGAGCAGCCCTGGGCACTTGGTGTCTTGTATTGCTCTGACACAAATGTGAAAAGGCAAGTGGGCTCTGCAGGATTTCTCTGGGAAAGACCCCAAAATCCACAGGCAGTCCGGTCACTGCGGAGTGACTCTGGCAATGCCGTCACCTCAGCGACGTTATCTCTTCTCTGGAGGGAAAGGGGATGGTGCAGACCTCTTCTCAGCTGCACAGCCTGGAAAGACGGCACAGAGCTGCCTGATGTGTCGTTTGAGAAGCTGCTTTCTCCTTGAGATTACACGATTACCAGGTGTAATAGAGTCACAGCATTGTCCTCTTGCATGAGGCGAGGGAACTGACCGCATCTCTTTGTCAAGACAGAAATCCTGGGAGCCTGTATTATGATATNTGGAGCCACGCAGGTGCCTGCTGCCCTTCCAATAGTTGCTCCCCAAGCAGAACCACGAGTTTAAGGTCGGGATTTGCAAAGAGTACTTCCCAATTGATTTTAGGAAGAGGAAAAAATGACATTAAAGCTGAGCAGCCCTGGGCACTTGGTGTCTTGTATTGCTCTGACACAAATGTGAAAAGGCAAGTGGGCTCTGCAGGATTTCTCTGGGAAAGACCCCAAAATCCACAGGCAGTCCGGTCACTGCGGAGTGACTCTGGCAATGCCGTCACCTCAGCGACGTTATCTCTTCTCTGGAGGGAAAGGGGATGGTGCAGACCTCTTCTCAGCTGCACAGCCTGGAAAGACGGCACAGAGCTGCCTGATGTGTCGTTTGAGAAGCTGCTTTCTCCTTGAGATTACACGATTACCAGGTGTAATAGAGTCACAGCATTGTCCTCTTGCATGAGGCGAGGGAACTGACCGCATCTCTTTGTCAAGACAGAAATCCTGGGAGCCTGTATTAGCCAATTACCGTAACCTACAAGCGTTGTAAAAGGCATTTCTGATGGATGAAACGGATTTAGGGGCTTGATAACTTGTCACTTAAAACCGACAAAAAAACCCTTTTTTCCTTTTATGATGGCTGGAGAAGTTCTGATTTTCGCCAGCTCCCCAGCTCTGTTTTAAAATCCAGAGGGAAGTCCCTTTTTCTTGCATTTGTGCCTTCTTCTTGCTCTGTAGACCCGGACTCGGAAACACCACGCTGCTGGAGACTGAATCTCACTGAGGCCAGTGAGGTCTGGCCAGGGTTTGCAAATGCCTATGAAAAGTGGCCAACCTGGGAGCGTTTCACCGGACCTGAATTACACGTTTGAGCCATTTGTGCCACTGTTCAGCGCTGGAAACCTGAGAAATTCACTTGTTTCCTCAATGTGCAATTTCAGGACCGTTCCTGACAAACGAAGCCATCTGCTTACCTTAACCAAGGCATCTTGTTATGGGCTGGCCCTAGGAGTAAGTATTAAACATACTGTACTGTGGCGTTATTTATGACTTGCACTGACACTGCATCACTCTGTTATCCATACTTATAGAAAAAGACCCACTGTAAGTATAATTAGTTAATAAATCACCATGAGTGATAAACAGAATGATGGATGCAGGTTTCAGTTGATCACTTTTTTATTAAGGGGAGATAAATCAGCATCATATTGTTGCTGTAAACCTTTCAAATTGGTCAAAAATCTTGCCGTGCCGAAATGCAGCAGGGTGATTAACGTGTCAATTGTGCAGCAACAAATTGCACCTGATAATTGATATCAATCAATCCTTTTAATTTCTCTCCGACGTAATGGGTGTTATACATCATTCTGTGCTTCTCCTGCTTCTTCAGCATGGCTTCTGCAACCTTTCCCCCCCACCCAGACACTTCTCCGGGCATCTCCTCCAGCCTCAGCCCACTTCCCCGTGTCTGGATGCTACAGCTCCTGCAAACCTTTCAGCCTTCTCCAACGAACCTTGCCTGGTCCCACCTGATGTCAAGAAAGGACATCATACAAACTTTTGGGTTTATTTTTGCTAACAACATCACTGTCAGAGCCACAAGCCTTACTAAAGTTTGGCTAAAACCTTCAAAAAGGCAGAGGCTGGGGAGCAGCGATGTTAGAAGATTAAGTTGGGTCCTGCCACCCATCCATCCATGTATTCACCCCAGGTTGACTCAAAGTCTGGAAGTTTTGACCTATTTTATCTAATAAGGTGAGAAAATGGCTGTAAGGGAGCAACATCCCCTCCTCCCAAGGAACAGACTGGTCAGACGGCGGGAGGGAAGTGCTGCAGTTCTCCTAGAGGAAAGAGCTGAATTGGAGATACAGAGAGACCCTTGGCTTTGCCCAACAAGCTCTTTGGTCTCCTGATGATTAGCCTCTACTCCAAAGTCAACCATTATTCCCTTAAGGCAGGGCTCACAGCTCTGCTAGGTGTTTTCATGATACCGAAGGAAAAAAAAACACAACTGAATTTGAGCCTCTTTCCTACACGTAATGCTCAAGGAGGAATATCTGTGGGAATCAAGACCTCACTGCAATTGTGATTTACACGATGATGGTGCCGCAGGTGAGCCCAGCAGCCGGACGCCCTGCTCTGCGACCCCTGGATCTGAGCCCAGCAGGAACCCCAGCGCTGCTGGGTGGGCAGGAGCAGGCAGGTACATCCACACACTCCTGGTGCTGGGGAAAAGTGCCTTTCCCTGCATCACTTACTGGGGTATTCGGCCACACCAACGACTTGTGTGCCTTGCAACCGTCTGTGCTTATGTACAGCGAGGGGGGGCCAGGAGGCAGCACATCCCAGGCGTAGGACACCGCAGGGTCACGGCTTGCACCAAGAGCTCTATTTGAACTCACAGCTCCCATTAGATAGCCGTTTGATCTCCATTACTAACTCGGGCACTTTCTAGTGCAAGATTTTGCCTGCAGCTAAATACAGGGTGAAAAAATGCTTAGGAATTACTTTCAGCTACAATTTTGCCAGGCTGAACCAGAGAGGCTGATGCCAGAGCAGCCCGAGAGCTTGGCCTGTGCTGCACGTTCAGAGGGATCAGATTTGAGACAGAGAGGAGAGAAAAGCCGCTCAGTTTGCCAGCTGGAGTGAGCTCTGCAAGTGCCCAGCTATATTTAGCTAACAGTGATGTATGTGCCTTTCTGCCGCCTTCCCAAGGGAGCCTCTTACTTCCTCCGTAAGACCACGCAACCTCTTTCAGCCTATGTACTGGCACGGCAAACTCCAACCGCTGGGTAGAATATTATCAGAAGTGATGATTTTTGCCTCTTTGTAGCATGCCCATACACTGACAGGGCAGGCACAGTGGTCCAAGCCCTTGTTGCCACCTGGACAATGATCCGCTAGGATGGAGCAGGGGCACTGCAGGCCCTGGATCACGCGTCCACTGAACCACACAAAGCTGAGCAGCTCTCCCAAAGAGTGGGTGAGGGGTGAGGCTTGACCTTGAGCCATGAGTGGATCTTCAGGGCTGGAATCACTGGATCACATCCCCAGCTGGTGGGCATCCATGTGGTTCCATGGAAGCAATGGAGCAACTTCAGCTTCCACAGGTGGAGGACGTCTCCCATTCTCACAGCAGCCTGTTCTCCCGCCTCATCCCCATTCAGCCTGTGGCTCTGGCTCTTTCTACCTTTTTTCTGTTTCCTCACGGTCTCCCTCTGCGCACATTGTATCTGTCAGGTCTCGTATCCCCATGACATAGCATCCTCTCATATTATACTTGCCATAATACAGAGAAGATGAATATTGCCCCATAAATGCCTCTTAAGTTAATGTAAAACTACATCTCGCTACATCATGTATTCAACAAGCCGTCATTTTCCTCATAAATTTTGAAGAGCGTTTTAGCTTCTTGAAACGATTGGCTTGTGCGTCCGGCTGAGAAATAATCACAGCCCGTGGCCTAGGCTGTGTGCAGGGGCTGTAAATCACCCCAGGGCTGAGCAGCCATCCTGCCCTCCCATCCCGAGCGCCCGCGCTGGCTGCGGCCCGGCTTTATGGCATCAGCTCAGCAGGAACGACCCCGTTCAACAGCCAGCCCTTTAAATCAGCACCAGACAGGTGTCACTCTGCAAGGAAAAGAGCCTGACTTTTTTTTTTTCCAGGGTGGAAAAAGAAGATTTCTTGCGTTGCAGCTTGAGTCTGCTACAACAGTCATCACTCAGAGATGCATTAGACGCTACAGGGTTGTAACTTTTTATTTTACTGGGATATTTTTGACATTTTAATCCCTGCTGTGGTGAGTACACACCACTGGGACTGTTTGACTTCTGAATATTCACCAGATTTTCCATTTTGGCATAGGGCCATAGAGCCCAAAAGCCTTCCTGCAGCCAAGAGTGGGGCTCCGCGCTCCAAACTGTGCTACTCCTTTTCTGTGGGTATGGACCAGAAGGGAGGTCACTCTCACTTGGGGTGCTCAGCTTGAAGGAGGCTTTCAAGGTTTACTTCCAGGACAGGGACCACTTTTGACTGCACTTGTTCCAAATTGCTCTGCTTAAAAAGCACCACAAGCTGTAAAGACGCCCAGCCAGAAGAACGGACCCACCTTACTCCAGATAAGGTGGTGAGCTGCTCACTTCTGTGATCTTCAGGGGTGAACGGAGATCAGGGGAGCAAAAACAGCCAAACCCTCCTCCCAGCTCACACCAGACCCTTTTTTTCTGGTAACCAACACGACCTTTCAACTGCAATAGCAGGCTGGACTCTGCAGCAAACGAGTTTCCAGGCTTCCCTTGGCAGTCATTCCTCTCGACAAAATTCATCGTGCACTTTGGCACAAATAGCTAGCTTCAGTGCCTGTGTTTTTGGGGAGGTTTGTCAGGAATGACGCAGGATAATGTACGCTGTATATGCCTGAAGTACACTTAGATACGTCTTGGGATGAGTCCCTTGTTTTTCCCCACACAGCTTTTGCTGCCAGAGGCAGAGGAAGCCCAGCTAAAGCCAAGTGATAGCAGACTAAATGCTCTTTCCACCACGTTTTTCCCTACCTGACAAGAAATCCCCCTCTCCCCAAGCAGGGACACGCTTGCCATGGAGCTGGACATGCCCATGGTCTTTGGGCAGCACCTCCCAGCAAAGCCCAGCCCTGGCCACCGTGTTCATGCCACGTTTTCCCCTGGAAAACTGAACTGCATAGAGCCTCCCTTGGAAAAGGAAATGAATTTTCTCCCGGCTGCTGCTTCTCTGCAGAATTGCCTTTTGGGAAGCTTCAATAACACCAATTCCCTCCTGCATTCAAGTACCCCTGAACGAATGACCCTGCTAGTGGTGCAGGTTTTTTTTTCCCTTCGCCTGCCTCCCCCCCTTCCCTCTCTCCCCCCAACTTTGATTTGATCAGGCCAAATCTGAAATGATGTGTGAAAGTAATGATATTTTGTAATTAAATCTCTGGTGATGGCGCCTCTAATTTGTGGTACATGCATTGTTCATAAGGAAAAAGGCATCAATTCATTTTCTGACTGGCTACTCCAGGGACTCGTAATTAGACCCAGTTCATCTCTTGCTGCCTTGCATATTAAAGAGCTACTGAAACGCAAAGGGAATTTGGGAAAGGGTTTTTTTTTTAAACCTTCTAATAATGTTAGCTCAATTAGAAACACTCAGGAATTAAAAAAAAAAAAAAAAAAGAAAGTTCTGGATCATCCAGAAAATACAGAAAATAGAGGCGGAATTTTGAGCAAGTTGGCCAAGGCTGGGCATCCACTGACCTGCTGCCGAGACCAGGGACCAGTTTTACCTATTCCTTTAGAAGCTGTGATCTTTTCAGTATTATTTGGAAAAGGAAAAAAACAACACACCACGATACACAAGACAGAATCCTCTCTTAAGATGCTGCCCTTCAGCTCTGCCTCCAAAATAAAAGGGAGAAAAACCCTCAGATTTCCTACGATTTGAAGAACATCAAGGAAACACATGAAACAGCACAATGTTGTGGAACGGGAAATGAGCCAGCAGACACACAGGTTTTGCAGGGTCAACGCTATAAATGTGTATTTACATACCACGTTATCGTACGTTCACAGAATTTGCTGGGAACGTTTTACAGAAAGCCTTGGATGGAATATGCTCAGTTCTGTCATAGTTACTAAATAACATAATAAAAGCAAATTCAGTAGGTACTGGCAATAATAAGCAACAGCCCCCAAAGATTCCCCGAGCTTCCCACTTGCAGCAGCATGAGAACATGAGAAACTACATTCCCATCCCACAAGGATTTCAAGAGAACAAATTCTCTCCCTCAACTAGTGTAAAGTTGAATTCTCAAAAGCACTTGTGTCCTGGTCACCCAGCAAAAAAAAAAAAAAAAAAGTCACTTGGGTCAGAAGTATTTGGGTTTGGTCTTTTTAATGCTTAAAAGGAATCAGCTTTGCCAGGGTTCGCTTCCCAGATGGAAGTTGCTTCAATATGAGAATCAAATACTTTAATGCAAAGATGCTGAAAACGAACACAGAGGTTTTCAAAACGTTTTTTTCCACCTTCACAGTCACTTTTAAAGGAAGAGAGGAAAAGATTTTAATCTGGGCAATCTGTATTTCTTAACAAAACCACCCAGCAGCAGCTTCAGAGCACCCGGCCCTTTAGAGCTCCCTGTAGCTCTGTGGGCAACTCCATGCCCACTGCATACAACCTCGATTTCGGCAGTGCCAGCTATAGCTGGTCCCTTATGTTTGCGGTACCCAAACATTCGATTCATACAAACGAAGCACTATAATGATTTTAGGCACCAGACACCCCTGCCACCCCCACAGCCACCCCCTTTGGGTCTCCCAGTGCAGACTATTAATCAGAGAAGCAGTCCTAGCTCAGCACAGGGAGTTAAAAACAGAGCTCGTGCAGGATTTCTGCTCAACCTCACCGTGTCACAGGGTGCATTTAATTTGCTCCGACACCTGAAAGCAAACCCTTGGGTTGAGGGAGGGGGGAAGGTCCCTGCAGGCTTTGAGGAAAGCAGGGCAGCGCGAGAGTGGGATTTTCACTAC
This sequence comes from Rhinoptilus africanus, assembly GCA_013400135.1. Classification (NCBI taxonomy): domain Eukaryota; kingdom Metazoa; phylum Chordata; class Aves; order Charadriiformes; family Glareolidae; genus Rhinoptilus; species Rhinoptilus africanus. Next base: position 187,530 of record VXBO01001725.1, on the reverse strand, counting down.
GCGCCCGGCCAGAAGGAGAACAAATAAAGGAAGAGGAGCAAGTGATGGAGATGCAGACGAAGAACCTGAAGCAGTTTGGATGCTCTCTGTCAAGAACAGCCAGGCTGGCGCACACACCTCCAGCACAGACCCCAGCCAGGCACTTGGTAAAACGGGATATTTACTGTGGGACCTTTTCAGGGTGCAGGTTAAAGTGTTGCAAAACAGCAGCACTAAAAAAAAGTAGCAGAAAAGCAGCAAACAGACTTCACCTGGAAATGCACCCTGTGACTTCAGCTAGCTGAGGCGCTGCCGAGATGAGCAAACAGCGTAACAAAGTCCATATACTTGTAAAAGAGAGGTATTTTCAGTTAATTCCTCTGCTTTTAAAGGGAGTCCCAGCATCTGCCAGAGCCTGCCAAGCCCCTGCCATGCCATGAGTTCAGCTCCTCCAGCTGGGCTTCTTCAAAAGGAGTTGCCAAGGCCAAGCTTCGTGGCCAGGGGCAACAGAAGGAGGGCAAGAAGCCTCCTGCGCTGCAGGGGCTGCCCCTTATCTCCCCTGCCCACCCAAAGCCCCCCCACCCACCAGGGCCACCCTGAGGACTCGCTAATGTGTCAGGCCAGGGCTATAATTTCTAACAGGGGAAGGTATCAACATTTCAAAACAGTTTAATTATTCTGAGAATGCTTAGCTATTAGCAAAGACAAGAGAGCTCAGGGCTATTTTTCAGCATTAATTTTCCATTTGAAATGAATTCCTTTTGGTTACACTTTTTAAATGTTTCTTTTAATTAGACGCAATTACTTCAGAAGAATTGCTTTTATTTCTAAGCCTGAGATCTCAATGATAAAGCTGTTAACTGGCCGAGCTGAATGCGGTGCATGGCTCATTTAGCCGGTACACTAAAGTATATTGAACTAGGAAATTATACAGTGAATCAGCTATTAATTCATTTTATGATCCTTTCACTCTAACATCGTGAATGAGATCTTCAGGGGGAAATTTAGTCACAATACATATAATTGTTCAACTATATATATGCCACTGGTTTACTACTCTAAGGTTACAGGCACTGCAGAGCTAACCGGAGTGCAACTGTGCAAACAGCACGGACTCCTGGCTCCCGGTGCCAGAGGAGCATCACCGCAGCCTGCAGGAGGTCCTGCACCTCAGGCAACCAAGGGGACAAACCATGGATGTGTCTTCTTTCCAGAGCTGGAAAAAATGAAATTTTCTATTTGACAGTGCTGGGGATTCGTTTCCAGGTACACGTCTGCATGCCAGTGCTGTCGAAGGAAAATCTGTGCTTTCCTTTCGGGGCTCAGTTGTATTATAGAATCATAGAATGGTTTGTGTTAGAAGGGACCTTAAAGATCATCTATTTCCAACCCCTCTGCCATGGGCAGGGACAATTATCACTGTGAGGGGCTGGCAGGAGCTGCTGGGAAGAACCAAGGATGGTTCATACGCTCCTTAGGTAACAAACTGCATCAAACCACCTGCAAACTACAAGTGATGTTTTCCCCAAGAGGTCTGTTCCAAATCAACACCTCAGGCCAAGTAATGCTTGAATCACAGCTCATACCCTTCATACTAGTGGTTAATTAAGCAGCTTCTACAGCAGCAATTGGTCCTGTGTGGGTAAGACCAGCCCCGATGTAGCATCACGCAGCACAGGATTCCCCTCTTCTGCCAAAACTGTGCCCACTGCAGCACCCCAGCCTGCAGCTTTGCCCCTCATTTGGGTGTCTGGGTGCCACAGGGGTGTTGGGACAGAGGGATGTCTCAGTGGGAACACGTGTGTCCCAACAGGGAGTGGGAGATGGGCTCTGACCTTTCACTAGCTCCTTGGATCCTGCCTAAGAAATTCAGACCCAGGCTGAGCCCTTTTTGTTGTAGTCTAAACTCCTGCTGTAATACTGCTGGTTTCTCAGACCCTCGGGGGGCTGCGATGCTGATTTAAACCCATCCCCCCAGCTCAAGAGGATATTAAAGTCTGGTAGCCCAAGAAAGACAAATCCTTGTGTCCTTAACTCTCACTTTTCCCCCAGGGAAAGCCTAATTCCCATCCCTAGGACACAGCCAGTGTGGGAACCCAGTGAGAGCCCCACATCCAGCATGGGATTTGCCAGGACCTCGCGAGCCCTGCTGGCATTGCGGCAGGCTTTGGATGCGTGTTAAGCAGTTGTACATACTGCAGAGTCACCATATGGATATCTTTGTAATTGAAAATGTAATGTAAACCTTGGCATCCAGGGCCTTCTTCTGGAAGAGTCATTGTGGAAATGTCATATAATTAATGAATTGCATCAGCTAGCAGGGAAAAAGACATTTTAACCATGGGATCATGGGACTTTATTACTGTAGATGGACTAAATCTATATCTTCCAGCATAGATCAGTCCTGACAAAACTCTGAGGTTGCCAACTGGCCAGGTTTGTTTTTACTAACTTAGCTCTCTTATTATTTTAATGAAGTCCAACTGATGCTGCATAGAAGCCAATTCTTCTAAATGCCGCCAATAAATTAAAATAAAGATGTTGTGTATGAAGATTGGCAGGTATCTCCCTACAGATCTTATCAAGCTTCCAAGAAGAGTCCCCCGTTTCAGCAAAAGCCACAGCCAGACATCACCTATGGAAAGCAACAAGGCAGTGGAGTTTAGAGCAATTAGCAAAATTGTAATTAGTGCCAGCTCAGCACCTAGTAGCAGGGGTGTGCGCAGAGATACTCCCTTTGAACCACTGAGGGGTAGGTCTAGGGCTTGTAGCGAGGGCTCCGGGCTGGCCTTACAGCCCCCGTGTGAAGGTGGGACCAGTCCTCCTGCACTGGGATGTTACTCAATCAGTCTGAATTTGACCATATTCAAACTTGCACATGACCGTGGCCAGTTTTTGTATAAAAGGTAGAATTTGGCAAAACACCATTCCCTGTGGAACTGGTCCTGTTCTGATTACGTGCCCACAAGCGCCCGCGAGCCGAGGGAGAGGAGGGCTCCGGAGCTGGGCTGCAGATGGAAGCAACCCAGCCTGTGCTTCCTTCCCGCAGGAGGGAAATCAGCCGAGATTTTCTTGGTCTGGGAATTTAATGGCAAACTGCCATGGCCTACGTGGGAGGAAGTTGTTGGGCAAGCACTCCCTCGTTGCTGCGATCCAGGTTTCCCAAGCACAAAGCTCTTGTTCTTCAAAGCATCCACAAGAGGCAGGAGCGCTCGTACATCCTCCGTTGGAGGAGGCTGCTGTGCTCCGAGGACATCCCTTCTCCCCTCAGCACGGGACAGCCCAGATGCTCAGGGTGTAAGCCATGTGCCCCGCACAGCCATGACCTCCAGATGTCCACAAACCATCCACCTGGGCTTGCCTGTCCCTTCCTTCCTCTGCTGTCCGTAGCAAGGGAGGAGGAAGCATTGCAAAACGCACTTCCATCTTTATGCTGTAACAAACGAGTCTTGGGACTCTGAAAACATCCACCTTGAGGAAGCAGCCTCTTGTGACAGTAGTGCAGAGCAGAGGTGCTTCCACACGCGGGAAGGTGAGGGGCTACAGGGTGAAAACTGCTCTGTGTGCAGGCCAGGGCAGGATGAGGACCCGGGGTCTGAATGCTCACACATGCTCATAAATTCAGTATCTCACCTGGGGGGGTTAATCTAGACCTAGTTTATCTGAACTTCTCCTAGAGATGTTTCAAACATAGAACAGAGGCATTAAACCCCTGTGTTAAAGGCTGTTTAGTGAAAATGAGAAAGGGATATGAATTTAAGTATTAGAGCCCTGTCCACCAGTAATTCTCTCTTGCAACTATTCAGTTCCCAGAGACCTGGTACTTCGTTGTTCAAAAGTGTTTGCTTAATCCCCAGAGTGACAGTATACAGGAAATGTACTGTCCAGGAAGCAGAACTTCTTGGGGGGGTGTGTGTGTGTGTGATAGCAGACTATGCATTAGTATAAATTAATGATTTCAGTTAATTAGTCATGTAAATTAATACTAATGTAGTGCCCTCCATTGTGTTTCTCAGTCAATGAAGAAGCTTTTTAGTATTGCCATTTCATGTTTCCATACATCTAGCTGGACACAAGTTTTGGGAAAATTTCTTTGAAAATTCATAAAGATGACTGGGCTCAAGCACTCCTGCCAGCTCCAGAAACGCACCCCAGCTTCGATAGCTGTCTCTGACCTGTTTGCTTGGCACTTTTGTTTCACTCACGCTTACTATTCAAGCTTATTTTGGCAACTAAAGTCACCTGAAAAGTATTTTCCTATTTAAAAAAAAAAAATGAAGCTGTCCATCTCCGGCACGACAAAGTCTTTGGCTACGGAATCCAATACCTGTTACCATAGGCAGCTCCATCTTATCACCCCTTCCGTAAGACAGGCGAAATGGGCAAGTCTCACGGATGCAGTTAGGAGCTCAGCCTGCCCTGTCCCCTGCCCTGCAGTGCCTGCCAAGGGCACAGGCTCATGGGGGTGCCCAAGCCATTCAGCCAAAATACCCTTGTTCCCTGGACTACAGCTGCACGTCCAGTCAGCCTGGATCAGCTCTTCAGACACTGCTGCAGCATCCCAGCTGGAGACGTGCACGCACACACACACGATTTGTGCTCTCCACAGCTCACACCATTTGTTTGTGGTGTCCCACTTTCCCTCCACCACCTTCAGCAGCCCAGTCTGACACCCTCCCCCGACTCGTGGTGCTGCCTGACTTCATATCAAGCAGAAGATAGATAGCTTTTTATAAAGAGAAATAAAACATCCCCCCTCTCTGAAGTGGAGGGTGAACAAGCTATTGAAACACACAGACCTGCTCTCCTTGTATTCCTGCTACCCAGAAACATACAGCAACAGAAGATATGATTCCGTAAAGTTATTGAGTGCCGGGCCTTCACATTTGTCTTCCAGTGACTCTTAAGTCTTCCTTTTCTCTATTGAGTTCCGTCTCATTGACTTCCTATAAACACTAATACAGAGCCGCAGCCATGCCTGGAATACCACCACACACCGTACAGGGGCTGCCAGGGGCTGGGCTGGGCTCAGAAAGCCCAAACTAACGCACTACAACTGGCAGAGGATTCAACACCACAAGAATCTTCTCTGCCCCTCAAACCCACTTCAAGCTTATTTTCTGTTTCTCTTCTGTCCATCAGTTCCACCGCTGGACTTGTTCCACTTTGGGGGACCTTTTTTTCCTTTTTTTTTTTTTTTTACATCAAGTGGAAGCTGAGATTTACACAGTTACTCAATTCCACAAGTTTTGTGAGAAAACCCCTCCCTTACGCTCCCCATAAGCCCAGACAATGAAACCACCCAGCTCAAGACGACTCACCGCACGGCGCGGAAATGCTGTTAATGCTAAACTAGACACGGAATTCAAAGCGTGCCTCTAATTAATCACCAGTTAGCCAGCGCCGTCGGGTGGCATCTTCCATCTTGTTTCAGACACAATGGGCTTCCTCCCCTTTTGTAGTCACACACGTTCCTCTTCGGCTTAGTGCTTGACATCTGCCAACCTCCTCACCCCCTCTCCTGCCATCCCACCCTCCCGTCCATCCGCCCTGTTGAAATATTAACCCAGGGCGGTGAATGGCTTTGCTGACTGCTACATAAACAACTGCCGTGTAGCTACCGCTCTGCCCAGCCTCGGCTCTGTTAACATCTGAATGTTGTCACCGATCGCTGGGACAAGGGGAGAATGGATGGACAGAGCTGCCAAGGAAGATGAGCAAAGTGAGGAGGAGGAAGTGAAATGAAGCTGAGGAGAGGGAGTTGCCAGGGGTAGCCTGTCTCCAGCAGCACATCCTGCTACTGCACTTGCGGCTCCCTAATTTTTGCTGCATGAAATATCACTACTGGCTCATCTTCCTGTGTACGTCCTGAAAATCGCTGCCCTCCCTGCCAGCTGTGCTCCCTTCAGCACATCAGTTAGGGGATATTAAGCTTTAATAGTCACTCAAATCTGTATTACTGCTGATGGACTCTCGTACGGCTCCTTTATACAAAGGGCATTAAAAAACCAACCGCTTTGGGCTTGTGTAGCGCATATGCCGAGAGTAGAAACCCTCTTCCTCATTTGGGTCCAAGACCTATCACTTGTGTAGCTCCCAAGGAGTTTTCCAAAACCTCAAATGCTAGCCCAGAAAAATCAGAGGCCACTCAATGAATTCAGAACCCTCACACAATGACACTGAACTCTAGCAAATTTAATCACAGGTCTCCAATCCTTCTTTGGGATATGAAAGTGGTGTCCGGGCTGGTCATCGAGGGGTTTGTTTGCGATGCAGACAGTTCAGTTTAACCTGTCTGTAGGAGTACTGGTAATTCTCTGGATCCCTGGCCATCCTCTGGATCCCTGGCCACAAGTGGGGACAGTCAGGTGGCTCTAAAGCCCTATCCTTCCCAAAGGCACCACTGCATCTCAGGCACGGGTGGGCACGGACCTTCTTATATGCACAGATACTTTCTTAACCCAATGCTGAGGAAAACAGCAGCCTGGCAGGGAAGCAATGTGACTACCTGTGATTTTTCACACCTTCACAACCTACACCAGCTCCCACGCTCGCCTCTGCTTCCCAGCCGCTCTTTGTGGGATAAAGCGGAGAATGTGATAAAGCATCTGACGGTGCAGGTGGCACCATCTGCTCCCTCACCAGCTGCTGCTGCCACTTAACCATCTTTCTCTATGAATTATTAGAGAGCCAAGGTGACCACGTATGAAGCAGCTTTCAGGATGGTCCCAGCACAGGAGGGAGCAGGTCTCTTCTTAGTCAGTCCTGAACTTATAGCCACCAGTTGTCATTCCTTACCTATAAGCCAAGTTCTGGGTGTGATATAAAACTTGACACTGATGAAGTTTATCCAGTTCCCAGAGTCTCCACTGTCTCTCTCCCCACGGATTTATTTCAGAGCTGAGCACCAGATCCTCAGTGCAAAGCATGGGACTGTGCAATCCAGGGGCTGGAGTTACCACTCTGAGGAGCATTTCAACCTCCCCAAGAGCCTTCAGGAGAAGGAGTTAGGTCTATTCTGCATGCAAGATCTGTCAGACTGGTGCATGGTCTCCATGCCGTGCATGCACCAGCCAGTTTTGGCCCCTCTGCAGCTACCAGCCAACCTCTGCTATGGGTTTGCATACAGAAGTGGCTGCAGTGCTTTTGTTATCCAGAACACAGCTGTGACTGTGCTGCTGGGTAAGAAGGATCCAACCCCATCATCCTTGCTGTGTTCCTCCAAGGGAGAGCTCAAACAGACTAAACCCCCTAGCACCTAAAGGGAAGCACCAGCACGCTTCGCCTACGGTCACGTTCAGTAGGGTTGAGACACCCTTTCACTTCAGTAAAGGTCACACAGAGCTAAACTATACCCTTTACTCTTGTATGAGAAATAGCTCCACTCAGCCCACTTCAAAAAGCATCCTTTGCTATTTCAGTGACAGTTTGCTCTCCATGAAGCTCTTGGTGACATTGTCCTTCTGCAGAAGCACGTACAGAGCAAGTTAGTAATACTTCGCTCATCCCTTGAGTTTGTCATTACAACGGAGTTTAGTTTTGGTGTCAGGTCCTACTGCGAAAGAGCAAGGAATTAAAAACTAAAAGGAATTAAAAAGCTGCTGAAATGAAGAGTAAATCAAAGTCTTAAGATTTTGGGGTCCAGTAACCATATTGCACAGTTTCTAAGCATAAAAGAGATGGTGGCACTGTAGTCCTCAAGTGCAGAAACTGAAGTGGGTTTGGGGTTTTTGCTGCTGCCTGTATATCCAGGGTGTTTTGTCAGCTGTCAGACCAGAACAGGAATGGGTGGCCTAGTGATCAGTCATATTTCAGATAAGATACTGATGGTATCATGCATCACGTGGTGATTATTTCAAATCAATCTGGTTTTAAGGGCAGATACAATAATTACTCACTAGAACAGCAGTGGCTGGCCCCTGACAGCCCATCGGGGCACAGTAATGGGACAGAGTGATGTCCTTTCCTCTGTTAAGCAAAGGGAAAAGAGGTGGTGTGTAACTTCCCCTCCTTATTTGCATTTTCACTTTGCTTTAAAACAGCATGGCTTTCATCTCACCTCTGCCAGCATCCCTATTTTGCTGACTCCTCTCCAGGTGTGCAGGGAAGGGAGGCTGAACCGCACAGAGCCCTTGCAATTAAGGTTGAGCAAGTTTGTCAGCGAGATTCCAACCGCTTAAACATCTACCAAAAACCAAACTACGCTCTGTTAATGCAGATGAAATGAAAATATTTCTTTCAGACTATCAGACTAAGACTGGATACTGCTTATAATAATTTACAGAGCCTTTTCCCTTTTGGTTGTTGGTTCCAAACACCAGTGCTCAAAAGTCTGCTCTAAGAGGACATGAAAACAATTTAAATCAATCACCATTTCACCATTACCCCGTTTCCAACAGTTGCTTAGAGAGGAATATAAAGTTATCAGTCCCTCCAGCGCTGCAGCTTCAGGGTCTCCTTCCTGAGCCAGAAAGGATCATTTTGTTTAATGGACATGGCTGGATTTTTCTCCCATGCATTTGTTTAATTGCATTGGGAAGCCTCCTAACTTGCCACTGTGGTTAAGGAGCTGAGGTGGGATGAGCTCAACCAGCCTCAGCTCAGTCCTCGTAGGAAGGCAGCATCCCACGTGCCGTCCCCTGACACGCAGTGTCCTGGGAACACGACTGGCACGTTCAATTTAGATACTGAGGGTTAAAGGGATGCCCGAATTCCCAGGTCTAACTGAAACCTCACATGATTGCTTTGCAAAAGCTGTATGGCATCTGGAAAAAAAAAAACAAACCCACATTACATTTGCTGGGATAGGAAGCGTTGCTCTCCAACGGTTAATCCTGCCCTCCTCACCAACAGTGAAATCCAGGGGGGAGACAGATCAATGGACAGCATGTTTTATCTTCCTTTTAACAAAGAGCCCAACCAAAGGTAAAAGATCAGTTACATCTCTAGGCTAGAAAAAATTGCCTCCGTTTTAAAACAAAGCCACGAAATTGTAAGTCACTGCTGAATTTTATGTTCAAAGGCTTCTCTTTGAGAGGCGAAGTGTAACTAGATAAAAGGGAATAACGAGGCAAATGCCTTTCCCTCTCCCCTTGCTGCCAGCCTGTCCCCTGGCAGCCTGACTCAGGGGAGGACTACCTAGACCAGCATTTTGGGAGACACACTAGCCATCCCAGGACCCATGTGCTCAGGCACACCTTGTTGCCAGCTGAGCATTCCCAGAGCAAGGCTGATGAGGAGGCACCAAGCGTCCCACATGCAGAGCCATGGGAGACTAGAGAATAAATTGTTTTTCTCCCCGATTCAAGATTAGAGTGTTTCTACCTGCAAACCAGGTATCAGGTTCTATGGCATCAGAAAACCTGTAGGGTCTACCCTAATAACCATTTTCCAAAAAGGAGGAGACTTTTATTCCACAGGGGTGCTAATCCCCTCCTCAGGAGAAGGGCAGTACCTGGGTTTATCACCTTCTGCAAACAGCTGCCAAATTCATCACTTAGGAGTTTGCTTGTGACGTATTATTTAATAATATCTAGAAAATACATTATAGATGCAGGGTCTTTTCTTTGCCAGTTGATTTTAATGTTATTGATTATTCTCTAAATCACTTACTGTGATTTTGCTGTGAAGCATTTAGTCTTTGGGCAGAGGCACCAAAAGCGGCTTCTCAATTTATAGCCACAATTTTTGCTTCAGCAGTTCATAGCCTGAACAAACCCTGCCTTTTGTCTACCCCAGTAAAAGCAATTTTTACATGCAAAACCTGCCAGGAAATGTTAAATGCTTCTAGAAGTTGGCCCTTACATGTACCTGTGTACATAAACACTTGATAAACTCATCCCCTTCCATGGTGGACTCGAACTTGATTGTGAATTCATCTCAGCTATGTGGGAAGATGATGGAGAAACCTTGTCAACACTGGGCTTTCCTTATATTTTGAAACATTAGCAAGTTATTTAGTGACTTATTGTATTTTCCCTTTTATTCACTTGAACACTATTGAATTTTCTAATGTTAGCATCCAACTACTTAAAGAGTTGCGCACAGAAAGAGGCCATGTCCTAGCCACAACTCATTTCTCCTGGAAGACAGTTTTGGCAGGTTACCTTAAAGTATCAAGCTGTTTCATTCAAAGGGCCTAGTGACAAAGCAAATTAGTACCTCTGAAGGGCTAGGACAACATAAATACTAAAAGCCACTGTAAAATCTTAGTACACAACACACCCAGGTAGTGGGGTTGTCTGTTTCAGGACTGCAGAAGTGACTGGTTCTGAAAAAGCAATCCCTCTCTTCACATCTCCCTGGCTTCCTCAGTCTTTATGATATTTGCAGCCTTCTGAGGCTGTTCTGAAGGGTTTTAGCTCCACAAAGCTGAAGGAAAAGGACCTTGAAGCTTAAAAGCACTTCTAGATCACGTTCCAAGCACGAGATCTGCATTCCAAGTGCCTCTGTATTCGCTGCCCAGGCTGGAGGAGGCAGATATCCTCGTGCTGTGATACTGCAAGGGTAGCCCAGACTCTCTTTGCTCTGTGCTGCAGTTTCTCTGAAACTATTTGGTGGTCTGCACCCCAAAACCCATCACTGAAAACACCACATCGACCAGATCACCAGCCTTGGTGTGCCTGAGTCACACCAACCGCTCAGGAGGCNTCCTTCTTGGAGTGAGGGGCCCAAAACTGAACGCAGCACTCGAGGGGGGGCCTCACCAGTGCCGAGTACAGGGGGATGATCCCTTCCCTAGTCCGCTCACCACACTATTCCATTACCACATTATTCCTACTACCACACTAGGGTAGCAGCCTCTCTCAGCCGCTTTACCTTGTCTGAAGCTCTTTCCCTTCCCCTCTCAGCAAGAGGCTCAGAGATGAGCCCATGTGAAGGATGCAGTTTGCTGGTGGCTGCACTGGGAAATCCCTGGGTTGCTGCTTTGGACATCTCTCTGCAGCAGGAGTTAGGGATGCGTGGCTGCTCCGCAGCACAGAAAGCCTGCTCAGACACCTTACTCGGAGCCTGGCTGTCCCCATCCCTGTCTCATGGCTGGAACATCTCACAGGAGCTGCCTGAGCAGGCGGCTTTAGGCTTCTTGCCTCTGCTTGCCATGGTCACACCACACACCAAGGGGAGCTGCACGTCCCGGTGGCACATCCGTTTCCTCCAGCAGAGACATCCACAGCAAGCTGGCACCAACGCAGGTGGTTTTGCAGCCATGTCAAGGGAAGGGAACAGACTGGAGGGGGGTAAGCAGAGGGAGGTGCATCCAGCCCATGATCTCTGCAGCTGTAGCTTGCTCTTAAGTACCAGGCTAACGAGCCATTCCAGAAATTCTCCCTTCATGACCTTCACACCATCCTCCTCCTCCTCTGCATTAAGAAGCCATGCTGTCAGGGGGGAGGAAGCTTCATTTGTGTCCCACAGGTGAGAATGCCTTTCCCCTGCAATTTTTGCTGTCTCAAGCTGAGCTGGCATAACCTAACCCAAGCAGGTAACATCGCTGTACACCTCATACCATGACACACGTCTCAGGATGGTCTTTCTAGACTAAAAGTTGATGATCTCTGCTGCGATATGCCTTCCTAGCACCCTCACCTGACTGGGCATAAAGGCTCATGGCTCATCTGTTTTGACTGGGGAGTCAAACTGCAAGGCCAGCACTGATGCAACAGTCCCACCATTGTCCAGACACCCTTGCTCTCTCTTCTACCTCTCCCCAGATAACACCTCCTTCCCACACAGGGCCCCTGGCCCTCTTCTTCACATGTGCACCCTGAACATCTCCATCTTGCCTGCTCAATGATTAACTTCTGGAGCTGCAGTAGTTAGAGCTGGGAAATAGCAGCAAATAACCAGGAGGCAAGGAAAATGCCTTTACCCAGCAGCCTGGGAAGAGAGATGCTCACATCTCAGCACTCAACAAAGTGTTGTGTACTTAAAAAAAAAAGACCAAGGGATATTTCCCTAAGATTAAGAAGGTTTGAGAATCAAATCCAGCACTGGAAAAGCCAAAGAGCCCTTGTTACAGTCAGTCAAATCTCCAGTTCATCAAGTGCTAAGACCACCTGCACAAAGCACCTTTGCTTTTTGCCCTCTCATGGCCTCAAAGGCCCATGAAAATGAATTTCCAGCACAGAGAAGCTAAGTAGTACTTTCCACTGGTGCTGCTTAGCCAAATTTCTGGCAAGGGTAGGCTCTTGCCAGTGCCAACTACATTGCATTGTCAGCACAATTTGTTGATAGTGGTGGGGCCGAACTGGGGCTCGAGAACACCTAGCAAGTTACCGTGCCACAGGGTCTGCTGCAGGGAAGCCCCCAGCCCACCCCCGTGGGTGTAAGCTCAGCCTCCTGCTCAGAGGACTGAGCTCCTCCCAGGTACAAGCTGTCCTCTGGCATTTCACACCCTCTCCCCAGCCCCAGGATTTTGTTCTAGGCCTGGGAAACAGTAAAAAAAGCCGACTCAAACATTCCAGAGTCAGAAAAAGGTGTCTGAGGTGGACGTGAATCTACAGAGTTCCTGGAGCTCTCGTGTTTCTTAAGAACCAGCTCACCCATCTTGAGCTGATTCACTCTCCCACTCCTGTACAAGTCTCCTATCTCTGGTAATCTGGCACCGATTGCTTCTCATAAGCCTCCAGAGAAAAGAGTTAGACAAGACTTTAGATTTGCCCTGAGAGATAATCTACAGGAACGGGTGTTTTTTTTTAATCCCTAGAGCACTTTGCAAAACAGCCTGAGCATTATACTGCTGTTACATCTGGAGGTGCAGGAATGAAAGGGTAAGGAGGTTTAGCGGTCGGTTGGGAAGGTCTAAATGTTATTTCAGTCTCCTGCATGGGGTCTTAAACCAGCTGTGGTGAATTTGGCACATTCATGGGGTACAGAGCACTGTCATAACACAGTAAAGCTCTCAGTCCCAGGGCAGGACGGCTTCTTCAGCAGGGCACTGCCCTGCTGAGTCCAGCGTCTCTTCTCTCAGGGGTAAGAGGATCTGTTGGGGACTACAGGTTGTTTCTAGAGGTCCCTCTGATCCCTTCCCACAGCCCCGCACAACAGGGGCACGCTTCTCATAGCGGCCCAGGGACAGTCTCCCTGCCTTTTGTGCAAGGGGCCAAACCCACAGACCTGAGTGATGGGAAAGAGCCCTCCATCCCCCCCCCAGGAAAATCTTTGCCAGCCAAATTGCCATGTGCTCATCTCCTTTGTATGGCGGTGCCTGTGCCCGCCTCTCCTCCGCCAACAGCAGCTGCCCTGGGAAGCCACCCAGAAATCAGGGCAGCGCAGAGCCTTTATTACATTTGCGTGCCTGTGTACAGTCCTGGGGGCCGCTCGAATGGCAGGTCAATGGGAGCTGCAGGGATTCTCTGCTGCTGGGGGAAATATATTCAGGCTAAAAGCAACTTCAAAAAACACATGTTTAACCTGAACTCTTATCTTTTATCCCTTTAAATATCCAAGCGGCCACTTTTGCAAGCCTGAAGCCTGGACTCCAGCTACATTTATTTCCCTCTTTCATCCCAGCTGCAGCTCCTCAGAATTTATCTCTATGGTTAACTTCCCCTTTCATAATATTAGCACAGTTGAAGCACTTGCTTTCCTGTTGCAGGCAGTGATTATATAGCAAATTAACCACAAGCTGTTCAGTCCAAGTCCAGCAGTTGGAAAGATGCTCCTCTGAGTAATGGTTTGTGTAGTTGATGCTTTCATCTGTAATTTGCATTTGTAATAAATGCAGAAATAAAAAATGGGGCCTATATTTTAAAAAATAGCCTAGGATGGCAGGGGCAGGCAGGCAAGCTAATGGGGAGGGAGAAACCTCAGGGGTTTTGAGGGCTGCCCCGCACCATCTCCTGCACAGGGAGGGGGAACACATACACATGCCTCTCCCACACAAATCGTGGGCTTCCTGCCCAGCCTGATTTTTTACACAAAGAGAAGGGCCCCAAAAAACTAAAGCAGAAGTCCTTGCACAGCTTGTGCTAACGATCACACCCCAGGAATTTCCATCAGCAGGGAGACAGGCTGCGTGCAAATACACAGTGGTGCAGGGACACACAACAGGTAGCCTAGCTGGAGTTTTGCATGCCCTGTGGCCTCCCTGCTAGCAATGGGGCTACCACATCGCCTCTACAAGACCCACGCAGGCTGTGCCAGTGCTGCTGAGTAGCAGGGGAATATCTGAGCCAGCTTTGCCAAGCTCCAGCCCGTGGGAAGTGGGTCACCTCAGGGGCACGAAGCTCGGCTGGGGCAACCTGACCCCATTGAGGGGCAAAATACCCAAGCTGCAAGTCAAACACGTTGCCTTGACAAGACTGGCTCCAGCATTGCTGCTGCCTCACCACACACCTGGGGACATACAAGCCTGGTGACATTAAACCAGAGGCCAAGCTGAGCATATAGCTAAGACGCTGTGGAGAAATGGAGATGCCTGGAAACAGGAGCGCTGCATCAGTTTCCTGGCAAAGGGACAGCACTGGAACAAGAAGAGACAATGTCCCGAGTGTCTTGCTGACCCAACAAGGTGCCACATAGCTTGTGGGGCCCTGGAAAGGCATTTGGAGGAGGAAGACTCTTCTGTGACAGCACCAGTCCTGTCTTCGCCTCTCACCTGCCTCCTCAGTAACTACGAACATCGCTCCTTTGATCTCAGCTTCCTCAAGTGTAAACCAATTCATGGTTCTCAGCCAGCACTGAGAAGCACACCGAGACACGAATAACCACTCATTACTGCCATCACAGCAGCCAGAGAGGCTGGCAATACCTTCAGCAGCCCCAGCTCCCTGCATCCCTCCGTCCTTTGCAGATTTTCAGTAACTGCCACCTCCTAGGCCACACCACTCACCTGTGGCTCGACCTGCACATGCTGGTTTGGTCTTCCCTACCTGTATTTACCACATAATTCGTGGAAATAGCCAGTATGTATTTATCTGCCCTTGGGCACTGGGGAAGATGGTCCCTGTTAGGTGAAGATGGTTACAGCATCACCCGGATGCCTCCAGATGCTCCCCTTCACCCCACCCATAAATCCTAAGCTTTGGGACACAGACCCGCGAGCTCTCACCTAAGGAGAGAAGGGAGAAAAGCAGAGGCCAGATTACATCCTCCTCCCCGTGGACAGCAGGAGACAGGCTGCCACAGGCATTTTCCCATTCCCACCCCACAGGCGTTGTGCTCAGCCCACGCAGGCGTACACAACCCTGGGGCTATTCCGTGGGATGTTCCCGCTGCTCAGGACATGCAACTCCTGCTCACTTTCCGAGGTGACACAAGGGAAGCGTCTCTGCTTCCTCAAGAGGATGCCACAGTGAGAGCAAGGTGGCTGCCTGTGGCTTTCATTCCACAAAAGAGCCCAGCTCTCTGTTTAATTAAATAAGAAAGACCAGGACAGCCAGGTTCTTAATGAGATTTGGTAACATAATTATTTGCTACAATTAGGAACCGACTGAAAAGGTTCCTTTCTAACACTTTGGAGAAGCCCAGCATTTTAAAGTTGATTTATCTGATGTCAGGGACCAACTTCATCTTTGCTTCTGTGCAGCAGTGAGCACATTTTTCAGTACTATACCAAAGTTATTACTTATGAATCATCACATATATACACATTTTATGGAGCTACTGAAAAATATATTGGCCTTCCTAGATGGGCAACCCCAGGCCACACTGCACGGGACTTGAGCCTCTCCTTGTAAAACAAAATCCTCTTCCTGCGGTGATGCTGAAATACACTGGGATATGCTCCACTGTCTCCCCTTATCCAGCTGCAACAGGGCAGCTTGCAATGCTGCAAAAGCTCAACTTTCTGGCCTCACCTCTGGCCAAACACACCAACCCCCAGGCTCAAAAGGTCCTGTGGCTTTTATGGGCTTGCATCAGAGCTGGGACAGGTGAGTGGCTGAGCAGAGCCCTCCACCTGCAGGGAATCCAGGCAGGACAAAGCAGGTATTTGTGGGCAGGTAGGAGCCACAGCCTCTTGCACCGGGAAACAGTGGTTCTTCATCCAGATACCACTCTTGGTAGTCCCATATTTCAGTTTTCCAGCAAGCTATCCGAGATAATGCTCCTTCCTCCTGCTCTGCAGCATTTAGAGGCCCCATATGTGCAGGCAGCATGTAGTGGCAGGGAACTCCCGCTTTGTCTGTGGCATCTACAAGCAAGGAGGCTCCTTTGCTGGGGGGACAGAAGGCACATGGGAAAAGAACCGTCCTAAGAGACCTCTGGGGGCACACCTAAAAGAATAAAGGTAAGAGATGGATGAACAGCGTATGCACAGGAGGGAAGTTACACACATTGCACAGAGGGGAGAGGGGGGGGAAAAAAAGAAGATTGAATCTTCCTGGAGACCAGTGAGATTCTATAAACATAATCAAAATGTAATAGAAACTTTTTGGAAATGCTGTTAGAAGGAGAAAGCATCAATCTTCATGGAACTCCACTCAACAGGCTTTCTCCAGCTAATCAATCACGGTCAAGACATGGGCCGTCCCATCTGTCTGTGCAAGGGACCAGGAGGAGATTGCTAAGTGCCTGGGCTGGAGCTACCATCTCAGTACCAGGCAATTCATCACGCAGGAAGAGACGGGGGGAGAAGGGAGAGAAGGAAAATAATGTATAACACTAATAAAGTTTCTCCCCCCACCTTCACTCCCAACCAATTTTTAGTAAAGGAGCCCAATCCAGAGGGGCTGTGGGTAGGGGGGTGGGAAGGGGGATATGCACTGGGGAGGAATCTGGTTACAAGACGCACTCCAGTAAACAGAGACAAAAGCCATCATCTGCGTAGCAGGCCCTCGGCAAAGCCCCCGCTCGCCACAGGAGCCATTCTGCACCCAGCAGGGCTGGTGTCCCTCTGCTCCCAGAGCCGGGGGAGGACACCGGCAGGGACAGCAGAGCTGGGGAAAGACAGAGGAGCACATAAGAGAGCTTCACCAGCTAGCACTGGGTGGAGGGGCCAAGCCCCTGATTGAAAACAGCAGGAACTTTTTTCCTAGATGCTGCCAGAACCATGTTGGGGGGCCCTGAAAGCGGAATCAAGCGGAGCTTAAGGACATGCAGCACACAGCCTGTTTCTTCGGCGGCAGATGTGGGATTTTTTTCATGTCACATTATACCGACGCGTACACACACAGCGTGGGGGCTGACACTGCAGAGAGGGAGTTCTGCCCTTCACTCACATCCCCGCTGCCTTTAAGCCGCTGTTTCAGTCCTCACCGTGCAGAAGTCCCTTCCTTCCCCAGCCACCCATCACTCTGGGCCCCAACCCCCCTTGTGCCCAGCCACCCTGTCTGGAGGCACCAGCAGCAAGGATTGTCGGCACATCCCTTACAGCCAAGGGCTCGAATCCACATTTGCATGAAGAGGTACCATTTCCCATGATAAATCCACCTAGAAATGCCGCAGTGTGACACAACTCCCTTTCTATCCACCCTCCTTCTTTCAAACCTTGAGGGTTTCTCCTTTTTACTGAATTTCTGAAGTGGAAGACAAGAAACATCTGACAGCACCCTTTGCCAGAGCCAGTGCTGGTGATTTTAGGTACCACCTGCCTGTGTATAACCCAGGTTTGACATGTTCTGTGCTACTCTTAGCATCAGACCTCAGGGACTTGACAAAACTTCCCCCAGGTTTACAAACACATCATAAAATATCACAGGCTTTCTGCAAGGACTCCTTTGGCCTCAGGAAGTGTTCAGTCCAGACTCAATCCCAGCCCTCTGCCATTCCCAGTGCTTCCCATGACACCTAGAACAACCCTAGCATGCATCAAAAGACAATATCAAGTTCCACACAGCAGATTTTTTTTATTATTCCTCATTTTAATGACACAAATATTCTTCCTACAAGTGTTTTGGCCAACTTTTGTAAAGATGCTTGTATGTTCAGGACCAGATAAATGGGAAACCAGCACAAATACGGTCACATTATCTGCTTAGATTGAAGTGCTATTTGAAATAGGAAACCAATAGAAATTGATGCCCTTAAACATTATTTGTTGCTCTAAATTTAATCTAGTGGATTGACTGGACTGTACAGGTGAAGTTCAAGAAGTCAAATTAAGTAGGGGAGAGATTTATTCTTCCAGAATATTTATTCTTCCAGAGCTATGATGAGGCCATACCTTCCAGTAAATGTCAAAATTCTTCCCTTCCTTCACAGATAAAAATAGACTCCACTTAAAAATATAGTGACACAGGATTTTAGCTTCTACTGTAAGTGTAAATATAGCAACAAATTAAGTAGAAACATCTAGTAAATAACATTGACATCCCTGAAGGTGAAGTTGCTTCAAGTTTAACTCTTACAGGCTGGTCTGTGACCAGGTGGCAGGAAGATTTAGTTTAACATTATACTGGATTTCCTTCAGGGTTTTAGTCCCATCTTGTGACACTCTTTGTCCTCTTCTGTCAAAGTTAGCTTTTCCTCCCCCTTACAGCCCCCCAGCAGTGAAAATGCCAGGCTGATTTTTTTCTGGGGTTCATGACTATGAAGAGACAGTGCAAAACTCTGCTCAGGCTACAGATACATCAACAGAGTTTACAGACAGCTCAAAAACATGAAGTTGCTTAAAACTCATCACTCCATCAATTGTCAGGAATTAAAAACATTAACACAGGGCTTGTAGCCACCTCCTCTACTCCTAGATGTGCTTTGAAACACATAGAACCACCTGCCCCCTATGTCCTAAAGTGCTTGTAACCATAATTAGTAATTTATTACTGCCAGAATTTGAGTATAAGGCACAGCTCAGCAAAAACTAAGATAGAGAGGTCAGCAGCAAGAGGTCCACTACTCTTTACTAAATTTCCCCCACAATCCCAACTCTCACAATTAAATTTTAGCAGAGCCACCACCATGAAGTCCTGCATTAACACAAGGCAGGGACCGTTGCTTGCGCCAGACCTTCCAGCTCAGCCCTAGTTCAGAGACCACACGAGCCTGGAGACTCCCCTCTTTGACCCCAAAAGCCTTGCACAAGTCTCTGGAGAAGACAGCAGCTAACATGACCAGAGCTCTTATTCAGATGTTCTCACCCTTTTTCTTTTTTCTCCTTCCAGGAAACAAGGAGAAGCCAGCTCATCACAGCGAGAAACCAGCCAGGACATCACAGCTCTCCCACAAGTTCAGCTTCTCAGAACGCAGCACACCCCAAACACAGTACCTCTCCTGAAGATCTGTCCTTCCTCCAGCTCCCCTCCAAAACCCATCAGCACTCCCCCCCACCCCCTTATCAACTCCTCCATACATCATCCTGATCCTTCCTCCACCTGGAAGGGGCAGAGATTGGCTCAGGTGGCTCCAGTTCTTCCATTCTGGGGGAACTGCATCAACCTCCTGAGGGGTGGGAAGGGGTGGGATGGATGTCTGCAGGAGCTCTCTGGTGAGCACAGGTGAGCACAATTTCGGTCTGTTTGCCAGCATTGGCACGGCCAATTTAGGTAGCAGTGTTAGGGACAAGTTTCCCTGCAATAAAACTCTTCTTAAGCTGATATACAGTTATTCTTAAACCATAACCTTCGTCCCTAATTACCATGAATGTAAATGACCTCTGGTGTAAGGTTTATTATAACGATAATTGAGCTGTGGATTTTTTTTAATAATAACCTCCTGGATTTTCCACTTGATTTCCTTATTTGCTTTATATTTCCAGGAACACTTATAAGGGTCTGAGACTTAAAGTCTGACCATGACCTTCACTGGTTGTCCAGGCCCCTTAAACTGTTAGATGCATCCAAGCTTTTGGGTTTTCAAAGGTTTCAGGGATTTAGGCAGCATGATCTGACTCTTCCTGACTTGCTGTGGGGTGGGGATAGATGTGTCCCCCTGGAAAAATCAGGCTTTTTATCTTTCACCTCAACATGGGCAGACAAACCGTGGACCCCATCCTGGTGGAAGGAAGGACCGCGTTCAAATAGTGCCATGGCTTAACAGGGAAGGAGCTCAGTATTGAAAGTCAGGCAACCTAGTGCCTCGCAGAAAGCTGGGAGAAGAAAATACATTGTGTAAACTGCTGAAGTTGGAATTTACATACTCAAAATGTGCTATGTGGAGTTGGAGTTTGCTCAGAGCATTGGAGAGTGGATCTCCAGGCAGGTCTTAGATCCAGAAGGAGACTCCCAAGGTGAGACAGGGAGATCCATTCTCCACTCCGGTCCAAGCCACCATCCCATGCACGGAGACATCTCAGGTGAAGACTTGTCCTGTTTTTCTCAGGAAGCTGAACAGCTAACAAAATCCCACCTTGTTTAAAGATTATTCCATTAAAATGGAACACTGTGTTTTCACATTATCGCTAATAGAGAAAAGTACACAAATAATTAATAAATGTTAACTTGTCTCTGGGGCTTTCCCTTTTTTGCATGTTTATTTTTGTGTTATAAATGACATCCATTTTCTGCAACTCACTAAATTGGCGGATGAGGAAAAGAGTCCAAGAGAAGAGCCATAATCCTCAAGGGGAAAAGCAAGCTGTTGTTCCAATCAAGATGTATCCTGACAAGTCAAGTTGGTGAAACCCATTAATTAGCACTTTTGGAAACAGTTGCAAAGTTAATTATTCTTCTTTCAGATGAAAGAAAGCTAATTTCTGGCATTTGCTTTGACAGTGACACGCGCTAACATTTTTAGAGTTGACATCCCTCAAGATAAATGATGCTCTGAAGTGTGCGTGCAAACATTTTGACTGGGAGCTACAGTGGCGAGTTGACGGCACTGGCACCTCTTACTGCAAATATTTTGCATCTGCGGGGATCGCGATCAAAGTTTGGAGGCTGGGAAGGAGGGTGGGGAAACTTCATTTTCCGCTTCAGGGAGGGTGTGGGTGACTCTGCCTTTGGACGGGATGGAATAACATCGCGCAGGCAACACAATCTATTTTATCTAGATAATGCCAATAGGGAATGTAAAGCTTTCTAGCTAACTGTGCTGGCAAAAAGAAACTCCTTTTTGTACTATCTGAATTGCTCTGCTCAAGAATCATCTTTTGCTCATGGGTCGGTAGCAGCAGATGAAACAGGTCTCCAGAAGGAAGTTCTCTCTTGGTATGATCAGGTGCCAGCTGGTATCAGCTCATGTTTGCTTGACAAAGCAAGATTTGGGATGTGGAAACTCAGCAGAACTCTTCTGCCAAACCCCAATGTCCTCAGTGGGAAAAACATCAGTGTGATTTGAGATTTAGTCCCAAAAGCCCTTTTGCAATTTTGGAAGCTGCCTCGATCACGTCTTGCACGTACAAGGGCAGAGGGGAAGAGGTTATCTGTAAATATAAGTTGTTTAGGCCTCCGTTTAAGAATGCATTTTGATCTGGGATTGCACCAGAACACACACTTCAAACCTCACTCCAATAAAATTCAAGTATATACCTAAAACCTGGGCTTCTCCTTGCAATTTTTAGGGAGTTACAGATCCTGTTTTTTACTCCAGCTCTTTATGTCACTGACATGACTCCGTGATTGATCCAGGCTGAATTAAAGCACCCCGTTCTTTTAGTTTTAGTCTTTATCTCTTAAAGTCTAAAGGCTTGGGGTGAGATGGGTAGGGAAGGTGTGCCTAAATCAGAGAAACAGCTTTATACAGGAGCATTGCTGGAAGAACACGCTAAACAAGAGCTACTAATTGGAGAACCCCAGGGTGACGAGAAAGAGAGCTAAAGAACTAATGTAAGAAGGTCAAAGTCTCCCTGATGGGTTACAGAAGACCCTGCGCCTTTAGTTGTCTCCCCGGAGCCATACCTGCTTTGGGTGCACCACGGGGCTGGCCTGGCAGGGGAGGATGCTCAGCTCAAAGCACTTCAGAGCGATCATCTTCCCCTAACAGCCCAGCCCTTAATAAATTATCAGCCCGGCGTATCACCTAGGGGCCAAACCACCGCTTTAGGGACCTGTTGCTTGTTTGATAGAATTCTTCAGCAATAACCAGTGCAGGCAGGCACACGAAGAAAGGAAATTGGTGGTAGAAAAAGTATTTAATTTGCTTTTCAATCAGCATGTAGGGGGAAAAAAAATTGAACTAGGAAGGTGATCTAAAGGACTACTGAGTTGGTATGTGATTCACACACGGCAGGGCAATCAAGAATGTGGAAACACCAGGTTCAGAGGGCTCGATCCAACGTGGGAGGGGAACACCACCTTTTCCTTCAGGGGAGCCAAAAAAAAAGGGACGTGTGCTAGCATGCGAGTCCTTGCAGACAGGCTTGCTAGGCTGAGACGGTTTGGTAAGGACGAGACGCGAGAAAATAGGAAAGAAATAAATAATTAAAAATGTGCTTCCAGCAGTTCTCGGCTTTGCGAGGAGCAGGGAGGTGGCAGTCCTGAGCCGAGAGACTCGGCCTCCCGGCTCATCTGCCGCGCTCCTTTTTGCATATTCCTCTGTCGTACATAATACTTATTGCTGCGCAAATTGCAGGGATTATTTTCTCTTAACTGCTGATGGTTTTAGAGACTGTAATTGGGGGTAGTGCTTTGTAATTTAGCGCCAGAGGGGAAGGTACCTGTACAGGAGGCTAACTTTTTTTTGCGGGCACGCAGAGTTACGGCAGGAATACTGGCAAAGAGGAGACCATTTACCAGTTCCCCGCTTTTCTGTGCTCTTCTGGAAGGTTTAAGAAGTTTGTAGTATTTTTCAGTCCGTTTTTCAATCAAGAGAAGATTTTTTAATTTATCAATAAGTCAACGATATTTCATCTCCTTTTGCAAAATCGGTGACAATACTCGGGTTCACTTAACAACTGTAGTAGAAAAGATCTCACTCAATATAGTACAGAAAAATCAAAGATTAAAACAATTTACTTACTATGATGTGCTGTGTTGAGTTATGCCCTGAAATTATTACTTTTAAACCCACTGTCTGATAATTTGCCCCATTTATCTAAGTATGATTTTAACCAGGATATTTATCAGCCTTGGTTTAGTGTATTAGTGTTTGATTTATTTAGCAATGCATATATTTATTTACATTTTAGCTTCCAAGTGAGTCATTCTTCTGACTTTGCAGTCAAAGGTTAAACAGTTTGATCCATCCTGGGGCGGACACAAAATGTGGAATAAACAAGTACAGAGAAAGTGCAGGCATGAAAAACAGGATTAACTCTACATTTACACCCTGGACAGGCAACACTCATTCAGTGTTGCAAAACCAGTCTGTACAGTAACACCATTTCTGTACCCCCAGATAAGCAAATTACTTATTGTAATTCTTGTGGTGTGCTGAGAAAAGAAAATATGTATGAAATTTGAGGGGGAAAACCAAAGGTAGGAGAAGGAAATAGATGCTACTGTGGTTGGAAACCCCTGAAAATGCAAAGTTGGGTCCAGAATCTGGAAAGAAAATAAAAACACCCTCAGATACATTGTGATTATTTATTTTCTCAGGCCTCTTAAGTCCATGCCCCGGCATGTGGGGATTCTCGGGATTTCTTCACATGTTTTGGGCTGTGGGGACGGAGCTGGTGCTGTGTGTTCTCCCCGACGCAGTCGGCACCTGTAAATACACCGGCACAGAGACGCGTTTCAACCCTCCGTTCAGCTTCACCGTCTCCTCTCCCTCCTCCCCTTCCCAGGGGAAAATGCAGCAGGGGTTTTGCGCAAAGAGATGACACAGCCCATTTAACACCCCCGTTAAAACGCGGCAGCTGGAGGGGTTGGGACGCCCGAGCGGGACACGGGGAAACTGCTCGGTGCTGTAGTGCAGCTTCATCTTGTCACACAGGGGCAAGACATCTTCCTTGCTAATTAAAACATACTTTAAATGACAGAGCAGGGAGAGGGCAACGGGCATCCAAGGAGCACGTTCCCATCATT
Source organism: Rhinoptilus africanus (assembly GCA_013400135.1). Classification (NCBI taxonomy): domain Eukaryota; kingdom Metazoa; phylum Chordata; class Aves; order Charadriiformes; family Glareolidae; genus Rhinoptilus; species Rhinoptilus africanus. The sequence goes on along the minus strand of VXBO01001725.1, from coordinate 163,768 downwards.
TTCTCCTCCCTTTGGGAGCCTGGGCTGTGCCTGTGGTGCTCGGCGCTGGGGGACATCGGCAGGGCTAAGGCATGGACTGGGCTGCTAAGGTTGACTCTGCTGAACGGCTTGAAGCCAGCTGAGATGACAGCCCTGCTGTCCCCAGATCTTGGTGACTACAGCCTTTGGCTGCAGACTAGGAGTTTGGGAAAGTGGATGGGTGCTCTCTAGAAAGGGGGGAGTGGATCAAACTGGAGCTGTGTAGGCAGGAACGGAGATGGGGACTCCTGGGCTCCCACCTGGCCCTGCTAAATGATGATGATAATGGTTCCCTTTGGGAAGGCATCGAGGTCTATTTATCAATGCTGGCTGAGCGCTTTGGGATCCTTGAACAAGGTGCTGTGCGGCTTATGATGAATGGCCTTCTTCACACTTGGCTGTGGTGGCAAACACATTCCCCTTCTGCAGTTCTAGAAATAAACCCCAATATTGTGTTGATCTGGAACGGATTTTATGCTTTATGTACACGTATATGTCTCAATATAGTTCCAGTAATTAGCCATTGGGTAATTTATATATCTTTTTCTCTCTAATTTATTTCTAATTAACACAGATAAAGCTTTGTATTCTTTATTAATGTAGATGGTTACTTATTTCTACTTGTATAACTGGAGTAATGTCCTGGCCCAGATCAGGATCCTGCTCTGTTGGGTAAAAGGCAAAGCACAGAGAGACGCAATTCCCTCTCACTGATCTCCTGCGTACAGAAGTCAATGCGATGGAGGGATAATTTTTCTGTTAAAATTGCGGTGTGCGTGACAGCCCCTGAGCAGAACCTGCCCGCCTTGCGCACAAGGTGACTGCAGATCGTCCTCTCTGCCCACGATGGTTGGGGATGGCGAAACCAGCCTGTATTTGCCAGAAAAATGAGGGTTCCTTGGGGCTGGCCCCTCCAGGGGCGCATCAGCCCAGTTAAGCAAGTACAAGGATCAAGTCTGGCCCAGAAGAGATTGAAAATTATTTTCCTAGGAAGGCTGTTTCCATCCTGCCCAGTCACTTCTCCACGCTGGACAGGAGCCCACCTTGGGGGATGAGCACTGGATGCTTCTGGGGGGCAGCCAGGCAGACTCCGTCTCCTGCTCTGCCGCCCTCAGCCCCGCGTCCAGGCTGTGTGAGGAGGGGCAGACATCAGCAGGAGCGGGTGAAAAACACCCCAAACAGGCAAGATTATCCCAAGGAATCTGGAGGGGCAGAGCGGCCACAAGTACAGTGCTGGGCTGGGAGCCTCATAGCGGTGTCAACAGGGACTGATTTCATCACACAATCACACACAATGGATGCACCGAGGTGTAAATCAGGAATGATCTCACCAGCATGAAAGGGAAATCAGCATTGGGCAACACCAGCACTGGCCTGCTGAGTGACAGACGTCCCTCTCTTTCCGTCCTCTGTTAAAAGATCATTTTGCATTACATTGCAACTCCCTTCACGAGGGAAAAAAGAAAAGGCCTCCCTGATTTTCTTGAAGGGACTCAGAGATAAAGACTGATCACATTTCGCAGTAATTGGACCTTCATATCTATAACTGCATTGATTTCTCCTAAGTTTCAGGCATCGAGTCTGGTGAGGAGAGAGCATTGCAGCAGGATACGGCTGCCAAGAATCCTCCTGCATTTGGGAGGTGTCAGGCTGGGAGGCTCACTGTAGTTTGGTAACCGGCATTGCAAATTGCTTTATGAACAGTTTAATGCATTTAAGAGGGTAATAATTTCAGATCCTACCGTACAATTTGTTGCAGTGGTGCAGAAGCGTATCTAAAAACTTCCAGGGTGAAGGGAGGCAGGAGAAGGAGGCAGGAGAAGAAGGGAAAGCAAAGGGAGGGAGGCGTTGCAGGGGGGTGGAAAACCTAATTGTTTTAATCATGCTTGATATTACACTGTGAAATTATAATTAACTTAAGAAGTCAGTCAAAACCAGTTAATAACTGCGGTGCAACTTGGCTGATTTGGTACGTGGAGGGGATAGGAGCCTACGGCAGCAGAGCTGCTGGGCTCCAACCTTGCAAGCTGAAGTGGTGCAAAGGCCCTGCGGGCAGTTTGGAGGCTGTGCTGGAGTGGGGACCAGCACACACAGCAGCAGCCAAGCCCGTATCACCAGTGTGAAGTCCCTGCAGCGCTCCTGGGGGTGGATTGGGAAGTGCTTTCCAAAGGAGGATGGTCAGCAGCCTTCCCAGTAGGGGAAACTGAGGCACAGAGAGGGAAAACCCTTGGTGAAATGTCAGCAGGTCACAGGCAGTGCTGAGGAAAGCGATGGCAGCTGACCGAGGAAAGGATCAGGCCTGACTTTCAGCCTGTACTTATGTGGTTCTTGAACGGCAGCCCCTGGAAATTAATCCGTTTGTTCTTTAAATATCCCTTTTCTTTTGCTCCTCGGAGGGCAAAGCTTTCCCAGTGACTCTGCTGCAGTCGAAAGAAATGCAGCCCTTAAAATGAGAGCGCACGTATGGGCAAATCCTGGTCTCCTTCACCCCTGTAGCTTTGTTAAAATATCTGGGATTGTATAGGTAAGTGGGAACAGAGGGAGAGCTGTGCAGCCTTCACTGCATGTCTACGGTGTATATATGGGTTAAGGAGCAAGCAAGCTGGGATAACCAGAGTGTCTTCATGGTATTAATATCCCAAAATACATATATAGATGTGGATAGAGCTGAACCCTACGGGAGGCCGACAGTGATAAGGGTAGTGACACTGTAACTGGCTATGAGGATCATAGCAGAAATATTTGTCACAGAGAAGATGCACCCAGGAAAGCTCCGTGTGTGTGTGCGCGCCAGATAGTGCTGTCACTGATCGCCGGGGCAGGGCAGCAGCATATGTATTTACAGTCTGGAGGATATATTGGGAGCGCTGGGTGACGGGTAGGTATCATCACGGACAGAAAAACAGGAAAGGAAGGAATCAGAGCAGAGTGTGGGAACAGGTCTGAAATCTCTGCTTGGGAGATGCGTGTTGAATGTCTGGCGCTGAATTTCTGGGTAGCTTTCACCACTGAGGTGCTGCCGAGGAGGAGAGATGTTCTAAAACGGGAGCCGCAGCACTCCCGGATTTGGGTATTTCCCACAGGCAGGTCGGGTGAAGCACAGCGCCGGGGAGATGGCTGCACTCCGAGTGGCACGGTCCCATCAGAGCGTGGGCTTTGGCCAGGGACGGGCGTCACAGCGACACAGCTGGGGACAGCTGTACCGTGTCCTGTCATCCCTGTTCCTTACAGCAAGGTATAGGGAGGAGAAGAGGAGCTTGGGGCTATAACGTGCTCAAATACAGCACCAACAGGGGTGCTTGGTGCCCTGGGTGGGTGCTCGGGGCAACTTTCCCTGTATCAGACTTCAACGCATCTCCTGGCGGTGCGACCCCCAGGTAGCTGAGTGACTGGCCAGCCCAGGCTGAGGTGGGTTCCTGCTTGCCAAGCATCCCAAACCTATCCCTCTCCTTAGTCTCAAACCCAGGAATAGACAATTGCTGCACAGGATCTTCATGGTGACAACCAGGCCATCCTCCTGTCCACTCCTCTGCAGGGACTCCGTGACTGTTGCTACCGTGGTACCAGCCCCAGAAGGGCAGTGCTGCATCAGGGCCAGGAGGTTGAAAAAACCAGACAATTTTGGATGAAGCAGGGCAAATTCCATGGTGAGGGGCCACCCCCAGATTACACCAGCCGTGGCTTCTCTTCTGGGGCACCCATGGCAGGTGAGGAAGAGTCATAGGACCATTAAGAGCTGGGCAGGCTCTGCCTCCCTGGGACACCTCCAGCATGCTTTGGCCTTGCTGCTCAGCTGCTGGAGAGGAGGTGTGTTGGATTGTTGTCTGTTATGTATTCATTAACACCTTTGGAAAATATTTCAGGATACAACTTAGAACAGAAATATACACACAGTATAATATAACAGAAATATTACAAAATATAACTTAGAACAGAAGGAAGTTCGAACATACTGACAATTGTAAAGTTCCTTGGAAGACATCTGTCTGTCCACCTCTCCATCCTACAATTGCTTTGGTTAGGGACTCCTGGGAGAAGGACCCAAATGAAATCAAACCCCCTAAAAACATTAAAGGGTTTCTTCCTCACCCCGTCTTTTTTTATTTTATTCCCCGTCAGTATTTCTGTGACAACTCAGCCCCAGGGGACAGGACAGAGAGAGGAGAAGGAGTGGAAGTGCCCTTTGACTAAGTGGGCATTAAATGTTGGCTAACAACCGAGAGACGCCGTGTGACTGGAGAGAGGGGGAAAAGTTAAAAAGAAAGAAAGAAGAGCTTTTCAATATGAGCATTCATGTAGTTTTGACAGGAGCAATTTATCATGGCTATGAAAGGCGGCTCTGCCTCCACCGCTGAAAGACAGCCTGGTTAAACTTTTACCTGCCCCTCTGAAAAGGGTGCTGTGCCGCAGCCGGGAGGGGATTGCTCCCTGCTCTGGTGATGCATCTTTCCGCGGGGTCTGGGGGCGGGAATGGCAGTGCTTCCCAAACAGCTTGTGCCCATCTGTTGTGCACAGAAAGAAACCCTGACAAGGAAGGGGGGAGGGAGCGTGTGAGCCAGGGGGTTCCGGATGCCCGCACCGCATCGGGAATGCCGTGATGTGATGGGAGCAAGGCTGGGAGCTGCCCCCCAGGAGATGCTGCGAGTTAGCCCTGAGGATTTCACCACCCCCTTTAGCTGCCCACAGCTATGAAAGATTGCAGAACAATGCTCCTGAGCTGGAGAGCAAGGAGACCTGACATTTTGGGGTGTACATCACCGCTGGCATGGTAGGCAGGCAGCGGTGGGGGGGCGGGAAGCCATGGGGTGCAGGGGGCAGCATGCTCCGATACGCTGGAGGTCCTGTTGGCATCCCTAGAAATTGTTTGGAAGAGGAGGAATTTGCCGAGGGAAAAAAAAAAAAACCATAAAAACACACCCCAAGGGTATTCGGCTGAGATATTCCTCTGCCCTGGGGTTTGTCACGGGGAAAAGTGTTGGTTCTGCACCAGCTCATGGCGGGTGGGAGCCCAGGCTGGCCAGGGTCCCCTGCACGGCCTGCTTTTCGCTATACTCTTGTGTGAATCGAAAATTTCCTGAAAAACTAATTTTCCACTGAGAGTAATGATCCATCTCAATTAAAGCATTCCACTGCAAAGAGTGGATTTTGTTGAAATTTTTGATGGAATGCTTAACAACTTCCACAGCCACGTTTTTTTCCCCCCAGTAACTAGCTTGTATTAGGCTACATCATATTGTATTTTCAGTATTTCACATTTTAAAATTATACCATTTAAATGGCTCTATTTTACATTGTGTGAAAGGAGCTAATCAATATAATGATAAAACTTTTCATCCTTATCAAAATTAAACTTTTCTTACCCTTCAGAAACTTCAGCTTTTTCCATTTTACCCCCCCTCCCTCGACGGAGATAGAATGACATTTTGAAATCTCTGATCCATAGCCACATCTGACTTCTTGTCTGCTCCTGCATCCACCAGCACCTGCCGCTGCTTAGGCATGAGCGGGACGATTTCTACTGTTAAAGAGAGGAATGTGCTAAAGTATTTCCCGCGTTGAAGGGTGAAATCCAGCAGTGCTGTTTCACCCGAGTAAAACCCAGCCAGCTCCCATTCGACACTAAACGATTCCCTGACCGTGACACGGCACACCGAGTCGTCAGGGATGTACGGTCACACACCAAAGAGCTGAACCCACCTAACTTTAACCACCACAAATTTCAGCTTCTATTTTCAGCCAGCAATCTGCCTTCTCTCTACACAAAACAGGGAGAAAGAAGGGGATACAACCGCAAAAGACAATTTCTCTGAAATGTGATGTCTAAGACATGGCTGAAACTAGCTGAGGGTGAAATTCATCTTATTTCTTACCCTCCATATGATTAAATCACGTCCAAAAGCTGCGGGACACTGTATCATGCCGAGACAGCTTCACAGAAATACAAGTTGTTCCTAAGACTACTCTGAGAGCCCTCACGCCAGAGACTGTGACCGCATTATATTCGAAGCAGAAGGGGCATTAAGTGCAGAGATATTCCCACTAGGCTTTTCATGTCATTAATTGGTGATCTTCCGACTCTGAAATAACATTTTTCCCCCTCACATTCCTTATTTCATTATCCCCAGTTCAATACACATCAGTGCAGTATGAGGCAAACTAGTTAGATATATTAGGAATTATTTAAATTAGAGAGAGATGTATGGGTAGTTAAATACTCAGTCTTCTATTCTACCCTAATTACGTATCAAATTACACTCAAATTATACCCAAATATAGATGTAGGGAGGTAGTCCTGAAATCTCCAGGAGGTGTCAGTGGGAGAAAAGTGAAATTAAGCAGGTGGTGCAAGCAGATCTGAACTAATGCAATATGAAAACCGCACAAGACTATCATTTTCCATTGTGTCCTGTTATTACCAACATTTGCTTAAAATTTCTTTGCAAACAGGACTCGGCAATGAATGAGCGTTCTCTGAGCCCGGAGGAAGCAGTTTATTCTTCTAAGGCAAGGGAATTTTGCTCTTCACTTTAACGTTGTTCCGATTCCCATTCCTCACTGGGAAAACAAGAGTGTTCCAGTACTAAAGCAGGTTTGTCCTGCTGTCCCGCAATCCGGGAGGTGGCAGGACAGACTGATGCCTCCTGAACTGGAAAGCCTGTCCCTCAGACCGCTTCCCACCCATCAGGTTTCAGTTCCTAGCTGTCCCGGCTGCACCTGGATGGGGTTTTCATGGCGACGTGGTAAGCCTGCGCTGTCCCTGGCACATCATACAGGTTAAGCCAAGCCGTTGTTACACCTGTGCCTTGGTTTACTTGGTAAAATGGGTTTCATGCCCTTAACTGGCTTTCTAGGGGATTACAGAAACTAACTGAGCTCTGAAAATTATTGCACTGCCTGGAATTTCTTCTTTGAAATCCTCCTTTCCTGGTGGACAAAAGCAGATCTTCACCAGAATGATTGATGCCCCCCAGTCCTCTGGGAGAGGACACGACGATGTCCTGCGGCAGCCAAGCATGCCAGTGCAGCAACGGGTGCGCTTCTGCCACGTCGTGGCTCTTTACAGCGGCGAGCTGTGCTGAGACACCCACCTACTTCTCAGCTGGAGAGATGCTTCTGGCATCAGCTTTGGAAAAAGCAGCAGAGGGTCCTTGAAACCAGGTGTCCATCCAGGAGAAACGAGCAGCAAACTCCGCAGCTGTGGGAAACATCATTGTTCTGTTCCTTCTGTAAGAGAAAAAAAGCTCCCTCACTCTGAAATAAAAACCCAAACAAACCCCCAAACCTTCCAGCATGGTATTTATGGTCTTTGAGGACCTCAGGATCTAATAGTCACACTTTTGTGTTTTTAAGAATATCTCTGTGGAAGAGTGTGGTAACAGCAGGGTTGCTGGGCGAGAGAAGCAGGTTGTCACCTCACATCTAAGGTGTCCTTGCCCATCAGCTGCTGCTGGTGAGAAACAACAAAAATATACTGTAAACAGGGGGATGGACCCTACCTCTTTAAGGCTTCTATATCCATCAGGAGGAGGAAGCAGAGCCTGGCCTATAAATAACAGCTGCTTTTCACAGGCAGAAGTGGGGACTCTGGTTAAAGCTACAGCAGGACAGACCTCAGAAAACAGTGGAGCAGGTCCCAGACATTTGTTTCCCACCCTGGCAGCAGCAGAGACTGGCTCCTGGGTGTTGAGAGAGCCCACGGTGTCAGCGATGCTGAAGCCCAGCCTGTGGGCTGCAACGCGTTCCTCTGAGCATTAACTAACGCAGCATCCGTGTTAGAGCAGACCAGCGTCTGCTGAGAACAGCACGGGCAGGATTGATAGCATGGCAGGAAGGAAAGGACTGCAGGGCCTTTGGTGAGCTTTTCCAGATTATTTTCTATGAGTCTGTGAGTCCGTTCAATATGCAGCCATTAATTAGGTTCAGTGCCAAACTCTGAGGAATAAATAGCGCGGGACAAAGCTAGAGACTGAGATGCCAAGCTGCACGTCGGAGTGAGGGCAGAGAGCGGAGAGGCTGGCTGGGAGGGTCTCCAACACGCCACTCACTCGTGCAGACTTAAAGAGAAGACTATTTTTCATGAAGAAGCCAAAATCCCGTTTATGAAGCTATGTAGGCAGCAAGGCTCAGGTCCTCCTGGGCATCACACTGCCAGTGGGAGCGATATTCCAAAATAAAGGCAGCTGGTTACTTCAGTCTCAGAAGTATTCAGGAAGCAAAGATGATGTTAGCGTTGCTGAGGCTGATGCAGAGCTGGAAGCTCACCCGGGTGCTCTGGATCACCCTGAATCTGTTTTTCCTTCATTTGCATAAGAACCCAGAGAGATCAACCCATTTGGTGATGGACCCTGACCTTCCTGGGAGCTCGACAGTGAAGCCAGAGAGGAGGTCACAGTGAGCTGGAGATGTCATCCTCCATCCGAAATCACCTCTGAAAGGAGAGCAGCAGAAGAGGTTACTGACACTCAGAGGCAATCTAGAATACCCATGCTCTATTTCCAGCATCTCTTTCATACGATATTTGTCACTAATTAGAAGTAAACACGCATACATATATTTATATATTCCTGTGCAAATTATATATTTACATGGAACTGACAGACTTCACTATTTTACATGTTGTTGTTTTGAAGCAACTTGATCAGTAAATAGTAATAAATATATGGCTTTTGCAAATGAAACAAAGAGGAGGGGGGTGAGCCCCTGGCCCAGGTTGCCCAGAGAAGCTGTGGCTGCCCCATCCCTGGAGGGGTTCAAGGCCAGGTTGGATGGGGCTTGGAGCAGCCTGGGCTGGTGGGAGGTGTTCCTGCCCAGGGCAGGGGGGGGCACTGGATGGTTTTTAAGGTCCCTTCCAACCCAAACCATTCTGTGATTCTATGATTTTTGATGTGCTGCACCAACAGGGTAACAAACATTTACTGGCAAGAAGCATGCCTTGCCTTGGCTTTTTAAGCCAGGTCCCGTCGGGCTGCACTGCCCGTGGCTGTAGGGCAAGCAGCGGTGATGCAGTGCAGATATTCTGATCAAAACCAGGTTTACCCCTGCTTCTAGTTCACACCAATATGAAAAAGATCGCGGTTGCTTGAGCTTATCGATGGGCATTGCAGTAGGCTTGAGCACTCTGAAGTCCCTTCTTTGTCAACAGAGCCGGGCACATAGAGCTACAACACAGAAGGGGCGTTGGACCGATCGGCCAGCATCCCTCTTCTCTTGATGGGAAGGTCCACCCTCTGAAATGAGCAGAGTGAGGTCATGTTTCACTTTGTGTTGTGTAGCGTTCTTGTTTGTTTATTTTGCACATGGTTCCTGGTCAGTTTACGGCAGCTTGTGGCTTGACATTTGAAATTCAACCTCTGAGCAGCAGTGTCCGGGTTGATTTGACATATTACAGCCTTATTTTCTCACTGAACGCACTTGGCTTCTCGAATTAGAGGCTTGCTTGGTCCACATAGTTCCATTTTTATTTTTAGCGTTTACCACTAAAATTTGAGGCCAGGAACTCTAGCTTTCTTGGTATTTGTACAGCATCCAGCAAAGAGTCCTAAAGGCTGGGACTAATGTCTTGTGCTATAATACTACAGGGAAACAACTAATAACATTGGTTCCTTGTATATTATTTTAAAATACCTGATTAAGAAGAAAAGGGATCTGAATTTGAGTCCAAGCAAATTTGTTTAAAATATGAATTTTTAATAAAAACCATCTTTTTCATTCCTAATGGAGTATTTTTCTAGCCCCTGCTATTTGTCCCTCTGCTGTGCCTGTCTCTCTCGCTCTAAGCAGCAGCAGGATCTGAACGTGTGCACTGGGGGCTGGAACCAGATGATCTTTAAGGTCCCTTCCAACCCGGACCGTTCTGTGATTCCATGATCCTGCCGTGCCAGGCCTGGCTTTTCGCGCTGATGTCCCTTTGCACACCACAGAGGCACCGTTCCAGAGGGGAAGAAAAAATCTATTTGCATCCAATCGACTGAGCACTTTAAGTGCTGAAACTAGTAGACCAAACGAGTTTATTAGATTATCATTGCGGAAGTTAATAAAGAATTAATTTCTCTTCATGTGACATCCAAAGGCAGTTATTTCAGTGGCCTGTCCATTTACACAAAGCCAAGTATTTGTCAAGTGTCAAACTCAATTCCCATGACCCAGGCCTCCTCAATAATTCTGGATTAGGAATACCCTTAAATGACATTACAAAAATTTTATTCCAAGATGCATTGAGCTCCTGGGACTACTCAGGAATTTCAGGTTAGTGAAGGTTATGTAGTCAGCAAAAGCTTGTTGGATATAAGATGTGGAATGGAAGGATACGGCTTGCGATGATTTTGTGACAGTGGAAGGCAGCGTGTAAGAAGGAAGCAGCTGATTTCCGAAAGGGGATCTCCTATTCTGTTTCTCTCCCCTGGAAATGATGCAAAGAGGGTTTATCTGCATTACAAAATTACTAGCCAGTGTGATCTCCGGCAAAGGAAATGCTGCGGTGCCGCTGTAGGAAGAACAGCATGGGTGCTGTGAGGAGGAGGAGGAGGCAGAATAAAACTGTCAGTTGCTGCTGTGGGAATTAAGTACTATAAAACATCTTCATTCCATGAAGGAGTTGAGAGTTTTGCACATTCCCAACCACCAAGTCAGATATGAAATGAAAGAATGAAGAAAGAGGAATCTGTTTTTTGTTTTCCTGCACTTGATTGACTTACCTCTGACCAGCAGCAACACAGAACATACTGGGTGGACACAAAGACTTCTCTCATTCCTCTAGGTAAAGGATGATCTCTACTAGACAAAAAGAAAAAAGATCCATTTGCATCACTCGACCCATTAGAAAAAGAGAATCCTTGTGCATACATTGACATTATTGTATTTCAAGGTTATATGAAAATGGAAAGCTAGATGGTAATGAGTAGGAAGAGTTGCTGAGCACTGGACCCCTTTGATTGGGATAATACACCTTTAAAATTTAAATGGACACTCTCAAGCATTGTTTTAATCATTATTAATTTTTCGTTTGAAGGAATCACTCCATCATCTCAACAAATGAATTGCCCTCCCTCCCCTCCATCTCCTCCACTTCTCGCCTTCCTCCTTCGTGCCAGGACATTATGAATGCTTCCACCCCACCTTCTGATTAACGCTGGAATAAAATATGCCTGAGAGCTGGGGGGGCAGGGTCTCCAGCTGGGAGTCTGGCCCTGCAAGTTTCTGCATGTGGGGAAAACAAGGACCTGACTGTGCGCTTCTCTTCTAACTCAGTGCCTCCGTCTTCTTTAGTGGTGTGGGAGATGGCTGTGAGCAGAGCTTGGGAACCAGAGCGGGCATTTTCCACCCTTGCTCTCAGGAAATAACTCACTAATAAGTCACTGCCCAGCGAGGCTTGTGTGGCTTTGAGAGTGAGACCTAACCTAACTCTATAGCCTGAAAAATGTCTAGGGTGCAATATTTTTTGATTCACTACGGCTGCCTAGAAGTTAGGTGACTAATCCAAGCTTACAGTCTAGACTGTCCTGGGAAAAAGGCAGGGATCTCCACAAACTGATTCATCTGCCCTAAGATGCTCGTCCCAGACAGAAAGGATGAATCCTCCTTCAAAGGCACCCACCTTCTCTCCTGATTACAGAAGAACCTTGGGCTACCAACTTGGACAAGGTGCCAGCCTGGAGAAGCTCTTTTAGGTGAGCTGTATCCTGCCCAAAGGCGCTTGGCCATAGGGGTAAGACTGAACTAAATCTTTCTTGTCAAAAACTTATGGGTAGCAACACACAATAGTCTTCAGTAAGACAAAAAAGGAAAGAAAAAGCAGACACGATGTCCATAACACATTTGAAACAGAGATTTAAGCAGCCAGCCAAATCTCACTATTAATTTGTGCTTAGCTTTAACCAGGTGTAAGTTTGTAATTAAAACTAAGCATGTGCTTGATTGCTTTGATGAACAGGGATGGACAGGAATGTTTCTTACCACCTTCGAAGTTGCACGTAGCTACACGAGCAGCTGAGATGAGCGAGTTGGCTTTCCCCAGAGGAGAGGACATGTGCCAGTTGGGTTGTTTAAGCGCACTTGAAAAAGTCAATGTTAGGAGCTTTAATGCAACTGTGATTTAAAATGTTTCAAAACCTGGACAGGCTGGCATTCTCAAGATTTCCTGTATGAAAAACATCCACTAAATTTCTGCAGACAGGAATGACGATGGCCACAGTTTCTCCAAAAATAAATCTGGAAGAGGTTGTCCAGCTGGTTATCTGACCGAGGAACTCTTTTATCTGTGCTTGCATGGGTCGATTACCCACAGAGGCTGAGGCACATGGCCCTGACTGCAGTTTTGTCCTGCCTGCGACAATTCACCAACAGGACTAAAGAAATGGCAAACTCAAGATAGCTCCAGCATTTGAGCTACACTGAGGATCTTCACCGCCTCTCCACCTCTCTTCCCCTCTCTTCTGCCCAGATTAGCCCAAGGGGGCAACATGGCATGAACGCAGACATGCTTCTGGCAGTGAAAGGCACAGCGAAGCTAATTTTCCCCTAAATATTTCCCATTCTACTATCTTGGAAGTGAGAAAGTGAATGACAAAAAAACGGGAGAGGGTGACACAAACTCCCGTGACAGTTTATAAATCCTCTTCTCAGAGTTGTTGCACCTTCGAAGTTTAACCTGTTTTTATGGTGTTATACACCTTGAACTTCCCTCTCCCAGGTGAAATCCCAGGCCACAAGTCCCTTGGCAACCTCCCAAACTCCACTGCTTTAGCCTCGGTGCTGGTGACCTCTGCATGGCAGGTGATCGATGGTGAAGGAGGAAGGTGGGTGCCCGAAGAGCGTTCCTGCCGTGACCGTTGTCCTTGGCAGCAGCCCCTTGGCCGGGTGATGAAAGGTTCGCATGGCAGTTAGACTCCGGTCGAGTTTAAAGAGCTCGGCTCTCTTTGTACGGCTGCAACCTGAGGCTCTCTGACATCGCGGAGTCATGGAGAGCAGGATGGGGAAACATGCGTGATACAGAAAGTGGTCTTGTGCATGAAGGAAAGGGTCTGGAATAGCAATGTTGTCCTATCTGTGGCTGATTGTCACTGGAAATGCGACTACTCCAGAGCCACGTATTTCTAAGACAGAAATAGGGATCTGAGGGATAACCTTTTCCTTTCTCCCAGGAGACCCTCAAGAGGTGACTTTGATTTAGAGCTTGGCCAGCCTCCTCCTACAGAAACTGCTCAAATAATCTACAATTCCTTCTTTTCTTAGCAGAAAACCTCCTTGTCTTTTAATATCCGACAAAGATGGGCTGGCAGCACAAATTCTGACATTCCTCCCAGCCAGGAGCACTCAGGATGGAAACGTGAGTTAGAGCTTTGGGGCTGGAAACTAGCCCCAGGGTTTGCTTTGTTGCCTTGGGCTACTAACACCCGGCACCTGGACAATAATTATAGACAATATTTGCAAGGGAATTTGTATTGCCTGCTAACGGTGAAGACTGAGCTTCAGGAGCAGGGCTCTGTTGTTGGGCTGGTAGCATATAAAACACCTAGTTATCCTACCTGGATAATCACAGATGAAATGACTTCCACAGGAGTTAATTTTTGCTTTTTTCTTTCTTTTTTTGTGCTGCTTCCACCTGGATTTGAGGACTGTGTCCCTTACACCCCTTCCCATCCACCTGGGAGGGGGTCGTCTGTTCCCTGACAACCAGAGAGAGCAGGGATGGAGCTAGGAAGGTGCTGAGCGCCGGGAGCTGATGGGAGAGTGATGCACGTCGGGGAAGGAGGGGCAGTTTATGTCCCCAGGGCACTGCGGTGGCTGACAGGGCCCTCAGGAGAGCACATATGGGGAAGGGTTAAACTTTAACCAGCCTGACTCCAATCGTTCCCTGGTCCATTGAGCGCCGGCAGTGCCGAAGCGGAGCCTGAGCAAGGAAGATGCTGAGCTGCTGGGCGGCATGTGGGTGAGAACAAGAAGGAGATGCTTTTCCATATCTTCCCCCAAGTCTGCTGGGATGTTGCCCGGTAGGACAGCAGGAGCTTCTGTTGGGGTTCCTGCCCTCTCCTGCCTGCGTGGGTGCGTCTTGGTGCAGAGCATCTTTGGAGAACGGCTTTGTCCCTGGGTCCTTTCTCACCTTCCTGTCTCTGGAAGCCGCAGGACCCTGATGAATGACTCCCATATCCTGATCAAAAAGTCTCCCTAACAGTTTTAGTGTGTTTGTGTCCCACTAGTTAAGATAAATTAGACAGGCTAATGAGACTGATTAGTCTTTAGCTGCGACCCTTGGCCTTTAGGATGTACTTTGAGCTAATAGAGAGAATGGGGATTATAGGCTGTGATAATGTGCTTGTGTTGGCCTTTTAAAGGAAAACACATTTATTGCTACTTAGAGGAAATTGATCTAATTGCGCTGGAAGCATTTCTACGGACTGAACATGGAATTTTTATTAAGTAGGTGATTCAGGTTCAGCCAAGATTGCCAGATTTGAAATGGGCAGGAGATATTTTAAGAAGATTCCACCTGGAAACCCCTCTGGCTGACTCTCCGACTGATAACGAGCTTCACTCATCCTGACTTTGATCTGCTGCTCTGCGTGTCAGACTGGGGAGCTCTAGGAACTTGGACTGCAATCCCCAGGTCTCGTGGCTCGGGTCCAAAGTAACAAATCATCAAAGACAACCAGTTGTGTTTGCATGTTTACTAAGGGTTCAACTATTTGATTCCCCTCTCAAATCTGCAAAACAAAATGGTTCCCTTAGTTACAGGGATCCCCAGAGGCAAATGAGGAAACAACATCCCGCAGCCAGTTTTGAGAACAGCAGGGTGCTCAGGGGGCCAGCCTTGCCCTAAAGATAAGGTTTGATTTCATAGCCCAAAGCCTCATATTTTCTGGTTCGAGCACAAAAGGAGCAGTGGTGCTCCTGGAAGTTTTCTCCAATAATATCAGTTGGACTTACAAAAGATACAGCTTCTTCCTATATCCTTACCCTTATGGGCTCATGCTCTGGATGAGTCTGTTCCTCCCTTCCAATATATTTGGAGGGTTTAGCTGGTTTCCAGCAAGCTTTGACAAAATGCTACTCTCACATCCCTTCTGCCAAGTTTTGTAAAGACAAGCAGTTCTGCTGGGGGGAGAGAGTGATACTGCAGCAGGAGAAATATGCTCACGCGACCTCTTGCATCTGAGGCATTTCCAACAGCTCTTAGGAATTCTTCAGATTTGAGGAAAGCCTTAGCTGGAGATCCCAGTCAGCAAAATCCAGGGGAAACACAGACTTTCAACAGCAAAACTTATTCCTATCAGAGCTTCCCCTGTCTTCTGGCACACTGGGGCGCAGATGCACAACTGCCATAGAATTGTAGAATCATAGAATAGTTTGGCTTGGAAGGGACCTCTAAAGGCCATCCAGTCCAACCCCCTGCAGGGAGCAGGGACTTCTTCAACTAGATCAGGTTACACAGAGCCCCATCCAACCCGACCTTGAATGTCTCCAGGGATGGGGCATCTACCTTCTCTCTGGGCAACCTGGGCCAGTGTCTCACCACCCTCAGGGTAAAAAATTTCCTTATATCTCGTCTAATTGCCCACATGGACATTTGCTGGCACAAAACACGAGAGCTTTGGTGCTCTTTGACACAATTCTACAGGCACCAAACACCACCCAAACACTAAGGAAAGGGCTGAGCTGAAGAGCTTACAATTGAAAATATTATTTTTACCCAGGATCTGTAAACACTGAAGAATGTCTCTTCTCATTCCTACCCTACACTGCAGGGCAGGTTCACCAGTGCTTACATTCACAAGAGAATGCATGTAATTGTTCAAAGTAGGCTGCAAAGAGGACTCCAAGTCTGCTTTCAGACACCTCTCTTTTAGTAGAATGTAATTACTGCAGACTGCGATTGGCCAGGTTGGCAGCATTGACACGTTTAATCTGTGTTGAAAAATGGCACCTTTCATTTGTATTACGGGAAGGATCAAGACCCCAGTCCTGGATGAAGGCTGTTTTTTTGGTGCTGTGTCAGCACAGAGAAGAAGAGAGGCCTTAATCATTAGCAGCAGATGAGTAGACTTCTTGAGGAGAGGTGGTTTTGTGACTTCTCCATCAGGTATTTTTCCACTGCATCACACTTTTTGGAGGCATGTCCTGCAGGACGGTGATCCACTTGGATCTGCTTCCTGGACAGAAGCAGACCTTGGTCTTTTATGAAGGCTGGTTTCCACAGAGTCCCCCAGATACTGTGGCTGCAGAAATAACAGCTAAAACTGTTGTGAAAGAAGAAAAAAACCCCACCCCAAAACTGAAACCCAACCCCCAGAAGCCATAAACCACAATTAGAAATGAAGGCAAGTAAAAATGAACCATAAAATACATGAATTGCAGAAAAAAATAAAGGACTACATTAATAAATAAAATAAGGATGATTTGCCTGCCCAGAACAAAGCATCAGAGCCCTGTCAGCCCATAAAGCTTCCCTCTGTTTTTATGCTAAGAGCAGCAACAATGTCTGTGCTCTTACTACTGAGCTTTGGACAGGATATTTTCAAATCTGGAGAAGCCCTGGCTCAGGTCCTCGACACAACCGACTGTGCACAATCCTGTTCTCCAGCCGGCTACTCCCTGCTTTGTTTGAAAGTGTCGCTTCAGGGAGGATGGCAGGTTACCAGGATGCCCTGAGGGGAGGGTAGGAAAAGGGGCGGTTGGACCCCATTGCTCCGCCTGACAACTGTCTCACATATTGCATGCCAGCTCAAATAGTACCAGCCCTTCTTCTTCCTAGTCTTCAGTCCCGCTTTGGGTTTGGGTGGGTGAGACTGTAAAACACTCTGCGTATCCTCACTGGAGAGGATGCAAAATGCCCTGCAACACTGCTGGTCTCCCTGCACACGACAGCACGAGCAGCGGGGAAACCAAGCCAAGGTCAACACAAACATCACATCTCGCCAGAGCAGGAGAGGGCCAGCCTGCAAATCTTCTTACAGGGAAAGTGCCCAACTGGCCTTCACCGTCGCCCATGTCAGCCTGGGCTCCCAGCAGTAGCGACCCAATTGCTTTGCATCTGGGCCACAGTGGATTTTCGTAATTGTTGTTTGACCCTTCTCACGTCTCATATCTACCCTCCATTTGCTGAGCCAGGCTGAGCTGATTGCCTGGTTTTCCAAAGCTTCATCTTTAGGCCACTGGATGGAAGATGCTCTGTTTCCATCTGACTCCAGAGGGAACCAAAGAGAGTTAGGTGTGCAAATCGCCCTGTGCAGCATCCTTCCACATGTTCTAATATATCTTCTCTATTTCACCAAAACAATGGCTGAGCACCTGCTCTATAAAACACAGCAGTTCAGCACACACTTTCACAGAATCATAGAATGGTTTGGGTTGGAAGGGACCTTAAGGACCATCCAGTCCCACCCCCCTGCCCTGGGCAGGGACACCTCCCACTAGACCAGGTTGCTCCAAGCCCCGTCCAACCTGGTCTTGAACCCCTCCAGGGATTTCATTTACATAAAATCACAAAAAAGCTCTGGGTAAGTTACAAGGTTGCAGCTTGTTAACCTGAGTGAACACACACACACAAAAAAAATCTGTTTTATTATATGCAACTCCTTCCCCTCTGACATCATCTAGTCATTAATCAGGACGATCCTTGACACTTTCCGTATTCAAGCATCTTGCAGTAAATAGTCTTATCACTCTTTTACAGCCATGGCCTGACTCAGAGAAGGTCAAAGCGGACCTGCGGGGCCAAGAGCGCAGGAGCTGCCACCTTCCCCACCTCTGCACCAGTCACACTTTGCTGAGAAGTGATACAGCTGATCAAAGGTTTGAGCCACAGCCCTGAAGTCCATGGGAGGACTCCTCAGCAGCCACAAATCACTTTATAATGCTCTATCGCATATGTGATAAGTCCTGTACTTTGCCACCTTTCCATGCAATGCTCTAAGATGCTGAGAAACTGGAGAACAGATGTAGGAGCAGGTCCTCAGACAGCATAACGCCAGCTGAGGTCTGGAGCGGAGCTATGACCATTTACACCAGCTGCCCTGGTGTTGTCCAAATTAAATAGAAAGAGCAGCCAGCTGCCAACTGGAACTGCTTCAGTGGACATAATACTGAGATTCCTCAAAGAGGACTGAAAATCGCAGCGTCACAGTCCCTCTTTGTTAAATATCTCTATTGCAGACATTCAAGAAAATGAAAGTCCTGCGCACCGTTTTGGAGGTTTACATAGTAAAAAGCAGGGATGATATTTAGTATGAAATCCATATTACTTCAGGACTGATCCTGCCAAAACCCACTGGAATTTTGCTATATGAGCGCTGAACTGAGAAGGGCTGCTCATGAATAAGGTTGCCTGTGAAAGTAAGTTTCAAGGAGCAAGCCTGTTAGCAGAGAAACCACAGTATTTCGAGTGGGAACCCTCTTCTCTTTACTTAAAGATGCTCCTTTTCACCTTTAAGTGGTAACTTCTGTATTTGGGCAAAGTTTATTCCAAGTTTCAGGAACTTTTCATGAAAAAGCTTCCATTTTGGGTAAACCATTTGGATCAAAAAACCAATGTTAACCATTTAGTGTTTCTTTTCAGTCATTGCAAAACGAACAGACTTTTCAGCTCAAATTAATTTGGCATTTCAAAACATCCTTTCACTTTAATTGATCTGCTCCAAACTGAACTGAAATACTTTGCCTGGTCCAGAACAGCCTGATGTTGGCTTTTCAGAACTTAGAAATAAAAATTTGCGGTGACCGAGCAAGATATCTGCCTTTTGGCCTCTAGACTCATCCTTCACCCTCATGTTGAGGGAATTGCCGGTGGATGGAGAATCTGTCCTTCCGCATGGCTCTGCTGCTGTGGCTCCCTCTGCAGCCCCTGGACCTCTGGCAGATCTGCCTGGTTAGAACAGCCACCATCCAACTGCCACGGACCTGCTACAGTACCCCATTGGTGGCACAGGACCTAATTGGATGCTCAAGAAACTGTCATTAGCTAACATTACGCTCACCGTCCTGATGTAGCAGAGTGTTCTCAGCTCCAAAGCATTGTTATTTACCATAATCCAGATCATGGCAATGGTGCCTGGTGCCCTTACTGTTTAAATTCAAGGGGAGCTTTCCAGATTCTTCCTCCCTCATGACGTGCTCTTGTGTCTGAAGGTATCTACTGTCTTTGGTTTAACTTGAGATTTGTCAAGGCAAGAACAGGACCTTCGTAGCATCTGCCATTCAGCGTGACAGCAGGCAAAGAATAGCCTCCAGCTGCCAGTAAATCAAACGGAGTTATATCAGGGTTGATGTTGCTTGAAATCCTTGCATCAGTGCTCAAGAACCAGGGAGGAAAGAAAAGGAAAAAAAGGAGTTGGGGAAAGAGAGGAGAAAAGCTGTGCTGCTGATTTGAACGGGAACAGGGTCATTGGCAGGACTGAGTTGCAGATAGACCGGAACCATCCAGGAACCTGTCCAACACCCTTTGACTATCAGTGGGATTTGGGCCTCCAGCTGCTTTTTGTTCTCGCAGCCTAATTTAGTTATCACCATTAGATGGCTGGTCACTGTCCTGTCTGTGTGTGATGAATTGGCAGAGGTCTCAGACCATGAGCGGCTTTTCCTTATAATAATTACGTGCATGGTTACAAAAGTGGGCTGTGTCTACATCCAAGTTTAATCACAGTAAGTGCAGACTAGTCTGTGTGTAGTTTTCTGTACCATGAGATGCACCCACCTCCAGATATTGGTCCTCCCATCCCACTCCTTCAGCACTCCATCACATGAAGAGAAATATCACTATAATGACACACCTGATGAATATTCCCTATCCATTTATCTGCCTGGTCCTGGGAAATGTGCTTTATTTAAAGCCCAAATGTCACTCTGATCTTGACTTTAGTTGACTGTTTCTACTGTCATGTCTTTACTGCTCCTCCTGGCTTATCTGCCCTTGAGTTTTGAACTATTCCAAATCAGAGCTTTAAGATAAAATGTGGACAGATATAACAAGTTTGGGCTTTTTTTGAGTACGCTTGTGCAATGAAACAGTGAGCATCACCTTTGATATCAGGAAAATAAAATTGCAAAGTTTGGGGACCATATATTCTACTGTTTCCAAGAATCCTTTTAGCTGGAATTCCTTGGGATACAAGTAATACTTCCAGAGACAGCAAAGACAGCTTCAAAATAGCTTGTGAAGTTCTGTCCCTGAAACAGCTAATCATTGGCAGATAACAGAGAAAGGATCCAACGTTGCAAAATGGGTTCCAGGGTATCTGTAACCCCTGGAAAGGTCACTTGGATGCTAAGATCCTAAAATGGGATTGAAGAGTGACCAAGGTCTCCAAAACTGGAATGTGAGGGATATAAGAGAGGGCTCGAGTGAAATGTTTGTATGCAACACTCTGTGCTGTGCAAAAGTATCTCTGGATATATGCCTTATGGAATACTGACTCAATTATACAGCAATTATTAAAATAACATGTTTTGGGATCGTTAAGTCCTTGGTTGGAGCCCCTGTTTTGCTAGGTACTTTATAAAGCCAGGGTTAAACACAGCCTAAGCCGTTTGGTGTATTCATTGTTCTCTCTGCCTCTCTAGGATGATCCTGTGTCCCAAAGAACTGAGGTTTTGCTCCATTGTATTGGAAAAGGCTCAAATCCTGCTGTTACCCAGATGAAGATTAATGCTGGCCTTTACACTGAATTTTGGATGATAATGCCCAGTGGCAAAAGAATGGTTTTACCTTAACACCGGAGGATATTTCCTTCTGCTCTTCATAAGTTTGGTGCCTGTGTTTGATTTCTTATCAGTAGGCTATTTGGGGGTGAAATGAAGAAAATAAGTGATTTTTCACTTCAAGCAGTGAGTGAAAGGCACTGGAAACCAAGCAGCTGCTCCACGAGCAGAGGGCTCCCTTTAGGAGCCATTTTCAGTTGCAGACATTCAAATCCACTGCACTCTATTAATGGCTGGGGAAAGAAATGGCCAAATCCACATAAATAAATGAACTGAACGGCTGCCATAATGTACATTAATTTAGGGAACTTCTGTGTTGTTGTCTTTCTGTATACAGTCACTGGAGTGAAAAGGAGATATTTTAAGTCAAAAAATGAGTATCTATGGCAGGCAATTTGAGTACAGGAAAGAGCAAAGCTCTCTGTTGAGGGGCTGGGGGAGAAACAGCCATTCTTTGAAAAGATGAATATTTGAAAATGCCAACTGCTGCAGCTACTGTGGGCATGTTTGCCAGCACTCTGCACCAGGCTGGAATCGATCTGTAGGGATAGGTTTGTCGGTAGGAAGCAAAAGCAAATAGGCTTCTGCTTCTGGGATCACTCTGCACAAACCAAACCACTGGTTGTGTCCTTTCCTTGGCCAGGGGCAGTGGGGGATGCTGCCAAACTCTGACCCGGACCCCAGTGTCCGTGTCCATAAGAAGAGAAACACCTCTTTGGCGCAAGGGCTTCCAAGAAAATGTGTGGCATTTCATTGGGATTCTTGGTGCAGGAATTAAAAGAATTTTGATTGTGGAGAACTGTGGTTTATTCAGCTTAACGCCACACGGGGAAGTTGAGTTTTGAGGGGGTTGACAGAAGAAAGCATTTTGAAGAAAGTTTAGAAATGAACTTTCTAAATTTACTTTGCTGTCTTAGAGCATGTCATCTGGGACTTCAAGTACCAAGTTACGCTTTCACCTCATCACTGTTCCCATTCAACAGATGGGGAGACCACACGGAGAAGTGCAGTGTCTCTGTGGGACGACTTTGTCCTTGTGCAAGCCTCCGCCTGCCCCGCTGTCTTAGTGGCTGCAGAACAAGAGCAGCCTGGAGGGGGTTTTACTGACATACCTGTTCCTGCCCGGGGTTTGTTTCACTTAGTTTTAAGCAGTCCCAGTTTTGAGGCAGATCGGTCAGAAAACAGCCATAACACACCCCTGTAGTTTGCAGTTTTATCAACATTCTGGTATCGATATGCAATGTAGCCTTTCCTAGGAGACTAATCCCTAGTGTAAGGAATATATAGGCTTATACTGATATAACTGTATTCATACTGTGGCTTTCTGGACAGAGCGACAGTAAAAAAAAGAATTAAAAATCGCATTTCTGGAAGCTCATCAGCAAAGAGCTCCAACCTGAACCCAGGATCTGAGCCTTGAATTCAGCCTGTGGGGTGGCACCGTAAAATAATACTTTAAGATTAGTCTGGCAAGCCCCAGCCATGCAACTGAGCTGAGCTCTGCTTTGGCCGCGCTCTCAGTGAGGATGTAGCTTTGAGTAATTTTGGCACCCCAAGACCACAACTAATTCCCACTTGGGTTTGCTTGTGTTTCTACTGGCTGTCTTTTCCACTTCTGCCTCTCAGATTACTAGGGCTGGTGACAAGGAAATATGGGAATAGCCACCCAATCAAATTACAAAACATTAAAAAGGTCAAGCGCATACAGGTTACTTTCGCACCATGAGTGGGAATCAGATTTCCTGGTATCCCAGTAAAAGTGACAGATAGTGTTAACCAGATAAGCAAATGGGAGCTTGTAAGTCTAAAAGCAGGAGTAATTTGCCAGTGGATCTTTTTTCAAGTGAACATGTCGGATGGTTGGATTTCCTTGAAATTTCTGCCCTGTAGGTGAAAACAGCCTGACTGTATTTTTGCGCCTTCCTCTGACCAGCGTGGTGCTGGCACCACACGCACGGTAGTTCCTGCAGATCTGCTGATGTCTGTGGGAAGACAGAAAAGGAGCAGTAAATAAAGAGAGCAATTGCCCTGGGAAAATATTACTTGTAAATACCTTCTGCTGGCAGGGAATGGAGATGGGACAGCTGAAGCCCTGACAGATACCACCTTGATGGTTCCTTCCGCACACTAACTGTATCTCTAGCACCCTGTAGACATCACATCCATACAGTTTTGTACATAGACTCTCCCTTTTTGGGCAAAGGGGTGGTAAGAAGGAGATCTAGGTATTGTAACCACCAGAAATATCTAGTTAAAGCCTCACAGAGGAGCATGTCCTAGGTAGACAGGCCTATTCCTCTTGAAGTCTTCTAATTCAATATTTTGTCAGGGATTTTCAAAGACACAGTTGGAATTTTAGACATTCGTGTTGACATTTAAACTGTGTAGACATCCTGGAAAATCTCAGCTACCAGGCAGGACCAACTTTGTCTTTTCTTGACCAGATGGGCGGTAAGTGCCATACTGTAGGGGAGGAACATGCTGATCTGCTTTTCTTGGTCATCTCTTTTAGATTTGCAATAGCCAAGGCTGTAAGTTATTTCTCAAAGGTCTGGCTTCTACTTTATCCCAGGATCAGTGGTTCATTCTGGATGTGATACTTGGGATTTTGAAGACACTTATGTTGCTCTGGAGCAACTTTCATTTTTGGAGATAGCAGCTCTAGAAATAATGAGTAAATAAGCCCCTGTCACCTTGACAGGCTAACATTTCCACCCCCCACCCCATTAATTATTTATTTATGGTTCCTGAAACCTATTTCCCAAATTCTCCACCCTCACCCTCCTCCCCCCTACTTTGTTTGAATGAATCGAGGATTGAATTCTAGAGCACACGCGTGAGTCAGAGATGATAAAGCACCCAGTCTTTTGGCAGTCCTGTAAATGCTACGGTGGCTTCCAAAGAGTTAATTCATTACGGTCCAGTGTCCAGTCGACTTTGTAGCTAGCAGCAGATTGGAGCCGACTTGAAATGCTGAAGTAGGAATGAAAAATGAGCAGAGCCTTGGTGTGCATTAAATATTTAATATTCTCTCAGTGGGAGGTGTCAGGAAAAGGACCATATAATAAATACTACGAGAGACAATTCCATCACTGAACTCGTCTGTTAATGACCTCATTTGCTTTGACAGAAACATTACAGATGCAGCCTCTTCGCTTCTGTGGCCCTATTAAACAGCCACATTCCAGTTGGAGAGCAAATTCCTGCTTCTGCAACGCGGAGGAGTGGGTCGGAGCTATGACTGTCTCCTTCTCCCTCTCTCTGTCTCCCCCTGCTCTCCAGATCCAGGGCATTTAGAAAGAATTCTGTGTGGCATGAAAGGTATTTGTGGTAGCTGCGTGAGTCTGGCAGGGAAAACGACAATTTTATCAAACTACCTGGAATACATGAATTCCAGAAAATGCTCCCTTCCCTTAGAGAATGTGAGTGCCTCCCACCTCCTGCCTCAGCATCACCAGCTTGTAAATTATGGGAGCTTGAAAAACATTTGCACAGGCATGGTGGAGATCACCTCTAGCTTAATTCCCTGAAGACCTCTTGTGCCAAGGAACAGCAGAATCCTCGGGAGGATCTACTCAGATGCCTCCTGGTGAGTGCTTCCCACTTCAGCAGATGTGGAGAACTTGAATCCCACTGCATTCCTGGAGCCAATTTTCCAGCCAATGCTGTGACCTGTGGACTGTTGGTCCCGGGGAGGCTGATGTTCTGCCCTAGCACCAGCGCTACTGGATCTTCGGCTTCAAACTAAGTGCAAGCAGCTTGTTTTCTCTCTTCCACTATTTATATTTGAAGGGTCCTCAAAAGTATTCCTGCTGCAATGGCTTCTAAAGCCAACTCTACATTTCACACCTAAATGTATTAATGTCCAGTTTCTATGCGGTTGATCTTTGCCAGGCTTCCCCTTCAACCTAACTACTCCTTTTCCTGCCAGGGCAGATAGACTCTGGGATGATCATATCACCTCTCAGTCTCTTTTTTTGCCTGGTTTAGCAAACCAAGCTCTTAATATTTGTCTAGAAAAGTTCTTGATGGCCCTCAGCATCCCCATAAACTTCTCTTCTTGTGTCCCAGCTTCAGCTGCTCTTCTTGAATGGCATTGACTGATGAGGTTTTAAATGCTTACTAAAATGGCATTCATTCCTGCTTACCACCAATGTCAGGTCCTCTCCATCAACATACAGGTTACACTGTATGGCCAGCTTGAAAGCCCGGGTCTCTCTCCTCTGTAGACAACTGCTGGGTCAAACATGAAACTCTCACTATTAGTAGTCCTGGAGTCCATTACTCTGATTTTTCACATTTTAACCCATTTCTTCTCCTTCTTACTACAGCATAAAATCATATTGAATTTCTCTGAACTTCTCATTTACCTCCAATATTAACTAAATTTTTTTCTTCCAAACTTTCTTCGAAGGCCTTGCACATAATCACAAGACTTTGGCAATGTTCCTCTCTTTGTCTAGTCTCTTTTTCCCTCTTTATGCACAAGTACTACATTTGCTCAGAGAACCACAGTTCTCTGCAGTTTTTCTAGGAGATTACAGGTAGTAGTCTGTCTGTGTCCTCAAACCAGGACACAGTCAAAAATGCGGATAGAAAAAATGAAGAGAAAAAATAGCTGTCTGTCTTCTCTTCAGGTGAAGCACATACTTCTGGGCTCAGACTCTCTGCTTTGAACACCTGGGGCTGAAAATACTGTTCCCCTCTGTTTTAAGCTAGAGGTTTCCTGCATCAAAGTAAAACTTGAATATTAAAAATTGTAAAGGTGATGATATTATGACAGAGGTCTTAGAGACACCTTATAGTACTAGAGGCCTTGACATCTCAGCTGATGGCACAGGACTCCAGATTCTAAGCTCTAATGTCAGCATCTTTGATTAACATCTGCTTTTAGGGACGGATTATAACCTTGGCATCTTCCTCCTTCCTTAACACTGCCTGCACCGTGATGGGGGAACAGATGCCTTTCCCGCTGCCTGCATGCCCCTGCTGGTGCCTGCTGTGACCAGAGGTGGAAGAGGCTGTTTGCCATGCACAGCGCGGGGTAAGAAGAGGTTCAGCAGAAAGATGAGGCTCCTTCCACTGCTGCTGCCTGAACGGACTGTGGGGACGAGGCCCAGGAGGGTGTAGGGGGAGGATGCTGAAGGCAAACCAGGCTGCAGGCTCAAGGAGGAAGAGAGAGGGGGGGATAAGAAAAAATGCTGGGCAGAAATGGGAAGGGAATGTGCCTCCCGCTCACATCCCAGCTCTGTGTAGGCTGCCGTCAGATGCCGCACATTCTGCACATTACAACAAGGCAGTTGTTTGTAGCACTGGATCCGTGCAACAGGGAGATAAGGTTCTGCCTTTGTATCAGAAGCAGCTGCCAAGGGGCGAAAAGGTCTTAGAACAAGAAATTAGTTCATTTGAATTCTCTCTCTCTCTCTTTTCCTCTTCTTCAAGCCAGGCTGTGACAGCACGCTCCCTCCTCTCGTACCGTGCGGGTGTTTTTGCACCAGCAGGAATTTGTCCCACTGCCTCTGGAGACTGTGCAGGGTGCGTGCCTGGTGGGACATCTCTCTGAGGGGACCCTGGCCCCAGGACTTGGCTCACAAGGCAGTTGGTGGCGTTTGACAGACAGCCGTGAGCTTGGCGGAGGAGAGGCCCTGGCTGTGGAGGTGTGGAGTTCACACAAACCTGCCACAGTCCCCGAGGATGGAGATGTGGCTGCCAGGCTGCAGCTGAACAAGCCCATGGCTACAGTAATAAGATGATAAGAAGCCAGAAAACAGTCTGTAAGATGGCACAAGCCATCTGTGCCATGTCTGTCATGGGGAGAAGGAGAAAATACCCGAACACACACTGTTAGGCTGTGTCATGACTCGTAGGCAGGAGGGATTCAAATGAATCCGGGCAGGCAGCCTTGGGCACGGCGTAGCTGCCGTCTGAGTGCCTGGCTCTGCAGCCTTCCTGATGTTCTTTTAATGTGGCTTTTAAAAATGCATAATATAATACACATTGTCTGTCCTGTCTGCCTTTTATAGCTTTGAAAAATGAACCAGGTATATGCTCTGACACAGGGAACCACTTCACCCCAGAGCACAGACAGACGCTCCACCACCTTCAAGCGCTTGCCAAAACATACTTTAAGATTTAGGTTTACTCTTTAATTGTCTTTAACTGCTCAGTAAAGATATAACCCTTCCTACATTCAAAACGCAGCACTGCTGTTTTTTCAGTCTTTGTTTATCAGGAGTTTGGCAGTTCCCTTGTGATCACCTCGTGGCAGTTTCTCCGATGCTTGTCACTGGGAACCCGTGCGTGAATGTGGATCGGGCTGCAGGAACGACTCCGAGCCGTCCCTGCTCGCGTGTGAGGGGCTGCAAGGATGAAACTTACAGTTCAGATGGAAGTAGAAGGAGGATATGGGGTGGAGAAGGTGATGAAATAGCCCCCAGAGCCCAGCCTGGAACTCCGGAGGTGTCCCCCGTTCCCCAGCCTGACCTGCCCGTAAGTTGTGATCCTCCAGCTGGCCATGCTGCTACCGCGGGGCCCGGGGAGGCTCCAGCCCTCCTGGCAATCCCAAGTCTCCCCAGGGCTGATTTAGAGATGTCACCTGGCACTTGTGTAAAGGTCACCAGAGGTCTGTGCTGTGGACAGGCCCCCCGTTCCTGGGATGTCACATAATCATTTTATTTTACATGGCCTCGGTCCTGCCAGGGGAGGGGAGGAGGAGAGATAAGTCTGCGAGGTCAGCAGCATCTTTATGGATGGCGGAGTGAATGTGAGGTGAAAGGGATCGTTGCTTTTGCCTCCCCAATAAACCCCTTTTCTCTGCCTGAACGGAAGCGGCGAGGAGCTGTTCGGCTAATTTATATTAATTCAACTCCATTAATGATGAGATATCATCTCTTCTCTCAGCAGGAGAACCATCAAAAGGATTTAATACTGAGCTGCTCTTTTGACAACCTCACATTACAGCCTGCAGCCACTCCAGGGTTGGACTGAACCTTTCCCAGCTACCAGCTTTTCCTGGGGCCTCATTACGAAGGGCAATCTCGTGCTATCATGATTATTTTTGTGTGAGTCCTTGCCCATGCCTCAGCATTGCTCAGGAGCGGAGGAGCAGGAATCTCTGCAGGGAAGAAGGGACACAGCACGTATGCCCCGTCTTTCCCAGGCTGGCGATGAGCCGGGGATGTTTCAAGTGGCAGGAAGCACCAACCACCTACCTGCAAGCCACAACCGGTGCATGTCACCATCCACTCTCCCAGGTGGCTGCGGAGTGGGAAAATGCCTTTTTTTGGAGGCAGGAGAGGCTGGTGGTCACGGGGGCATCCTGTCCTGCTGCCCGGGCAGCGATGGCAGCAGTGCCCTGTGGCGCAGAACACAGTCCCTCACTGCCCTCACCAGGGACAAGCGTCTGGACCACCAGCAAATTTTACTTCATGAAGCACGGCGTCAGTGCAGCTTGGGTTTCCTGCTTGGCCACCACGGGGCTCCTGAAGGACAGGCAGCCTTGGGTCAGGCTGGTGTAAATCAGGTTGATGTGCCGGGAGGGAGTAAACTTCCTGCTGGGATCAGAGCGTCTCTGCTGTCCCACAGCCCAGAGCAGCACTTCGGGTTCACTGCAGAGAAAGGGAAACTGAGGCAGGGGTGGGGGGACCCTCGGTGTGGGGCAGCTCCGGAGCAGGACCCAGGCTCCAGCCCAGCGGGCTGCTCGGGAGCAAACCCCGAGCCAAAGCAAGGACAAGTGGTCAGTTCTGACCTGTGGAGGGGCCAAACGGCATCACAGGGATGACCGTGGCAGGTTGAGGTGGCCAGGGTGGTTTTCCAGTGGCCACAGCACCCTGGATCCAGCAGGGCTGCTGGAGACCGGCTTGTTTCCCCATCATGGCAGTAGGAGACAAGACTTCGTGCTAGTCATGTAATTTAATTTCTCTCTTTGCTTCTGGCTGATAGTATTAAACTCCTGGCCTCTGAAACACACATACAAATCTTTTTTTCCCTTTTTTTTAAAAATATTTTTATATTAACATATTTCCTTTTGAAACTGTGTGAGGCTTTTCTCAAAACTAATGGATTTTTTTTCTCCCCTTGTCTGGGCCAAATGTATTCAAATCTTAACTCAGTTAAGTCAGAAGATTCCTATCGTCTCAGCAGGGAATCCCACCCTTTATTCCACAAATCAGCATCCTTTTTATTTGACTTTCTGATCTCCAAAGGAAAAGGGATGCTTTTTTTTTTTTTTAGAGGTTTTTT
>VXBO01001725.1:68778-134794 GCA_013400135.1 Rhinoptilus africanus | reverse complement strand
TTTTTAGTTTAACTCTGACGTTGATGTTGCAATGCTCTTTGATAGCCAAGAACACAAGGACTGACTTCAGGAGCAGCTGAAACTTCATCAGGAACCAAAATATAAAAAGAAGGGATGCGGAGTGGGGAATGGTAGAAAGTGATACTGTTGAAACAACCCTTTGAAATTTCCCAAATGATGTTTGATCTGTGAGTCCCTTAAAGCTGCCGCAATACCTTTAGTATCAAAACGATCTCTTTTTTTGAGGTGTAGGGGGCTGGGAGGAGACGCATTTTAATTTTTTTTTTTGTGATACTCAGAAGAAATAAGTTTAATTTTAACCCATAATGATTCCACCTGGATTTTTTTTTCACGTACGTTTATCTGGGATTTAGTAGGACTGTTTAATCACTTTTTTTTTTCCTTTTAAATTGCTTAAATATTCCTTTATTTCAAAGGAACGGCAAAAGAGACACAAGGGACCGAATGCTGAGGAATAGATTACTCCTGAAACACGCTTTAGTCCTCCCTTACCCACCCCCAAAATACCAAGCTGCTGGAAATGAAAACATGAAATAGAAACTCCTAGATGCGAAGGAAGGAAGGGCCCAGTCTTTCCCTGGGGAAGTCAGGGCAGCGGCATCGAGCTGCCACGGGATGCTGGTGTGCCCCGAGGCAGCTCCTGCCCCCAGGATGCTGTCCCAGCCCCCGGGGTGTCCATCGGAGCCCAAAGAGGGCTGGATCCCTCAGCGATGGCCACATGGAAATGGAAGATGAACTGGTAAAAATCCCTAAAGAGAAATAAGTCTTGAGGGAACGACATGGAGCATGTCCGGGATGCGAAGAAAACAAGCCTGGGGGGCAAAGTGGCTGCTTTAGCTGGTGGGATAAACCTAGGAGATGTTTATCTTGTAGATTTTCCTCTGTGAGGGACCTTGCAATAGGTTTGAGTGGTCAGAAATAATATAAAATAACTCATTATTGTCAACCCTGTAACAGCAAAGGCATAGCAGGATTTTTTTTCAGATCCATTCAGGTCAGCAGGCCATGTGTCTGCCCCATGGTCTCGCCTGGTTTTATAATTTCCCCACATTAATTTTGGGCATGTACTCAGGAGCTGCTCTGGGAAGTATCTCTGTGACTCCAGGTCACGCTGAGGAAAAGACACACGTTTTTCTGATGCAGTAGAGAAAGCTGTTGTCTCAAGTGAGTCAAAAAGCAGGGCGCGGGAGGCAATTAGCATCGTATCATTTCAGAAAGCAACAATTTGAGCAGGTCACCTCCTTGTCAGGTTGCTGAGGGGGGGGGAACATGCTGCATTTACACTATTCATCCTGGCTCCCTTACCCTCGCAGGAAAACATTACATAAAAGACCCTGTGGATTAGATGGCGAGGAGCATGCCCGTTCCTTCCGCAATTAATATCACATGCAAATGAAATGTTTCCACCGAAAGTTTGCAAAAAAGGGAATGCTGCCACTTACCACCGTCTCTGCTGAGCTAAAAGGTTTTTCGCAGATGGCATTTTTCATGCCGTGCTGGTGCGTTTTACGTTTATTGAGCCCTGGCAAAACGTCTGTAAATCAGGACTGTGTAGGCTGGGTGTGTGTCCAGTTTGCAGGAGCTAACGAGTCACAAGGATTAAGATAATAGCATGAAACCTCTCTGACGGGCAGCATCAGAGGGATGGATGCTGGCTGCGCTCTCCCTGCAGCTCCTGCTCACTGTGATGGTTTTTCTCCCTCCTTTCAGTGTCTTCAAAACCCCTGGGCTGCCGCCCTGAGCTCTTTCAGGGCTGCTGTGGTCCCTGGCAGAGACGGGTGCCTTTTTGTGGGAGACAGAGAATTGCCTTTGCACAGAAGTGCAAAGTCCCACGCACAGAACAAGAGATCAGAATGGCCACAGCACCCCTGAAAACCAAATCGCTTGCTCTGAGATACACAGGCTTTAAGGTTTCCCATCTGTGGGATGGGCTCAATAACTTTGGAGAAGCCCCCAGGGACCTGGGCTCCCTGCCTGCAGCTCGCAGTGCTTGCAGCTCCAGAGGGATACTGAACCCCAGGACAAGGAAACCCTCAGTGCAGCTGAAGGTCTTCAACACATGGGTTCATTTCCAGAAGCTGTCAGCTTGCCTAGAGCCTCAACGATGTGCTAAAAGAGCCTGAAGAGGAATGGGCAAAGCTGTTCCCTGCCTTCCTCCTGCGAGCTGTCACCCTCCACCACCACCCACACACATTGCAAAGAGCTCGTCCTGGCACTTGGAACACATGGAACACAACAAAAAAGATTATTTGAAACCACCTGCCCACCTACAGCAGCAGGATCTTTAGACAGAGCACTTAAAATTAATATTAAAGTGGAAATCTGCATTTCTGAGCAAGCAGATCATGACCTTCTTTGGAGCAGAAGCATTTTCTCTGTTCCTGTCCTGCACAGTAACAAACCCTCTCAGGTTCCCATTTCTAAGCTGGGTCTTTGCTAATTTTGACTCCTCTAGTGAGTACCAGACACTTCAGAAAAATCTCCGTGTTGTGAAAAGCGCAACAGGAGTGTGCCAGGGGAGACGAGTAACTCCTCTGAGCGCGGTTATGTGCGAGAAGCAGGAAACTATTCAAGAATCAATTCTATCTGTGAGTAGAAATGCATGGTACCCACAGATGTTATAAAGTAGGGTGGGTGTTGCTGGGGTCAGCCTGAAGCCACCACGATATTAGGAAGAAGATTTGGCATCTTAAATCGGTAACAGGGAAGACAAACACTCAAACTGGGCATTTCCTACAGAAGCGCCACGATTAAGAGCCATTGCACAACCCCCTGCAGAGTCAGAGTGGGGCATGTTTCTCAATGCGCAGCAGTTGTGAAAGGACTCTCACACAGGGACGGTAACCCTAAGGCGCTCTAACGGGGCCCGTTCAGTGGGGGGGAAAGCTCCAGCCTTACTGGAGCTTTGAACAGAGACCCCTTTGTTGAAGATCCCCTTGTCAGTGCCACAAGAAGCTTAGTTACAGCTACTCTGGTTTTGCCCGTGGTGCCAGGAATTGTCTGTAATGTCAATAAAACAGGCCAGGATATGATATCCTTTAGTTCATACCCATCCATTTCTCTCCTAACGAGGAACTCACTCCAGAAGCCCAGGTTTTTCCTGTCTACCAAAACCCTGGGCAATAGTATCAGAGAGATTATGATAAAGAAATAAATAAAGCAGCCTAATTTATGGAGCAACCCTTTCAAAGCGTTAAACCATTCATAGCTTTATGACTACATATTAATCTGCTCTCATTTATTGCTTTGTAAGGCTATTTTGACAAAAGTTCATTATCAAGACTGCTAAATGCTTTTAAAGCATTGATTGGGGGAATTATTACATCACGGTGATAGACACAGTGTGTTAAGATGGATTGTAAGGCTCGGACCATCTGAAATTTCCCCCCTTTTAATTGGATCGATCCCCAGAATAAACGAAGTTTAATTGAATTTTGAGGAAAATTGAGCAGTTGTTTTCAAGTCTCTGTCAATACACATTATTTCAATTACATGATGATAAGCATAGCGAGAGTTTGCAAACAGCCTGGACACAGGCGGGGGCTGCACACCAGAGGCTCTCTGCACATGCTTGGCTTTTACTTTCTTTTTCCAGGATAAGCTACATTTCCCAAAAGCACATCAGCAAGGGCGGGGGCCCTGCTCCTGCCATCCTGATTTCAGAGAAAATTGTCCCTCTGTTTTCCCAGCTATCCTCATCTCCTGCCTGGCACTCTTTTCTCAGGGTTCCCATAGTCTCTTCCTTACAAAGCTGGATGATTTTTCATACTAAACCCAGGCTTTTTATTCCAAGACCTCAAAATGACTGGGAAACATTGACCAAGATGTGCTGGCTCAGCAAGCTTTGCTGCGGTGAAGTTCAGAAGCAATTGCGCCTTGCTGTCTGTCCTGCTCCACTCCAAAGCAAACAGACACTTCTCTCCCAGTCCCTGCAGCTTCAGTGCAAACTCTGCCATCTCCACGGAAAGTGCTGGTGAAGGTATGTTGAGGTTAGCATCGAAATCCTGCTCCTTTTTGAGGACAGTAGCCATCATTTAGGGAGCGGGGCAGAAAGATGGAGGCAATGTCTCCTGAAGAAGAGCTCGACTGGCGGGTTTCGTCACCCCTTCTATCCACGCGCTGAGCACAGCGTGGGAGAGAAGCTGAGGCACCCTCTGCCACACGTTGGATCCCCATGCAGTGGGAGCATCCCTTTCAAAAGAAAGAAACTCCATTAGCTTGAGACCTGATGCAAATTTCTGGGCTCCTTGGAAATCTTTCCTCAACTCAGAAATACTCCCTCCTCCTTCACAAGCACTGGGTCTGGGCAAAAAAGCATGGGAACCTTGGTGGGAGGAAGAAGAATTTGGCATCAGTTGGGAATGAACAGTATTGGTGTAGTGATGCCGAATGAAGGTTTCCCCTGGATCCCCGTGTGTTTCTTTGAACATCCAATTAGCAGAGATTCTTTGCTACAGTGTTTTCCTGTGTTGGTAGAAACCTGGTCATGGTTTGTTATCCGACACGGCGTCCTGAGATGCTCTCTGGCAGGGTGGTCTTCACGCCTTTCTGCTCTGAGGCTCGCTCAGCCGACACATCTGCAGTGCTTTGAGAAGCAACTTAGCCGAGTCATTGTCTTTTGTATTTTCTTTCACTGAATACCCACCCCAAAAAATTTAAGATCCTCTGCTAAGGAAGACAATACCACATAAAACCTCTCCATAGTCATAGAAGCCCCTGTTTCCCCCTTTTCTTGCAGTCCCAACTCATTGAAGTTTGTATGAGTTATGGTGAGCCCCACTAGAGGAGTAC
This sequence comes from Rhinoptilus africanus, assembly GCA_013400135.1. Taxonomy (NCBI): domain Eukaryota; kingdom Metazoa; phylum Chordata; class Aves; order Charadriiformes; family Glareolidae; genus Rhinoptilus; species Rhinoptilus africanus. The sequence continues at coordinate 129,982 of VXBO01001725.1, read as the reverse complement.
AAGGTGCAAACAAAGCTGTTTCTCTTCTTTTTTAACTCCTTTAATGACACCTTTCTGTGCTCACCAGGGAGTCCCTGCCCCAGAACACGGACCTTGGCAGTCCAAAACCTTATGGGCCACTTGCAGCCCCTGGGACAGCTCAGAGTGCCCTTGCTGAGCTTGATGCGCCCATCATGGGTGCGATCGGGCACTTTTTAGCCCATCTCAGGCCTGACGATGCCAGTGGGAAGGCAGGACTTGATAGCAGCATTGCTGGGATGTCCCCACACCTCCGGAGAGGTGACTGAGTGGCGGGAGGTGGCTCAAACTGCATCTCTGGGCCCGCGGAGTTCAGGCATCATCTTCCAAAGCTCATGGCTCGTGGCTGGGCCATGCTTCTGCAGCTCCCCCACAGTGCCCGCTTTGGTCCTCTTTTCCTTCTTCCCGCACCATTCCCCTAACCCCGAGCAGTCCCGGTGACACCCAGCTTCACCCAGAGCTGCAATTAGAGGCAGGCAGAGGGCAAAGCGCGGTGGCCTCAGCCAGCCGAGGGTCAGGATGTTTCCCTCCAGGGTTCCCCGCTGCAGCCGCCAGCCGAAGCATAAAGGATATAGACGTTGTTATAGATTCGTTAGTTATTCATTGTAACAGCGTTGATCCTAATGAATTCATTTGGTATTCATTGGCTGTCACGCACAGTTCTGTAAGTCTTCAGCTCTAATTTAGGACAATTAAAATGAAGTGTTAGCAAGCAATGTTTCCCCTGCATTGCACAATCTATAATATTTTCTTTTCAGGGGAGGGATGCAGACTAACCCGGCTCACGCTGCTGATGCTATCAGGGAGTGAGATCTTACAGCTTGATCCTGCAATGCTTAATGAATTAATACAGCAGATATAATTTTCATGGGTCAGTGTGTTGTGCTGGCCTGCAGATCTGTCTAGATTAAGCCTAGGGAAAGACTAATTGAAAAATACATGTCTTGGTTCACTTGAAAACAATAAGCAGATATCTACCGGGGAGAAACGTACAAACAAGATGCATAAAAGCAAGCCAGTGATTTGTCATCTGCTTCATAGTTCATGTTGTAAATTAGACAATCTTTCATAATCACAGGGCTGGGGGAGGGGCACAGCCCAATCAATTTGCCTGTAAAATTCTAAGTCCTTTTGAAAACACAATTGAAATGTAATTCCTCTGTGTTTCCCAGCTAATTATCATTTACAATATTTCTGGCATCAAAGCTTTACTAGCATGGAGGGATCATTTCTTCATCACAATACCACTTTCAGGATTCATTTATCTTGTCTTTTAGACTAATTATCCCCAAATTCACCAGTAGACTGTCACACTTACATGCTCCAATAAATGTAGTTTTAAATCAGCGGCTTACTTTGCTGCAGTGGTACAAGCTTTCCTGAATTGTGTCTAACTAGAGTCATTCATCTGTGATCACAACACTAAAGGGAGAACAACAACATTAAGGTTTGTATGAATGATCATGCTTATTTATATGCAAATACGTCTGACAAATCAATAATGTATGATTTAGCTGTTCACTGTGCATTAGGAGAAGTGCCACCAGTCCCAGGTGGCGGTCTCAAAAGGATCCTCAGCTCTTCCCCCTCCCCGTCGCGGTCCTGCTTCAAGCAGCGTCTCTGGTCAAGTGGCTGCAAAATCAGCTGCTGCTTCACCCCAGTGCTCTGGGGACCGGCAGCCGCCCGGCCGCCGCGGAGGGGATGGAGCTGGGACAGGGTCTGGGGGGACTGGGAAGGGGGAGAGGCACTGCAGAGGTGCCAGAGCACCCCAGGATGGGATGGAGACAGCAGTGAGGGGTTTGATGAGGAGGAGCACTGGGATGGCAGCACCTGACTTTCCACAGGCTGGGGCTATCACAGGCTTGTTCCCACAGATTTCAAGCAGAAGTGAAGCACAGTAACACCCTGCGCTGGGGTAGCCCCGTCCATCAACCCTAAGCAGCGCTACAGGCTCGGGGCAGTGGCTGGAAAGCTGCCCGGCAGAAAGGGCCCTGGGGGGGTTGGTGGCAGCCGGCTGGATATGAGCCAGCAGGGNGGGAGGGGGTGGATTCCCCACCCCTGGAGGTGTTTCAGAAAAGGGTAGATGAGATGCTGAGGGACATGGTTTAGAAGGGGTTTTTGTCAGGGGGGGTTAATGGTTGGACTTGATGATCTCAAAGGTCCCTTCCAACCTCAGCGATTCTATGATCAGTCTCAGCTCTCCTCTGTCCTGCTCCTTTCTCCCACCCAGGGAGCCGCTGCCCACAGAATCTGCCTCCAGCGGCAGAGGGTCTCTCACCCTCCTCCAGCTGCACCATCTGTACGGTCCAGCCTCTTCTGCACAGCCCGGCATGGGTCTGCCCCACAGCAAGGGCTCATCCCTCACCCCAGCCTCGTCCCCTCTGCTGCTTTTCCCTTCGGCCCTGCCACCCCCGCGGGGGATGACCTGTCAGCCACGCACCACTAAGCGCTGGGGCTTTCTATACCATAATTCATCCAGGAGAGGTGCTTTTCTTCCCTTCCCAAAGGTCTCCAAAACATCAGCTCCCTTTTCTCAGACAGGAAAGGTGTAGGAACACCAGCGGGTGCGTGGCACGGTGTTGTCTGTGTCCTACACTGCTCATGCGCTGCCCGAGAGCACCATGGTGTACCTGCACCTCCCTTGGGGACCAGCACCCCCCAAGGCTCCCATGCATGCCTTATGAGCAACTTGTCAGGGTCTGACTGAAATAAATCACTATTAGATATCTCCATCTTGTACCTGAGTAAACGTGGATGCTGGGCTAGACGTTAATGTGGTGTAAACGCCTGCATTTCTTCTGACGTGTGCTTATGGCAGTGGTGAAGGGGGCTTTCAGCTGAGGCCTAAAGCAGTTTACAAGCCAAGAAAAAAAACTTTGCGCTCAGCTATTGTTATCCTTCTTGCTGTACCCTTCAGGCTGAGAAGTAATCATGTCCTCCTGACCAAGGCAGGAGGCGTCCCATGGTTATTCATTTGGCCAGAAACATCTGGGTGCTGTGGAGCAATGTAAGTAGTTCTTTTTTTCCTTCTAGACCCCCCCAGGCCACCTCCATTGAAGGATGAGGGTGGATGGAGAAGGCTGTATGGGTCTCTGTGCAAAGGGGACGAGACATACACCCTGTGTCTGGCCGTCGGCCGGGATGGGAGGCTGACTTTTACCCACCTTACAGGGCTCCTTGTCCCATCCTGGCATCACCCGATGACCATCTCCATTTCCCTTCTGCTCTGGGTAAAGACACCCACGCCTGGTGCAGGAGAGCAGTCTGTCCTGCAGCTCTTATTTGCCATGACAGGTGAAAAGAAGAGGAACTTGAACAAATGCTGCGCCGTACACTCTGTCCCAGGGATAAATTGCTCAGTCGTTGCCAGCTTTGGAAGAACTACTCAGAAAGCTGTGAAAGCAAGCAAGAAATCCCGGCGTACACAAGGCTGGGGGGACGAGGGGAGGAGTAAGTTTAATGGCCTGCATGAATTGTCAAGCAAACCCTCTGCAGACTTCAGCATCTTCAGTGGCACATCCTCACTCTGACACAGAAGCGACATTTATAGGTCGTAACTCTGAGGAGCAGTTGGTCTCTCTGGCACTATTACACTTAAATGTGAAGGGCTTCATCTGCTGACTATCACAGTGGAAAAGGCAAGTTGAGCAGTTAAAGTAACAGTTCAGGAAGATCCCCCAGGGATGGAGTGAGCAAAAGAGAATAATCAGGCATTTCCACAACTTGCTCCTGTAGTGTATCAGTTTCTGGTGACTAAGCTGCTTTTAGCTTTCCCAGTTTATTTTTAATTGTGTCTATAGAATATACTGCTCGTATTCCCATTGCATTTATAATTATAATTGGCTATCTAACTAAATAGCCCACAGATCCGTGTGCTGGGAAACACGCTGTGCAGATGTGTTTGTCTGTGTGCACGCACACCCGGGCTCGCACATCCGCACACCCCTGCCCTCACACATACGGCCTTAAAAAAAACTAGTCAGAGATTGAATTAGCTTAGAAATGGAGCATCTGCACAACCAATAATTTCATTACTGGGGAAAGCAGGAAACGGTGTTTCTCAATGAAGCTCGGATTATGAATCCGGTCATTTGCATTGGAATTTTAATAGGTTTGTACAAAAAAGGACGGCACACATCAGTTCTTCTTTGAATGAGGCATAATGGGAGGGAGCTGCTGCACGCTCTCACACAGACGCTGGACAGAGTGGGAGGTTGTGGCATCCTGCGAAAAAGCAGGTCCTACAAAAAAGCAGGTGAAGAATCGGTGCCCACGCTTTGCTGGGCCATTCTCTCTGTGGAGGGAGCAAATTGTTGCTTTAAACAATTTAGTACCTGTGCCTTGTCTGGAGACTGGCACTCTTTGCTCTGGGAGGGGACAATAATGACGTCCAACACTCCCAGGCTTGGACCAGTCCCCTGAACACCGCCACGGCGGGCTGAGGTCTGAGGTGCTTTCGTGAATGAGGAAGGAGGATTTTATGAGTGGATCAAGTCTGAATGCTTGAACAACCCGCTCCAGAAAGAGGATCCATACCCTGAGGTCCAGCCCCTCATGGACAATGATGTTCAAACCCCATTTTTCACGGGGAAGAACTAACTTGTGCTTTTATATAATGTTTTCCCCATCCATCAACCCAGACTGGTTCACATGGGAGGAATCATTAACTCTTGCAATAGTTCTGTGCTTTGAATGATGCTTTTTCTGTGGGGTGTGAGCCTCCCTGCAGTCCTAGCAGGCTGCTAAGGCTTTGCGGGTGGTCTCCCTAAGGGCAGACATCCTCTGCGGCTCCCTCCGGAGTGATAGAGAGGGAGACTACATCTCCCAGCAGCCCCAGGAAGGAACAGGAGGAGATTTTGAGAGTGGGCTTGACTCTCTTCCCAAACAAATGACATTTGGAAAGTCAATCCGCGATTGGCAGATTACACCTTTTGTTTTCGATAGGGCTCAAGAAGTTTGCAATAATGGGAAAAGGTATCTATTTAATCAATTTTGCCAGAGATTTTGCTGGAGAGACAGATGCACACAGAGAAACCAGGCAGTTCAGCTCACATCTCTCTGCCGAGGCTTTTCCTGCAGGGTGCTTGCTAATATGAAATATTAAAAGTGCCATGTCCTTTCCTTCACATATTTCTTCATATTCAGTCTGGCCACTCACTTGATATGTAAATAAAGTGTACCACCACTCTATAAAATGCAGATACCCTGCATTATTTAAGCTGCGAGGGCGATGCATCATCCGTTATGTGGCTCATTGGGGGAGCCCTGCTGTGTATTTGGCAATAAAGCCTCAGAGCGCCTCATCAGAAACAGCAGTTGGTCCAGGGGAAGTTCATTTATGCATGAAATATTCACAGACCAACAATGCAAACCTTAAACATCAGTAATTGTTAGATTTCTATTGCCTCTAACTAGTGTCTCTAAATTATTGCAAAAGACCAGCCAATTTGCAAATTACATATATTTGTCATGCTCTTGTACCTTTAGTGAACAGACCATAATGGTGATAGCATTTTTAATGTACACAGTCACTGAGTCTCCTTTGGAGAGTTAGCCAAAGACTAGCTCTTTAATGGAAAGAGCTGGCCAGGTTTCTGGAGAAAGTCCCTGCTACATTAACTGACTCATTGCCTGACATTTTTTTCCAAATGTTTATCTCCAGCTTTTAGTTGAAGAAACTTCATCCAAGATGGGCGTCCCACTCCCTGAGTGCCTTGGGGAAATTCTGCCTGGTTGCAATACTAGGAACACGTAGGGTTATGTTCATGACATGAGCAAGCCTGGCCCAGACTTTTGCATGAGGTCTGCAATTCATAACTTGCCACTAAGCCATGACCGTGGCCCTGTAGCTTCACAGTTTTGGAGAAGGACCTCTGGAAAAAACAGCCTGAGGTTCCATGTTGAAAACAACAAGGCAAACAAATGCCTGGTGTAACCTCCTCGAAGGCTGCAGAGTTGCTCCAGGGATGAGCAATACGTGGGGAGGTATCACGATACCTGGGGAGACATCACAATACCTGGGTAGACGTCCCTGCGTCTGTTTGTACCACCCGCGTGGTGGGCGCTGAAAGGAGAAAGACGATAAACAGATCTACTTGCTTTGAGCTGCGCTGGGATTAGCAGTTCCGCTGATCCAAGAGTTTGTGAATTGCTCTCTATTTCAAGCTGGGGATTTTTCAACTCCCTTTAGCCGTGTAGAGCATGAAGACTGCCCAGTAACTCCAGCTGGGTGCACTCATCCTGCCCATTGTGTGTGTGCTGTAATGCCGGTCTCCGTGCCTTCGCCCCGCGAGAAGACCAGCCCAAAGGGATGCTCTCTGCTGGGAGCCAAATGCTGCCACAGCAAGTGAGGAATTCATTTAATACCTTCAGATTCATTAATATCCCTCCCTGCAAGACCCAAAATAACAACTGGGAGATCAAAGGGTCAATTAACACCCGCAGTCTCTAATCTATCAGCAGATTAATTTCTGAGTTGCTTTATGACCGGGTATTCCCTATAAAAGGTGTAGAAGGAAAAGGCTCTGTCCCTGTCTTTCCTCTTCCTGGTTAATATTTACACAGAAGTCTTTTAATGTGCTCTTCCATTTAATACAGTAATAAAATACAGCATCCCCTTTGACAAATCTCGTCCTTTTCACAATGGAAAGGGTGTATTTCCCCTGTTGGCACCGTGCTGCTTTATCTTTTACACTCTGCGTCTCTCTGGGAATGGGGGCTCCTCTGTCAGGTTGACAGAACACAACGTCCGTTCCCCAGGCACGTTGGTCCCTCAGGAGGGGTCCTTAGCTTTGCAGAGGATGGGGGCCTGGCTGTGAGAGGTGGGCGGTGATGACTTTCTGCGTGACTCGTTATCCCAGAAGGGGTTAATGGCTGTGATGGTATCTCCTCCTCCCCCGTGGATCTCAGAGTAAGCTCCATGTGGTGTTTGATCCCTTCTACATACAAGTTGTTGCCTGCTGACAACTATTGCAAGTGGTAAGGAGAGCTTTTTGCACCTTTAAATAACCTAGAGTCATCCCAGACACGCGAAGGGCAGTGGGGAGATGAAGCTCTCAATGTGCTTTCGGAGGCAGGGCAGGTCCCCTGCTGCAAAGTTCACTTTGGCTTCAGAGACATGATCTCTGTGCCAATTTTGCAAGTGATAGTTTTGAGTTCACCTCGTGCCTGTGGCCTTGTCTATGCGAGGGGACGAAGAGGAGTGTTGTGAGCTCAGAGACCGGCATTTTCGCTATCCCCACCGCTAGCAGCGAGCCTGGCTCCATCTCTGGCTCAAGCCCTCAGTGCTGCCCTTAGGAGAGCAGAGCTGGGGGTATCACCTGTGTGCTGGGCATCCCTTGGCTTTATCTCCTCCAGGTTGCAAGAGTGAGACCTTCACCTCGCACCGAGGTCCTCAGCATCATTTCTCCCCCTCCAGAGCTTGGACTGAGGAACACATGGAAAACTGGTTTTCAAAAGTGGAGTTTGTTAAAATGCATGCGCTGAACACACAATGTAAAATGTCTCAATCCCCCACCCTTTAAGTTGGTGTAGCGGGACCTCTGTACTCCAGATACTCCAGAAATTTTGTAGTGCACAGATATTACAGGAAAAGGGGCCAGGAGTGTGTGAGATGACCGGCTTCATCTTGGCTTTGTTTGTAGGAAGGCATTACATCCTCATCAATCTGAGCAAGGAGGCAGCTCAGGACTAGAACCTGAGCAGCAAAATGGCACCTTTTGGCCACCCAGCAGGAGACGACAATAAAAGCTAATTAAAAAAAAAAAAAAAAAGCACTGGAGTTTTTAGTCACTTAGCAAAATGAATTTCTTGTACAACTTCTGAAGCTGAACTCTTTCAAAGGCGATCACTCCTGACTCCAGGTTTCTCTTTGACTTGTTTTATGATGTTTGCTGAAAGTTCAGAAAATTAAATCTTTTCCAGTTTCAGAAATGCACATGATGGATGTGTTTTGGGATTCAAATCAAGGGAGGGAGAATGCTTCTTTAAATTATTAGTTTGGCTTCTCTCCACCATGCTGCCGCTCTGTTAATTAAACAGCGGACATATGTTAAGGCTGTTTTACAAGCATCTGGAAGGAAAAATTAACATTTTTTATCACTGTCACTGTAATTTCTTAACTGTATGTGTATGTGGACAATATGAAAATTAGTTTCATTTAAAAGTTAGAGTGGTTTGCTTTGATTAGAAGACAGGCAGGATGATGAAAGGGAAGTCTGATAGCTGAAGAAGAACCTGGCCTGGAGAACAGGGGGCAAAACGTGATGCTCGATGAGGCTGGTCAATCAGGGTGGAAGTCTAATAGTGTGTATTTTTATTAAAAGAAAAAAGAGCTGTGTGTTTCTCTTAGCCTTTTCATGGCTCTGGAGGTAATTTGCAAAGAAAACCAACAGTACTCTGTGGAGCAGATTTTGGATGGTCATCTTGGACTCCATGCTGTAGTCCAGGCTGGTCGTCTTCTCTCGTCCTGCAGGGCAGGACTCTCAGAGCATGGGTACGTCAGCACGGGGTCTTGAGTCTTGAACCTGGCATTCAGGTACAGTCACCTGGGCTCTACTGTTGCCTCTCACAACGCTTCTGGCACAAAGTCTCCTCTTCTGGAAGACTTTCCTGCTGGAAAATGGGGAACCTGAGGGCTTAGCTGTGAAAAACAATTTGGCCATGGTTGGACGGGAACCATGCATGGCCTCGTTCAACCACGCATGTTCCCTTTCAACCTAGACGTGGAGCCCAAGAAGAAAAAGGAGAGTGTCAAAACTACGGTCTGGACCTGATAGCTGTTTTCATAAATTGGATGCAGCAGAAAGCCTTGCTCCGGCCCGGGGTGGAGGAGACTTCTCAGGTTGCAGAATGCGCTGCAGTGTGTAAATTAAACAATACGTTCCTAAATTGACAGATTGGACAGACTCCATTTCCAGAATTCCCAGTCCACACTCACTAATTATGGCAAGATGTTGTTTATCAGTGAAGAATTGTCCAAATCCAAATTTCCCTGAGTAATGAGGTACACTTAACTCCAGCTGGGCAGGATAGACCGTACAGCAGAGCATGACAGGGATTTCTGCCTTTTCCCAGGACTGGGGAAGTCACAGACTTGGGACCAAACTGGGGCCAATTTACTCACATAAACAGGCCCTATGAAATTAATGGGGCTATACCTAAGAATGAGGATCTGATCCAATAGCCATTAAAATCGATGACCCTTTCACAGGTTTCAGAGGCCCTTGGTTGGAGCATGAGGTGAGCAGGATTTGGTCATGAGCCTGCAAGAAAAATGAGTGGTGAGATGTCTGCGCAGAAAATAGAGAGTACATAAGACTATTTCTGGTTTCCAGCACCTGATTGACTTACATTAATTCCTTTTTCTTTTACTTGCAAACTAAAAAGTGTCTCTTTTAGAAAACTCTTCATCCAGAGAAAATTCAAAGGTAGAAACCATCAAAAAAGCAAGCTGGGAGCAGAGTGTTGTTCATTTATCCATGCGGCCACTGACCACGTTCCCCTTGAAATCCTAATGAAGTCATTAACACTGAGCCTTGTAATAGTGGCAGAAGCAGGTCCTTGACTGGTGTGTGACCGGCCAGCGTGACCAGCAGTGTGGCTAATCCAAAACTACCAATTACGTTTCCATCTGCTCCATAATCCCCACTTTCTCTGTCAGTTTTCTTACAACAATAAAAGGGATAATCTATTCACGTACCCTACCAACAAGTCAGCTGGGATTTTTGCTTTAACCCGAGTGCTTGTGTGGGCTCTGAGCGAATCCACGTTAGCTGACTGGTTAACATGTGCCTCTTGGTCCTGGGTGCATGTTGTTAAAATAATGAATGCAGGAGACTGGACTGTCAAACGAATTAATCTTGGGCTCCTGATGATATCACAAACCACCAGGGCTTCACTCTCACAGGTTGCAGTTTCATCAGCCCCCCTCGCCTATTGATTTATACCTACAGAATCCATCCTTCTCCCTATCCATTATCCTAAATGCAATGCTAACGTACCAGAGAAAATCTATTTGACTTCATTTGAATTTTATTTTTTTTTATCTCATGAATTAATGTTTTCTAAAAGGGTATTTTAATCAGGCACTTTTTTATTAAAAGAAATATTACAAGAATAAAACACCAGCCCCCAAAGTTCAGTCAGTTATGGCAAAATAGCGCATTTGGCTCCTGCTTTCCCAGTGTGCTTTTTTTCCCCTTTGCAAAATTAGCAATGTGAATTAGATCCAAGAATTTTAACCCTATTTGACCAGTGAGAGTTAACTGATGAACACAGTTCATTTATTTGATGAATCAGTCTCATGGGGGTTGGTGAGGTTTTTTTCATCCCCTCTCATAATATAAAACTGCAAAACTGCAGGTTATGTTATTAATTTGAATTATCCTGTTACAGTTATTAGGGAGATTTGCCCTTTTCTGCTTTTATTGAGAAGGTGGTTCTGAAAATAAGCCTTTGTATTTCTGCATGAGATAAAACATGTTATTTTTTGCAGGTAGTGCGTGGCATCACGATCAAAGCAAGTATACAAAAATCAGCCGAAGACTTTGTTATGAGTTTGCTTGTTCACTGCTCCCTATAAACTTTTTAATCCTGTCTGGTTTGCAAGACTGCTGCTTCCATTTAAATGATATTTTCAAATTTCACACACAGAGAAATTTTTCCAACCTCTTTTTCTCTCTTTTCATACTGAAAGGTGAGGTTTCTAGACTGTCATTTGTTTCCAGAAATTAGGGCTTAAAGGAAATCACTATATATCCGTCTCTCATGGTCTGCAGTGGTGTCATGGGACTTAACAACATGGATTCCTCTGAAATATTTGCAATATATATAACAAGCCAAAACCTACAAATCTAAATCTTCAAATTCAGCTTTTCCCAAGCGGCGAAGGCAAACGCTGAATGCAATCACTCCCCTTTATAAATAAAAAGGAACAACTGGTTTTATCTTATTCATCTTTCTAGTGCTCTTAGAATGATAAAGTTTACCAGCATCACAGTCTGTATCTCTATGTACGTACGTATCTATATGTATGATATAGATACTACACACGCATGTTTGCAGGGGCTCAGAGGGACTGTGGGGGGAGCCACGTTGCTCACAAAAAAAAAAAATAAAAATCAGTTTATAGCAGGGGCACAGCAAGGAGAGGGAGAAAGGAGACTGCCTGGACCTCAAACACCAGCCCTATAGCTCTGCCAACGCACCAGACTCAAATCTCATGGCCAGCAAAACCCGTAGTGAGGTTGCCGAGACTGACCAAGCACTCGAGCCCTTCTCAGGACTCCTTTCAGAAGGTATTCTCTGGATCACAAAGGAAATCTGGTGGAAAAGATGTAAGTTAAACTGTAGTTGTCCAAATTCTGCTTTTCCTCCTCTGTGTGGGACTCATGCTGCTGGGACTTTCAGGACAGGCTGCTTAGGTCCCTCTGCCTGGCTCCATATAGGATCTCCTCCCAGAGCCTGCCTTCTCCTGATTTTTCTATTTGCGACTGAAGAAGCCACGTCCCTTCCCAGCTGTGAGACACTGGCTGCTGCAGTAACAGGCTCTTTGGAAAAGAAGTAGTAGTTCCTCTATCCATATCTGGTCTTAATTCTCTGTGAGCCTCAGCATAGGAATCCCAGAATCATGGGAAGTGGAAAACCAGCAAGGATTAATTGCATTTGACTGTTTCTTGGTAGGTTGTGAGGCAGAAAGGATTGTCCCTGCTCAGCCTAAACCGACATATGGATGTAAACCAAACCCCAAAACCAAGCATCCCCAAATTCCAGTTTGGCTCTAGATTTTGCCTTAAGCACTTGTTGGTCCAAAGTCCTGACTGCAGGTGACTTGGAGATGGGAGGCTGGAAGGGGAAAGCATTTGAACAGGAGAAAAAACCCAACTGCTCTGGGGACTAGTTGTGGGATTTAAACAATTTAAAGGAAATCTTTGTGTTGATTTTTGTTAAAAGAGATTTTCATTTTCCTTAAGCTTCTTTGTAAAGCACAGTCTTCATTTCTAACTACAGCTTGCTGCAAAAACTCCTACTTGCAGGAATTTGTGTTGCTGGAGATCAGCTCATCATGAAAAGTCTCTTCTGCTGGGGATAACGTATCACCTATGTTACTTGTTTTACTTGTTTTGATCAAAGCTAGCGGGGAAGATACATCCAGCCTGAGCCAACGTGTAACACATCTTTAACTTCCAAGCGCTCGGTCCTTGCTGCAACTGTGGGCTGGGAAAAGCATGGAGCATACTTGTAAGGTTTGCAGAATACTTTCTTCCTGCACACGAGTCCTTCGCTGTCGCAGTCTTTGCCTTTGCGGGTTAATAAAACCATCTATCACACTTCCTGATGACAGATGTCTAAATGTCCGAATAATACCCAGCACAGAGAGCTATGCGTTTTGACAGCCAGAATCAGGTTTCAGAAGAGATTGAGACGACTCCAGAAGTGAGTGGAATGCACAGATGTTAGCAAGCCTGTCCTTCTGATTAAGTTTGCTGCAATGCAGAAGGTATAAATATGTTCAAATGCTCAGAAGGCCATGGGAAATGAGAGACTGCATTTTAGCACCCAGCACTTTTGAGTCCCAGGGTAATCCTGATTTTAAGTACACCTTTTATAGACCAATCTGGCTGAATTGTTCTACAAGTTAAATGAAGCAAAGACTTTGTAGAAGTATTCTGGCAAACAATATAATGTATCACTTAAAGAGCTATAACCAAGCAAGTGGAAAATGCAGCTCTTGTTGCAATTTAAAGCAGAGTAACCGTAGTTCATATTTAGCATTTTATTGTGGAAAATGAAAATAAATATCAGTAAGCAAACAGGCACTGTACCCAAGTGCACTCCGCTACCCAGAGATCGACGTGTGTTGTTGGGTAACCATCATCTAGGCAGCTTATGACTCTAAGAAGAGCGCCTGTGGATGTTTTCTGGGTAGCAGCAAGCTGGTGCTGTGCAACCCATGCTCTTTCTTCCATGGGGAAAGAGGCTCTTTTCCCTGCACTTCAGTGGTTCAGTTTTTGGGATAAAGCCATCAGAAAGCTGTGGAGTCTCCTCCAGCCCGGAGGTAATGCTGGAGCTTGGGAACAACTTGATCTGAGAAGAGGGACAAGCTTCAGACTCACACCCTGCCACGTGCCCTGGCTGTGAGACTTGGCTGCGGGTTATAGACGTATGGATTTCACACCTTTCACATCCCAGTGACTTCACAAAGCCCAGCTTTCCACTGGGCTATCTGCAAGGAGAAGCGACTGGGGAGAAGTTTGCTGTGACGAACTTTGATGAACCGTAGTACAATTTGTGCTTAATTGGACGGTCAGCCTCTTGGAGTAGATGCCATGAAACACAAGCAGGTCACATTCCCGCCCTGCCATAATCCCGCGACGGAATAAAATCAGACCTGAGAAAGTTTTTCTCTAGCAAAGAAATCCCAGCAGAGGATAAATCAGAGATAAGGGAACCTCTCTTCAACACATGCAATTTCTCTATCCATTCCGGGGTTGCACATCCTAATCGGTCACTTCCTGCAGTCTCCAAAAATTTCCCAGAGGGTTGTTTCCAGCTGCTGGGTGTCTCTCAGCGTCGGGCTCTTGGGCAGGGAAAGCTGACACTCCAAAGACATAAAGCGCTGAACACCAGTGTCCCCTCTCGGCGCAGCGGCACTGCCCGGCCCGAGCCAATGCTTTAGAAAGTGCTGCTTCTGAATGACTCTTAGCAGGGGAAGTATCGCATTGATTATTCGTGGATCTATAGCGAATTGCATTATTTTATTCAAAATTATACCAGTAAGGCATCAGGTTTATGGGGCTGGAAATGTCTTCCGAGTGACTGTTCCGGATGTTGGAAGCACTCACTGCCCCGGGTGTCTCAGGGTCTCTGCCAGGCTGGTAAATCTGAAATCCCTAATTCATTCAGGACTGGGAAATGCTTTAGTCTTGAATGAAGCACTGGAGGAGTTTTCTACACCTGTGTTTTTATAGCTTGAGTTCAGCAGAAAAAGAGGAATAACTCTGGATTTTTGTATGAAATGAGCTCGGGAATAGCTCCTCACAACTAAACTCTTCGGATTAGAGTTATTCTTTCAAGCACTCACTTTGGCTTCGTTTGCTTTAAAAAATCTCAGCTGGCAATAGCCGCCATCCCTTCTGTTTCTGAGACTGTGGAGAGACGTTACTCTGAACTCTGCTCCCCTCTCATTCCTGTTCCCTTCCTTGTGAGCCCTCTCCCTCCCCTCCGCTTTTCCTCCGGACCCGCCAGACAGTGTTGGCCAACTTTGGGCAGAGTCCGGCGTTGCATTGCACTCAGAGACGGGGCAGGCGAGGGGAAGTGTGCACCCACGTGTGTGCCCACAGGGGCCCGTGTGTGTCTGTGGGTCCATAAAGCGCAGGGATCTGCCGCACGGTCGAATCCCGCGGCCCTTATCCCAGGGCAGACAGCCATCCTTCCCACCCATGAACAGAAACACAGCCTCCAGCACTCGCAGGGTTAAGAGCTCTAAATCTAAAGTACTCATCTGCAATCTCAATTTGCTCAGAGTCCAGCAGCTGCATTAGTTGAGATAATTCTGTCAGTGAGTGCTGTTTGTACCCAGAACATGCCTGCTAAATTTGTTAAAGAATACCCCAGACTAACGCATCATTACACTCACAAAGTCATCTATCTTTTACTTCAGATTAATTCTTTTTTTTCCCTCTCTCTTCACCTCCTCCATAAATCCTGGTGCACTTAATTAATTTCAGTTCCAGTGTAAGGTCCATAATACAGAATTGTTCAAGCAAACACAAAATTAATTATTCTATTTACGGCCTTCTCATTGAAAGGAGCATTTCATCTTTCATAATTACATTTTGGAACGTCCAATTATGAATTCAGACTTCTGCTGCTTTGCATACCGTGATTGTATGCAAGTGTCTCCATGCCAATGAGAACCAAGATTTGGGTCTTACATTTCCTTCCAATTAGACTAAATTCAAGTACAGCTCCAGTCTGAAAAACCTTTTCAAGAGGTGACAGAGGGAGAGGGCGGGAGATGGGGGGTGTGTGTGTGCCTAAAGAATCAGGTTAAAAAAATTGTCTATGTGAATGCACATTAACGTTTCTTCTCCGGCGAGAGAGATGTCTTTATAACGCAGAACAAGGCTTGCTGTAGCTGGTTCAGTAACCCTACCAGCTGCTACAGGCTTAATTCTACAAGCAAAAGACTTTATCGAGCTCTTTTTGAGATAATGGAAAAATTCCTTGGCTCCTCTGCCTTTAAAAAGAGCTTTTGAACTCAGGCACTAGTTGATATACATTATACCCTTGATTTGTGTTAATTATATCAATTTTTAATGCCTTCGATCACACAAGCTGTTTCCCTCAGAGCTGATTTGTAAGTGAAATCTGAAACTGCAAAGGGTTTCTGCTTGCTGCAAACCTGGGGCAGATTCAGGGTTTCACGGGTTTTTTCGAACAGTCTGGCCCCTGGCCATGAAGCAGGAAAGGAAAACCCTGGGCTCAGCAGCTCCGGCTTCTCCCTGACGGTGAGCAGGAATCCTCTGTTTAACTGAGGTCTGTGGTGGGTGCTGGGGTCCCCTGGAAGCTGCAATGCCGTGGGCAGCAGGAGGGACAGAGGGTGAATCCATGCCTTCTCCAGGGAGAGGGTTCTCCACCTGCAGGAACAGCAGTGTTTGGCTTAGGTTTGGAGATTAGGAGATCTGTGTCGTGCCCAAAACATTTTTAAGGAAACGTTTAACCCTGCTGAAGGATCTTGGATAGGAGGTAGTCACGAGATAAGCCATGTGTGTGTGTTATGGAGTTGTAGGAAAGTCTTGACGTGAATCCTTACCCTTCAACAGGAGGCAGCTAGCAGGAATGCATGCAGGGATGTGACCCAGGAGACCTGGGCTCAACTCCCAGCTTTGTCACAGCTGCTGTGGGGGACCCTGCGCAGGGAATTCCAGGCGTGTACGCTGCAGCTAGGAGCTGTGCGCTGGGTGAGGCTGTTGGAGGCCACAGGATGGACAAAGGGAGCTGCCTCCCGTCGTCCCGGCACAAAGTCTTCCCCTGACAGTCAGCTCGGCTGCCTGGTGATAAGGCTACAGCTCTTCCGAGCTCCCTGCCTTCTCCTGGAGCGCCGAAAGCTGCCTTTTGCACTCAGGAGAGAGCAGGGGCTGAAACTACAGCTGGCTAAAGAGGTCACCCAGGCAATCCAATGCTTTTTACGCTCTCCCTCTTTGCATACTCGAGCAAAGGCCATGGTCAATCTGACCTTTTGAGATATCTGTTTTAAAAAACGCCGGCCAGCACAGGATGAAATGAGCTGTTATAAGAGGTACAAAGTAGCTCTAGAGTCTGCCTGTCAAGTTTGATCACGCTCTGAAAAGTCAAAATGTGCCCATCTCCTTTGGAAACACAAATAAATTGCTTTAGCCTTATCTATAGTTTTACTGTGACTGCTATTCTAATGGGATGAAGCGTGGTAATCAACTTTATAGAGCATATTTCCACGGCACACCCGTTATGTCATGCCTTGTTTACACAATTGGAATTAGGGATTAAGAGGTACACATACTGGGCAGGGGGCCAAAAATACTTTTACAGGTCTCATTTACTGGCCAGCCCCTGCAGGGCTCGGGAACTGTGCGTGCGCCAGCTGCAGTGGGGTTGTGACTGGCTTCGGCGCGGGGGATTTAGCGAAGCACAGCGTTGCATCACGATGTCCGCAAAAAAAAAAAAAATGATCTGAGTGCTTGGCAGGTGGGTGCTGCATGTCCCCACAGGAGCTGGGATGGATGGGACAACTGCTGGTGCTCCGCTGACATCTGTTCCTCTCCAAACACATCTTCAGTTGCCGATCTAGGAGCTGGAAGTTAAAACCCCTAGGGACGGTGCCTGGATCCTGGGTGAGAAACACGCTAGCAGGAATAACTGGGTTTGATCCGTGCAGGGCAGGGCAGTCCACAGACGGGGCTGGGGAGCAGACACCCACGGGGAGATGCCAAGTCCGTTTGGGTACCAGCATCGACAGAAACACACACACGTGCCAAGAGGACTCAGCCTTGAGAGCAAAGCAGGTTTTTCACAGAATTACCCTTTTTAGTACCGAGAGTGATGTTTCTTGACTAAAAACTGTGTGGCTCTGGGCACAGAAAGAGTTCTTAACCTGAAATATAATTAATGTGTGATTTGTGGCCGGAGAGCAGGAGGGGTTGACCGTGCTCTTCACCCACTTGCAGCGCTCCCATCGGAGAGGATCCGTGCCTGCCTTGCTCGGGGTGAAACAGGAACAGTGCTCTTTCACCCTTACACGTGCAAATTTGGAGTTTTTCTGGGATCCTACAGGGTGGGACGAGAGGAGCAGCAGACTGATGGTGGGGACAGGGGCTGATTTACCCTGCGGGGACCCACAACGTGCGCAGGGCTCAGCTCCAGCGGCCAAAACCCTCTAGCTAACCTCAGCCTGAACTCAAGCATGGCATCCCTCAAGTTGGGAATAGCAAAGATATTTTTTTCCCCCTCCCCAGATGCTGCTGGTAATTTGTTAGCCATGTACAAGTGTCTAGGTTACAGGGGGAAGCCAATTTGTGCAGTTTTTAGCTCGTTCGGTGATGAAGTCTGCCTTATCTCTCGTGGAAGTGACTTCATGGCTTACATGAAAAGACATAAATAATCTGGTTTAAAAGCTGTTGGAAGAACAGTGGATTTATAGGCCTTATTGCCAGAAGGGGATTATAACGACACTCTGGTCCGGCCTCTGGCCTACCATAAGCAATTCCTGAATCAAAGCCCACATCTCGCAGTGGAGCTGGAGCATGGTTTATTTTATTTTTTTAAACGCATCCAATCTTGGCAACACTGCTTCATTCAATAACAAAATATTTTTCTTACTGTCCTTAGCTGGCAGGAGTTAATTGCTCCCTTTTGTGAGCTGTGAATGGTTTTGTGCTGTTCCACCTGGCATCTCTGCTTTTGTTTGTTAATTAGGTATTAATTGCAGGGGTTGCTGGGGAGGTGTAGGTGAAAAGAGCACGTGTATGTTGTGCAAAGGGGGTGAAATGAATTGAGTTTGGTAACAACAGACCTCGAAACATCACTAATGTATATTTTCTGAGGGGTGTTACAGCCTGATGTTCAGCGAGCCACTGAGAGAGGTGAGGAAAAGGTTTTGGTCATTGATTCTCGGGATGCTGCAGCTCAGACTGTGCACTGCTGGTTAATGAAATACAATGTTAAGGAATGGAGAGAGGCAGAGGGCGGTTTTTTGAATATCAAAGATGTTACATATAAAGGGCAATTATGGAAAACATGGAAATGATGAAACAGCTCCTCATTTTATTAGTTTGACTGCAAAGCCAGGAAAAAGCATGTAAAAATGACCCTTGGAGAAGCTGGCATCGTTATGCGCTGCTAAGAACTGTAGGACAGCTGAGATACATAATCGCAGATTTTACACCTTTTGAAATAAAATTTACAGAATGAAGTTATTTATGGGGGAAAGAGAAAGAGAAGATAGAAACCCTGAGGAAAGAGCAGTGAGAAGGACAAGATGCTTTAAGGGATATAAAGGATTCTTTCAAAGTGGTTTCCCAAAAACTTTTATGAAAACAAAATATCAAGGTGCAATTATTTCAAGCATTTCTGATTGAAGAATATGTTAACAAAATAAAAAGAAAAAGCTCCAGTTTGGTAAATGGTTATGACTGAGCTAATGGCTTGACCAACAGGCTACAGGGCAAAGGCTGTTACCTAGAAACTCCTTGGGGAAAATAGAAAAGCAAAAATACCTTCTTTCCAGCAGTAAGGCTTACTACAAGCCACGGGGCATCAGCTACGTCAGGATGGGGGCTACAGACCCTTGATCTGCCTTTCTTCTCCTTAGTGGGATTTGCCAAGACTATCCGCTGTGGCCATTTTGAGAAAGCCTAAAAATTCAGTTTCCAGAATGATGAAGCCAAAAGTATGTAGAAAATGAGGTGGGGAAGAGATTTTCGGCAGACACTTGAACAATTTCCTATTTAACAGAGTATTTTAATGCCTCTGTGCTGTTGTGCTGCCAAAGAATCAAAAAACCTTGCATGGATTTAAAAAGCTATTTAAAGTCCACTTAATAAACACATAACTATTACTTCTGATAAGCCAGCTCATGCAAAACCATGTGTTTTTCCAGCAATCTTGGTGACCCACTGTTTTTTTGCTGCAAAGTTCAGGCTTTTTCCACTTACCTCTCTTGCGAGCCCCAGTCTAAATGCTCTCCCTTGTGCTTTTTTTATGTCCTCTTATCAACCTCCAGTATCAGGACAATGTGCTTTTCCTACCCTCAGAGCCTCTATTTACCCCGCTCTCCAAGGTTATCAGGGGAATACGCAGGATCTATGATCCATACAAACATCACAAAGTCATCAGGACAGACTGAAAAGACGGATTATCTTTAAAAGGAGAAGTGTTGTGCCACTTGTACAGGAGTTGTGGATTTTCCACCCTCTGCCAAGTACCCCAAAGTGTAAATCTTGGGCAACAGGCATGTGAGCCTGTAATGTGGAAAACAAAATCAGGGATTGCAGACTTTCAGTTGTTCACTATCTTAAGATAATCCTATGTAATAATTTTTGTGGTTCTTCCATTTTGCATCACTTGGGCCTGGGAGAACATAACAGTTCTGCTCGTCGGCCACAGCAGCAAAACATCTGCACAAAGCATTGCATCTGTGTGCTTTGCTCAATGTATTGCCTTCCCATCCTTCTCTCTGTCTTTCCTCTGTGTCTTCAGTGGAAGATTTTACTGTCTTTGTGAGTTTGCTTGTCCTGCCCCCTCCCTGCCCACACCCTACATTTGCGTTTCCCTGACTACGTGCACGAAAAGGGCACTTTCCGATGTTTGTGTGAGCAAAGGCATATCCCCTGGAACATGTCAGTCGATCACAGATAGTGGCAGTTTTAGAAATGTGGATTTTTGTCTTTAAACAAAACCATGTTTACCCTTCTAGAGCAGTAAATTCAAATTGATGGTGCTGCAATGTCAATAGCGAGTCTCAGAGACTCTGCTCCCTTGCCTCGTGTAACCACACGTGAGACAGCACCTCGGGGTGGTTTAACCATCACCTGAGGATGTGCAGAGTGCCCAGAGAGGTGTATTTGCCAAGGTGATGGTGGTGAGGGCTTCTGGATCCCAGCAAACAAGTGTTCACAGGGCTATTTTCAAAGTCCTTCATACTGCCATATTGCTAGGAGGCTTTTTTAACTCCTAACAGAGAGTTATGGCACTCCCCAGTGGGTTCTCATTTGTGTACTTGGCATTCATAGAAAGTTTAATTAGCTGTAGATGACTGTAGTATCTTGGCTGGGAAGGGTGCTGAATCGGACTGTGACATTCCTGTTGGGTTGGATCCACAGATTATGATTATTATTTTCAGCAGGTTTATTGCATTAGTGATAAACCACAGACATTCTCCTTATAAACAACCAGAAACTTTGAACCTTTTAAGAGCTCACTGGACTGTGGAGAACTTGTTAAGCTGTATAAAACTCAGCAAAAAAGCAAAGTGCAAAGTACGGCCTGCCTTGCCTTACTCACAGGTCTATGCATGTGGCCCCAGAGCAATGTTCCTGGTTTACCAGGGAGCAATGTTGGGTGCTGGGCAGGTTGAGGCACCTTCTTCTTCGGTCACGGTGGGAATCTGCTCCTCTTAACCCCAGGAGAAGAGGTCCTCTGGGTCTTTGACAAAGGTTTCTTGCTGATTGAGTGGGATACAGTTTTGTTTCTTGACTCACCTCTACTTCATTCTCCTTTCCTCCAACGCCATAAGTTTTTCCCAGCATGGTGTCCATCCACCACTTAGTCCTCTGGACAGAGGTTTTGAGGACTGTACGAGCTCTGAGAACATTTCCTCCCTGTCTGTTCTTTCTTGTGATTTTCCAGATTAGTCTTTTGGTGGGGAGAGGATGATACTGCATCTCTCAAGATGAAAGTGAAAAAGAAAGCTGTGGTTAGATTTGTAGCGCTAGCAAGAAGGAAACACTTGCTCACTGCTTGCCTTTACTCTTCCTCCTCTCAAGATGTATTTAAAAATAGGAAGGATCTCGAACTGGCTTCAGGCCAGCTTGGTTTTGAACTGTTCTGTGGCTCACAGCATCTGAGTATCGTATTCAACACCCAAAAAGGGAGAAGACACACTGAGGCCTCACATGAACACATTTAGTTCGTGTGACTTGGATATAATCACACCCTGTAACTTGGGGCATTGTTGAAAGACGTGAGCTGTGAGACAGCTACTGAGTGTGCTAGGCTGCGGATACAGGAATAGGGCAGGAGGTAGTGCTAAAATTATCAGGGACAGTAGTGCACGTGGTGGCTGTGTAGTGTCTGCCTGCTGCAAAGACCCCAGAGTTCATTCAGACTGAGTCGGTGTCACAGTAGGCGGTAAACTGGAATGACAGTGACCAAAGGACCTTATCACAAAAGTATGAGAAGGTCTCTAATCCATATAAATATAGGCAAGGCCTATATTTCACGAGGTCCTATTTTCACGAGGAAAATAATTATTTAAAAAATAATTATTTTCCCAAGGAAAATAATTATTAAAAAAAATAATTAAGGGACATTTCATAGAAAATGTAAATGATGTGTTTATTCCAGAAGATGTTTTGCTCAGATAAATAGAAAGGACACTTGGTGCACATCAACAAGAATGTCCTTTTGAGAAGAGAAAATGTTTCACTGCCACCAAAAGCCAAGGAAAAGACCTCCATGATCCAACAGTGTTTTTCCTAACTCTTTCTTCCAGCCTTATCCAAGTACAGTGTGAAAGTAATTTGTTTTGGACTTGGGAGGTTCACTTGGAAACCAGTGCACTCCTTTTTCTGCAGAGCTTTTGCTTGCAAGTTTGCTACTTAAAACCAGACAAATTCAGTGGCTAGTCAACGCCTTGCTTGAAAAGACTAGTTTAAATTCCTGTGTACTATGTAGACAGTATAAAATACTATGTAAGTATTTTATGCTCAGGTATTGGTTTCAGTATATTTCTGTTTATTATGTTAGCAATGAATTGATTGTTTTTACTATGCTAGCATTTTAAGAGACCCAAAGCTCTCCCTTGCTGCCAAAACATGATGGTTACTAAATGATTCTAATATTCTCTCCTTTTATTGCCAGACATGCTTTTAGAATAAACTGGCTACGTGAAAAGTAATTCCTTTATGCTCTTACTTTGCACTAGTGCTTCAAGAAGTGGGAGGAGGAGGGGGTGGTAAGGCTTTGAGTTCTCTAAAGAAAGCAAGATTGTTCATTAAGACACTCCTGTTCTGTAGGAAAGCTCTCTTTTCTTCTCCAAATGTGGGTCCAAGCTTTTGGGATGTCAGGGAGCACCTGGTTCCTTGCAGGGTCTGCACCCACTCTTAGTACAATTGCTTAGCATAAATAAGATTTCTTTTTCTGATTCCTGAAAGATATTCTCCACTGCAATCGAGTTGGTGGAGAAGCTCCTGCCACCAGT
The DNA here is from genome assembly GCA_013400135.1 of Rhinoptilus africanus. Taxonomy (NCBI): domain Eukaryota; kingdom Metazoa; phylum Chordata; class Aves; order Charadriiformes; family Glareolidae; genus Rhinoptilus; species Rhinoptilus africanus. The sequence goes on along the minus strand of VXBO01001725.1, from coordinate 107,505 downwards.
AGCAAGGAGCTTGTCATCTAAGAGACAAGTCTGGTCTTTAAGAGTTGCATGGGAAGGAAGGACACACTCCTTTGGTCTTGTCTTCAGGACCCAGGGGTGGGATTCTTCTGAGCAGGTGGCACGGCTCCATGGTGAACAGCCATAGCATCCATTTACACACAGTAAAGGTCTCGGCAATACAGGCAGATAAGTCTTAAGGCAAAGTAATATAGTCCTAAAATAAATGTCAAAAGTACAATGGGTAGATGATTTCAGGGTACAGTGTATTTCTCTCTGCTGAGGGAGCAGGGAATGGGTCAGGTGCATGCCTGCAGTCTGGGATTTTGGTGGGAATCTCACCCCTGGGTATAATAATAATAATCAGAGCTTGATCTTGGAAGAGCCTTGCTGAAATGCTGAGCAGAGCTGGTACGTGCGGGCATGTTGTTTCAGTCCTTTGGTTGCTGCTTCTCTCTTTCTCCCGTGCAAGCTTTTAATTGTAAACTGGGCTTTTCTTTCATTAATAAAAACGAAACCACCTTACTCAGGAAGTCACAGTGAGTCCATCTCTTCACACATGGAGATTTTTATGTGTAAAAGCAAACTCATAAAACTGTGCGTGTGAGATAGAGTAAAGCAATGTCATTCTTGGGTTCTGGCGCTTGGTTTTGAGAAGACAGCAGGCCGGTATTTTGTCATCTCTAAGTTCTCCCCACCCAGATACCAGGGGAAAAAAAGTCAGAAGCAAAGATGCAGTGTTCACAGCTCGTACGCTTCTCCCATCGCGTATTTTTCTCCCCTCTTTCCCAGAGGGCTTGAATTTTCTCAGCTCTGCAACAGCCAGAGCAAGAAGCGCCAAGGAGAGTGAACAGGACTGGGAGTGCAGCAAGGTATGTTCATCATTCCTGGGGCCAGCTGCATTTCAGGGCGCAGGCCAAGAAAGTTTGGCCTGATTTAGGTGGTTGAGAGCAATCCGGCTTAGCTTTGCAAGGTAGGTAACGGGGACACATTTCCCAGCATTGGGTACCACAAGCTACTGAGCTGGAGGGAGCAGGCAGCTGACGGCAAGTCATTTTATATCTGCATGAAAATGGAGTTCAAAACATTCCCTCTAGAGTGGTATCCAATACCAAAATTGGATTTGGGAACTCAGAGTACATGAATATTTGTGCTGTCAATAAGAGTTATCTGTATACAGAACCCTTTCCTTGTCTGCTTTCTCTACCATGCTTCCTTCTTAATTCATTTTCAGTCTTTAATGTACTGTTGTGTAGCATCCTCTCCCATTAGGCCCTGTAATGTGCTCCGATTGCCTTCAGCTTGACTGCACTTAATAGCCAGCGTAAATAGAACTTAGTGTAGCATGCACTAACATCTCTATCCATTGTCCGGAGATTAAATACATGCCACAAATGGTTTACGCATCATCAGCCTCGAGCCCTCGTTTCATAGCTCCCAACCAAAAGAGGATATTAAATTAATTTGCAGGTTGCTTTAGCAAAGCCTAACAAAAAGAGAGGAAAAAAAATCCTGAGGGTCATTATGCATATAATATCCATCAATCAAAAAAGAGGGGTGGAAAATGATAATAGCAGGTCATTATAAGAGGACAGGTGCACACATATTTAGCTCTATCTCTAGTTCAGGTCAAAGCTTAATGGTGTTAACTGGAGAGGAATGCGGGCTATGTGAACAGCGCGTATGTGTGAGGAAGAGGCAAAAGGGCAGCGCTGTGTCAGGACAGCACAGTCTCTTCCAGTTCTTCCTGCTTAACCCTTTACTCTGCCTGGCCACGAGCTGTTGAGTAACTCTGAGCTTGTGAGAGGGGCAGTAAAAGAGCAAAGCAGCAGCTTGGACCAGTCAAAGTCCGCGAGGAAACAGGATGGGGCTAGGGCAGCGCAAAATGAAATTGCAGAATGCCAGGGCTCCGATTAGCAGCACCTGGGTATGCTGGTTGTCAAGGGCATGGGTTTTGTCGAGCAGAAGGAAATGCAAACGCTTTTCATTGAAAGGGAGAAGAGAGACCTGTATACAGCAGAGGACATTTGCTGACACAGGGATGAACAACGATCTTCATGGGGAGCAGGACTGAGATAACTGTAAAAACAATCGCAAGCCCCCATCTCATCTGCTAAAACAAGAACTGTGAATATAGTAGTGAGACATGTATTTAAAATACTCCTTGGGCTGAAAGTGCAGGACCCCATCCTTGATTTATATTTATGAAAGGGAGGTACTATGTGAATGTGGACTGCGTGATCAGACACACGTGTCCCATCCCTCCCAGCCAGTCTGTCCTCTTGGCTTGATGAGTGGGACAGATACTGGCAATGAGAAAGCTGCACTCATACTTACAGGTTCCACACAACTGGAAAGAAGGTGCTCTTGGTGTTACAGCATCAAGGTGAAATTTAGACTACCCAGGTTCGGTTTGTGGCTGTGGCATGAAATGTCACTCAGGTATCCAAATTATTTCTCTTTATGTTCAAAGTTTGATAGCAGTCCACAGAGGTGAAGGAAAGTATCAGTGATTATCACATTGTTTTAGGTACCAGCATCAAGTTTTGCAAGGTCTTGCGGATGAACCATAAATCACCACTTCTAGGGTGCTGTGGCTCAGTGCCACATGTCCTTTCTTTCCAGAGAAATATGTTTCCAAGAGCTGCATTCTATGGTATTCATAAAGAAATTACCCAAATCCTTCCTCAAGCCAATGGTCACACCTTGATTGACAAGTATCATTCTTCTGGGGCTCAGAGTAAGTACCATCAGCATAATGACAGTACTGAGAAATGCTGAGAAACGATACGCTGGGAACTAGAACAATTAAGCAAGGAAATATCCTTTACCACAAGAGTTTAAATGCCCAAGGACTGCTGTCATAGAGATCATGAGGATATAGTCTGTCAGCTGAAATTTTAAATGTTACACCGTGCCAATTTCCACAGGCTGGAGCTGTGCACCATGAAGTGAAAAAAGGCAGAGCAAGAGTTTGGTCACACTGCCACTTAGTAAGGGTTTAGCTGAAGTCGCAAGAAACAATTTTGCTAGGTAAGATATAAATAAAGAGCCAATTTCAAGCTGTGTCTAAGGAAAAAGATTGGCTTGAGTACTTTTTCGGGGAAAAACAGCCCAACCCCAACACACCCCATCCCCCCCAACAAACTCCAAGATTCATTTTGGGAGCACGAGGATCTCTTCTGGGAGGCGGTGGTTGTAGCTGGAATGACCCACACCCACAGAGAGGTGCCATTTCTCCAAAGCCTTGCTGAAGTCTGGTTGCCCCGTGGTCTGGCCTGAAGCTTTCTTTCAGATGTGATGGGCTGTATTTTCTCATGCTCCCTCCCTCTTCCCAGTTTTCCCCTAGTAAATAGCAGAATCTGCTTGTCTTGAGACTGGGTACCTGGGGAAAGATACGGATTTCATCCTGACCTGCCACAGAGCAGCTTCAGCCAGCTCCTGCTCTGATTTTCACCCCAAGCAGATGCTCCGTCCATGTGTTCGTGCGGCTGCCATGGGGGAGCAAGGGCCAGTGAGGGAAGAGGGAGGGAGGCGAGAGGAAAGAGCCTGCTGGGGCTGGGCGATGTCATGTACTCCAGAACAATAGATGATCACTCTTAATTATGGCAGCCTGAATGAGCATTACTCTGCCAGTCCCTTTCCTCACGCTATCTGATCAATACAGCCTTAATTGCTGAAGAAAAGGAGTATCGTACACAATCACAGCACAATGGTTTAATCACTTGGACGCTTAAAGTTAATTTCAGGCAGTTCATTTTTCATTGACGCGCTCACTCCACCAGAGATGGCTTGTCTTCTTGCACACACAGGTGCACGTGTACTTGCAGCTAAAGGTGGGTTATAAATAGCTTTTAGCAAGATTATTTGAGCAAATTGAAAATGTGGGAAATGTTATTATCACGCATAAGCTTAAAAGGGCTTTTTGAGAGGAGGATATGCCGAAAGCATTTATTGAGTCATTTATTGAGGGAAGAAATAGAAAGGTCTTCTCCTCTGGGCCACCTTCTCTACTGCCTTTGTGCTGACCTCTCCAGTCACTCTGGGGACTTTTAGGGTTAATGAGCGGGTGATGCAGCAGGACCGGGAACCTCATGAACCGCTGGAGCGGGAATTCACCTGTCCTTTCAGTAGCACTGAATCCTCTCCAGCCTTTAGGGGTCTTCAGACTTGTGGGTAGTGGCTCTGTAGGACCCTTTTTGGGATTGGCAGAGCTTGTCCACTTGAGAAGGTGGTGCCAGGATCCAACGTGATCCTGAGCTAAAAATAAGGGCACATCTGTCCCACCATCTGCAGTATTTCTGCTGTTTCAGAAGTGTGGATTCAGCTTGGATCACATTTTATAGCTGAGGGTCTGCTGTGACACTTTAATCCCATTTTGAATATGGTCCAATAGGTCCAGCTGGAAACCTCAAGGCTGGGAGCTGGGAAGTGTTGTCCCTGGGAGGGAAACTTGGGTGTGCTTTCCTCCTGCAGAAAGCTGAGCATCACCAGAGCAAAAGTACAGGCTTTTCAAAAACCACTCGTGATGCTGACTGCAGTTTCTGAGCACCACAGTGAGACCCCCCCAGATCAGTCCCTCTCCTTTTCTTCTCTCCCCCTTCCCAGCTAGATATTGAGGAACCAAAATTGGCTGCTGTTTTCATAAAGCCTTCGAATGCTGCTGGCTTGCCTGAGAAAACCTAGATCAAGAAAACTGTGGATAGAAATGAGTCCTGACACAGAGATACCTGGCCTAGAGGAGACCTCAGCCATCACTTTGCCTCTTGAGTGAGAGTAGATGTCTTCTACCTTGTTTCACAGTGGATCTGTTGCAGTGAGGTGTTGCCCCTTGCTCACTGCCAATACTGCATCAATGGGAACGCTGAGGTTCTCACCCCAGCTTGGGTACTATAGGCTGGGAAACTGGTCTCTCAGGATCCAGGACACCAGGGAACATCTGAGCCAACGTGTTGCTCAACTTGTAGGATAGGGCAGCATGGGAGCAAATGCCATACAAGGGAAAGGGCTGACGGAAGACAACCAGACCTTTTCAAAGCTGCAAGAACGTCACCCATGGGGCAACAAAAATATTCCATGAAGCATATCCCTGATTGTAGGATGGGATAGGAAGCAAAGTTGTTTCAAAATTTGTCTCACAGCCATTATAGTCACCTCTAACTTTGACCACTGACCACTAGGATTAGCCTTGGAGGCAGACAGAAGTTTTTGCTGAATGTTAGATGGTCAGATAAGGATGAAGTTCACAGGGTACAGTGACATTTCTTTTCTCCTAGAAAATAATTTCCAGGATAAAAATGGTATCCTGTGTTTTTATTATTTTCTGGCTACTGTATATCTGAAATGCCATACTCAGTTGCTGCTCTCTCTATGTCCTGAAGATCATTTTCCATGAAGAATAGCAGGCAATGTTACAAATTTGATAAGAGTGTCTTTCTCCTTTGATGAGTTCCTACCCAAAATCAGAGACAGAAGATGAGGAATTCAGCATGAAGGATACGGACCAAGAGAAAAGACCTGACAGAAGCACAGTCACTCCCTTTGTTGCAATGCTTTAGGCTAACCATTATTCACAGCCCTTTCCTCATATTGCATCTTTCATGATTTGCTTAAGCGATTTTAAATTGCTTTTGTGATTTCATTTAGCGCAGACCACGATAAAAGTGACCCTTGAGTCTATGAAATGAAACAGCCTGCACGAAGGGACTGAAGGCCTCAGCAGCGTGTGTGGGGTGACGGGTTTCTGTGCTGCAGGCAGCAGGTTTGTCCGGGACAAAGGAAGGATAAAGGGCTCAGGGAACATTGCCACCAGCGCCTGCTCAGAACAGCCCGTGTGAAATCCATGCTAGCCCCCTCTTTGCCTGTGCAAACGAAGGGAAGAGCTTTGCCAGACAGTCCACAACATGCTCGCCGGCCAGATTTTTTGTTAAAAATGAAGGTTCATTGGGGTTTTTGGGTTATTTTTTTCCCCCCGGTGCTTTTCTCGGTGAGGGAGGCAGCAGGCAAATTGCGCTGGAGAGCCAAGTGCCTTTACTGAAGGTTTGTTCCAGCAGGGCTCTTATCCAGCAGACTTATTTACAAACATACCCAAGCCCATGTGCTTATGATCAGGAGAAAAACTGGATCTCACTTTCCAGATCTCACTGTCGGAAGCATAGCCCGTGTACTGCAGCCTGCTCCACGGCGACCGGGAGATGCAGAGTGCTGGGGGTCAGACAGGGATTTGCTGGAATATTTCAAGTTAGTAGAAATTTTTGGAAAGGAGAGGGGGAGGGAAGAGGTTGTATTACTGCAGCAAAACTTCCACTTGATTCCAGCAAAAGCTTCTCAGAAGAAGACAGAAACAATCTTTGGAACTTGTTTTCCAGACTATGTCTTGTTTTCATCTAACTCCCAGCTACTTGGGAAGAGGGATACAGCCCCCCTGCCCCGATGCCCTGCCTGTGCCCCCCCAAACCTGTAGCCTGCCACAGTGGTGTCTCTTGATAACACCGAGATTTTTTTTTTTGACTGCAGAGAAATGCAGCTGAGCCTCTCGAGAGCTGAATAAGGCACAAATGAAACAAGCCTCAGCAAAGTTGTTGCGTTTTTAGGCAGCTGCTTTGCTGGGCTGCTTTCAACTGTGCCAGAGAGCAAATCAGCCCTTGGTAACTCCGTAATTGAGGAATCCCAAATCCGACCTCTGCTTTCCTCCTAGAGGCTCCAAACCAGCCCCTGGGGAACGGCTTACACTATCTGAGACCAAAAGTTAAGCAGAACATACAGAGGAAATGATAAAAAAGCGACCTATTTCCCTGCTATTTGGCTGCTCTTTACTGCTGATGACAAGTGGTGCGGTGATGTGAGGCAGATCCCGGGGGGATGAAGGGCAGGATTTGAAGCACTTTATAGGTGACACCTCATTTAAGGTATTACTCCCACTTCCCTCTGCTTTGCGGAGAACCAGTGTCTGGAAAGCCCTGAGGAAGGAGCTGCCTGAACTCTGGCTTCTTTCTGCTGTGAGCTTTCCAGGGGTGTTCCGTGTGTCTTTACAAAAAAACCCCAGCCCCCCTTCCCCCCATCCTCTCTGCTCCCAAACATCGAACAGTAAAAAAAACAACCCAACAACCCCAGACTGAACTTTTATAGAGGAAGAAAGGAGAAGGCAACCGGAAACGGAGGCACTGGGAGAAATCCGATTTTGAGATTTTTGTCGCTGTGGTGGCACAATTTCCTACGATGCAGCTGTGTAATGAGTTCACATCTGTTAATGCCACATGTTGCTCTGCCTCGCACAGATGCAAAGTCTCAATTTTTCTAATTAGCAACAACATGAAGTATATCTTAATTTTCTGTCCCCCTTCCCTCTAATAAACGTGATATTAACAAGGTTACATGCCTGCTTTCACAGGGTTTAATTGAATGAGAAGGGAGATTGGGTTAGATCACACCGCTCTTTTTAGGTGGGTTTTGCCCAGATGCAGAGCCATCGATTCATTACAATGAGCAGAAAGCACAGGATGGGAGGTGGGGGCACGCAACCCCCCCCCCCCCCTTTTTGCAGCAGCCGTAGCAATCATAACCACCATTATCTGTGCATGGGATTCTTCAAGCCTCTCTGGACCCGGATGAATGTGTGTGTGTGCTGTACATATGTCTTTATTTTTTACAGCATCTGTGTACAGGGAGGCCTATAATGCTAGCTCTGACCAGAGGTTCATTTCTGGTCTGAGGGGACGTGGACACAGCCCAAGTCCAAGGAGGTGAGGAGCGAGAGATGCTAGAGACTACCAGAGCCGTGAGAAGAAAACCAGCTGAGCCTGGAGAGGACAAAAAGGGACAGCCCTATACCTCTTCATGCCATGGGTCCTCAGTGGCATCCCTGTTTGAGCAACTTTATCTACTTATGGCTGTAAAAATGCACTGCTGGGGCTACTGGGGAGTCTGTGAGCACAAACTACAGAGCTTTGCCCTGGCGTTCCCACCGTGATGGTCACAAGGGGACAGGGTGGCACGGTGCTCCCCGCCGCAGGATCCGGCCTTCCTGGCCAGCCTGCATTCATATTCCACCTGACTCTGCTGGGAGAAATCCATGGGGACCCCAACAGCAATTACTTGTGTGATTTAATTGGCATTATCATTTTACTGGCTTGACAGAGATAAATCGCCCTATTGGGTAAGGCTGCTACTGTGACAGCAAAAGCAGAAGGAAAGACTTTCTCCTTCTCTCTGAAATAGGAGATGAGTACCAGTGTATCTTAATAATTAGTGCTGTTATAATTAATCGGACTATTTGAGAGCCAATCTAACAAACAAATGGAGGGCTTGATTGTTCAGTAATTGACAATTTGTTTCCAATGTGGTATCACTTACTTCTGCTTTGTGCCAAAAAAGAAAAAAAAAAGTAAAATTGAGACTTCCAAAGGGTTGGACCTTGGCCACAGCGAGGACAAGTGACTATGTGAGAGAGCAAGGAGGAAAGGAGCATTCCCAGACACTGAATGTCCCAGGGACCCATTCGGATGAATGGTACAAATACACATGAGTTGTGGTTCCTTCTGTTTCCCTGCTTTGCGAACAGTTGCAGCCAGCTGTTACCGCCTGTGTGGGTAGTTTTATGGCAAAGCAGAGTTCTCAGACCTTGGCCTTTCCGTATCATTTGCACCCCAGTTATATTCCTGGATCTACTCTCCCAGTGCCTGTATTTCTTTCCTTGCCTTGTCCCTCTCGCTCCTTTCTCTCGGCCTTACCCTCTGCTCCACACCACAGCTGTCGGGTGCTCTGAACCCTAAAATATGATGCTTGTTGGTGCGTGGGATGGGAGCACCACGCACGGCTGGGGCAAAGGGTAGTGGGCACCGCAGCACTGGGATGATGCTATCCAGGTGCAGACCAGGCTGTGCACGGGCGTAATATGCCTGCCTCCAAAGAAAGCACAGCAAAACCAACCAGAGGGTGAACAATTTTTATTTATTTATTATTTAAGGTGAACAATTTTTTTTAATTTATTATTTTTATTTTAGGTTTCCATTATTTAAACGAGGGAAGCAAAACATAGGTATTTTGCTGGTAAAATCTGTGTATGATGCTATTAGGCTTTGAAAAACTGTTAAAAGTCTGCTCTTGTCCAGAAGATTCCCTCNCCTTCCTTCCTTCCTTCCTTCCTTCCTTTCTGTCTGTCTTTCTGTCTTTCTGTCTTTCTCTTTCACATAAAAACAAATACTTCCAAGTCCCCAGTGCACCAGTTGCTCCCATGGCACGTGCTTAAACCCCATGGGCTTCTGAACTCCCGATGGTGCTGACCTGGAAGGGGTTTTGTATCGCATTTAAAAGGTAATAATGATCATGTCTGAGGTGACCCTACAGGGAACCCTGAGCTGTCACAGTTCCCTAGAACCGGCCTTCGCCATCAAATGTGCATGGATGGCTATCCACATGGCCTGGGGAAAATCATTTTGGGGCTGGCTTTTGCCCCCCCCCACAATCCCTCCCTGTTGTAGCAGAATTGCTGCCTCCTCTGAAGAGGCTGTGAACAGCTCTGCCAAGTGGCGACGCTTCTCCCCCCCTGCCCAGTTTAAATGAGATATGAATAATTGATTTGCCTCCTGAATAATTAATTGGATATTCAATAATGAAAGTAATTGTTTGACTCATTCCCCCATTGATAATCAAGCTAATCTTCTCCTTCAATATGTGGGCCATACGGATATGTAAAGCAGTGAGACAGTTTATAGGCCGATAACACAGCTAATGTGCTGGGTGCGGGGTCACCTTGTCCAAATACCTCAGCAGCTCCCAGGGCCTCTCCCCGCTGGGTTATCTGTGCACCGCCAAGCTGTGTGCAGCAAGGGGTTGCTTCGGTTTGGTTTTTTTTTCCTCTTCATTTTGATTGCCCAACATCTCCCACCAGGGAGGAGTCGTCTTTTACAGTTTAAACAAAAATCGTCAGACGCCACTTGCTCCAGTTAAGGCTTGCAAGGGAGGTTTCTTCTTCCTCCAGTCAATAGTGCGCAAATTAAAGAAAGCCAAGCGGCTCTCTGCATTCACAGGACTGGTCTCTTCTGGAGGCATTAGAGCTCAGCCCCACAGAGGCTCCAGAGCTAGGGCTTTCCTTTGCCTCTAGCCCTTTAGAAATCAAGATCAAACCTAAACACATTAATGCCAGCTTTGCAGCTGCTGCACTTCGGGTTTTTTGAGCTTCTAACGTTGCAAGCCCCGTGAAGCCTGGACAACTGAGTTGCCACCTTCGTGGCACACAGTAGACATGCTCTCTGGAGAGTAGCTCAGCACGGGCAGTGGAGATTGAGTGGATGACACAGTCACAGCTTATCCCAGGAGCACTTTTGGGATGTCCATCTGAGATCCCCCGATGCGGTGGGTTTACCGGCATGGGCAGAGTTATGGTACCAGATCTGCGGAGGAGATCTGGGGTTGAACCACAACCTAACGCCACAAAATCAAGCAAAGAGAACTGAGATTCACGTTGGTGGGCCCTGAGACAGATTTTGGAGGGTTTTAATATTTGCACTTACTGTAACACCAGACGACCATGTCTGCATCGCTCAAGTCCCACTAAGCCTGTGATTCCTGACCATTCCTACTGGGTCTGGGCAGGGCTTAGGGTCCCAGCAACCAACGCAAGCCACAAAATGTGGCGGACACTTGCAGGTGATGCATGGCCTGTCCCAGAGCCCACAGATGCCGGTGCCAGTGGGTTAATCCTCTGCCCCATGTCACAGGAGGTTGCCTGGCGCAAAGTGCATTCAGGAAGCTCTGCTGTGAGCTACATGGGTTTCATCTTGGGCTTGTTTATAATAAAATCAAGGGCTGAGAGAAGCCTGTCCCTACTGTATTGTGTGTTTAAAGAGTGGTTGCACTAATGACAGAGCTTATCAACATCGCTGTGGGCAGATGAGCAGAAAAAGCATCTTGAGATGCTGTGTGGAGATAGGTGAAGGCTGGGATGGTCTGGAGCAAGGGGCGGAGGCAGTTGTGCTGCTCTTGCTCCTGAGATACCTGCTGAGTGACCAACCTCACACCTTCCTCGGGCTCTGATGACTGTTCCATGCCCTGCGGAGATAGGGCTGTCTAATGGTCTCAGACTCTTCCCTGATTTTCTGCTGGTCTCTCTGTAGCTGCTCTGAATGGAAGTTTCCTACAAGAGGCATTTAAAATAGCTTTACTGGGTTAGTTTTAGAACATGGTGAGGAGCTTGCAAGCATCCTTGATTCCATCCTGAGTCCATGCTCCAAAGGCAGAGTTCAACTGGGGTGGGCGCTCCCAGCAAGGACTCTTTCATCCTGGAGCACAAGCGATTTAATCCGTTGTACAAAAACACACTTTCTGAGGTTGCACTGAGCAAGGCAGTTCCTGAGGTGTCTGCCTGGAGGACAGGAGATGAAGATGCCATCTGGGAAGATCAAAGCAGTAAGCTCCAGCATTTTATATTTTGCCATTAGCCTCAAACCTCCGAGGCGATGAGTAGCCCTTGGGTCAGAGAGAGCTACACATGCCTGGTACATCCTACCTCTCTGAGGCTTCAGCCTGCGGGTCCCTTCTTCTCCTGGCAGCAGCACCACCGAGCGAAAACAGTTACCTAGAGATTGATGCACTGTTATAAATGCGCATGTGGGAACCATTTAAAACAAAAAAGTAAAGCAGCAGAGTGTTCCTGTTTGAGATGACAGCGCAATCTGGGAAAAACTCCACTGCAAAAGCTACTTGAATTTAGTTGCCTTTCATTTTAACTAGTTTAATTTCTCTATGAGGGTTTTCATTTGAAAAAGTGGCAGCACCGACAAGACTCGGAAAGATTCGTCTTCAGCCAATTTACTCTGCAACAGATTTATCATTTCATCAGTAATTTAAGCAGAGACATTTGATCGCGCATTCATTTATACTGCTCAGAGTTGCTTGGTTATGTGCTAGTTGTGGCAAGCGTGAGGATAGATCAGCAGGGAAGGCGCAACGCCAGGAGTTTTCCTAAGAAACCTCCGCAAAGATGACTTTGTCCGTGGAGAAGGGGAAATGCCAGGACCTCATCATCTGGGTAAAGACAATAAAACCCAGCTTCATCTAAAGCTTTTTCCCATCCTGGGCTAATTTTATAGAATTATAGAATCACAGAATGGTCTGGGTTAGAAGGGACCTTAAAGATCATCTCATTCCAACCCCCTGCCATGGGTAGGGACACCTCCCACTACACCAGCCTGCTCAAAGCCCCAGCCTACCTGGCCTTGAACCCCTCCAGGGATGGGGTGTTCTTTGCTTTCTCTGGGCAACCTGTTCCATTGCCTCACTACCCCCACAGCAAAGAATTTCTTCCTGATATCTAATTTGGTGTGAAGATGGCAGCATCACCCTTTCCTCCCTTCTCCAGGCTGTGAAGGGGTTTCTGATGGGTTCCCGAGATCAAAGCTCCCTCGGTGATTTAAGTGATGTGCGGCTGCTGCCTTCGAGGAGCGGGAAGCTGTGGGGAGGGACAGGGATCCCAGGGAGACACACTGCGGGAGGCCGGGGCTGTGGGGAGGGAAGGGGAGCCCAGAGGGGGACACACTACAGCTGGAAGAAATACTGCAGAAAGCCGCCTGCCTCCGCCTGGCGATCGCACCGTTATTTATGCACACACATAAATGGTTTCATGCATCCCACTGAAATCTCTGTTATTTGTCAATGAGACTCCCCCCCAGCTCTGCCTTTGCTAACATTTACAGTAAATCTGTTACACTGACCATTAAATCTGAAGCTGCCCTGAGCGATAGTTTCAATGGGTGTGTTGACAGCCCGAGCGTTAATAATGATGCAAACACTAACCTGTTTATTGATTTGCTTTTTGTACCCTTCATCCTAGCTCACTCCTTCTCACTCTCGGAGGAGAAATCCTAGAATTAGTAATCAGGTGACAGCTCGGAGCCCCAGTCTGTTCCCAGCAGTGTCATCCAACCCAAACTCCCGGAGATAAATTACAGGTGCCGTATTCCGCCTCTGCCAGCCATTCAATATACTGTTACTCAAAGCAAGATGTAGTATTTGTCATTGGTGCCAGCAGACAGGAGGAAGAAAAAAAAAAAAAAAAAAAAAAGGAGCATTAACACAGACATGAAAAGCTTTTAACTTTGACAAGAGAAGCACAGGAAAGTTTTAAATTTAGCCCCTCCACTGAAGGCCATCGCCTATCCATTAAAGCAGCTTGTCAGGCGGCGGGTGGGGTGGAATGGAGCTGGGAGTGGGATGCTTAGAAGAAGCCCGATGTGATCACGGTGCCTCCTCCTGCTCCTGGCAGGTGTAGGCCTGCCTACAACAGCGCTCAGGAGCAGGCAACTGGTGAAGGGCTTGTTGGGTTCCTGCGAACAAATGGGTCAATTTATGAGCCCAAATTCCTTGAAGTGGAATTTGGAACTAAACCTGGCAAGGGGTATCAAGCTCAACAGGAAGGGCTTCTTCGAGTATATTGGAGGCAAAAGGACGACCAGAGAAGTTGTGGGCCCACTGTTGACTGAGACAGGAGCCATGGTGATGGAGGATGCGGAGAAGGTGGAGTTATTGAATGCCTTCTTTGCTTCAGTCTTTATTGCTCGGCCCAGCCCTCAGGAGTTCCGCGCCTTGGAGAAAGTAACAGGGAAAGAGGAAGACTTCCCCTGGGTTCAGGAGGATCAAGTGAGGGATCAGTTAGGTCAATTAGATATTCACAAGTCCATGGGCCCTGATGGGATGCACCCGAGAGTGCTGAGGGATCTGGCAGAAGTCACTGCTGGGCCACTCTGCACAATCCTTGAAAGGTCCTGGAGAATGGTGCCTGAGGACTGGAGGAAAGCCAATGTCCCTCCAGTCTTCAAAAAGGGCAAGAAGGAGGACCCAGAGAACTACAGGCTGGTCANTTAGTCTAGAAAAAAGATGGCTGAGGGGGGACCTTATCAATACCTATAAATACTGACGGGGGGGTGTCAGGAGGATGGGGCCAGGCTCTTCTCAGTGGTGCCCAGGGACAGGACAAGAGGGAACGGGCACAAACTTGAGCACAGGAAGTTCCACCTAAACCTGAGGAGGAACTTCTTTCCCTTGAGGGTGGCAGAGCCCTGGCCCAGGCTGCCCAGGGAGGTGGGGGAGTCTCCGTCTCTGGAGATATCCCAAACCCGCCTGGAGGCGTTCCTGTGCCCCCTGCTCTGGGTGACCCTGCTCTGGCCGGGGGTGGGACTGGGGGATCTCCAGAGGGCCCTTCCCACCCTGTGATTCTGTGATTCTGTGAAGTGGAGATGGAGACGGGTTAGTGGAGGGGAAGCAAATAGCGGTTTTGATTCACACCCTGGGGGGGCCAGGAGCCAGCCCAGGCAGTGGGGGACACAAGATGAACAGGGACACAGCCCCGAGGGCTGGTCCTGCTTGTCTCCTTCTGAGAAGCAGCTCAACTGACTTATGCACTTCTAAAATACTGACCCCAAAGCAGTCCCATCTGAGCTAACTGGCAGGGTTCCCCAGACTGTAAAGTGCAAAGCGGGATGCGAGTAGAGCCTGAAGAGGAGCCAGAAGCTGACTTCTCCAGGGGATCAATCCTGCGTCAAGCCAGGAACTGGGGATATTTTCCCCGTGAGGGACTCCACATGAGGTTCAGCACTGTACGCCACAGCTTCACTGATGCACTGCACAGGCTTGGGTAAGAAGAAGCTGAAGTTAAATGAAAGCTAGGCTTCATGTTCCCCGTCTAGCAACGCTTTTTGACCTATGGTTTTTATGGTCAGGAGAGAAACCTGCCAGTAAATAAGCAGAGTTTATAAACCCTGCAAGGGCTCTGATGTACTCCCCAGGAGCCAGGGCCCCAAAAGGCTTTCAGTAGCATTTATAAGCTTCACTCAGTTGTCAGACTCCTTAGTTCCTTTTATTTCTGCTAAGTTTATAAGCTCTGAAAAAGCAGTCTGCAGCACTTATTAAATGCACCGCAAAGCTGAAGCAAAGCAGCTGATCCAAAAGAAACACAATTCTACCTGCGCCACTTAAACGTCCTTCAAATGGAAGCCCCACGTTCTGTTTATTTTATCCTGTCTCCTAATAGGCACACATCGCCGGACAGATAGACGTGTTATTTCAGAAAATAAAATTACACCCATGTTAAAAATCCTTGTAGACGCCTTAGTTCATTAAAAGGAAACTGAACTAAACATTCAACAAACCGCTAAAAGTGAGTTTGTTAAGTCCTAACTGCCAGTATCTATGTGAATATATGAATTGTGTCCACAAGGAGAAAACAAAATCCAATAGGGTCAGTGAGGTTTTTAGAAATCATATCATGCAGGTTTCGATACAACTAATATTTTTAATAGGGTCCTTCAGCTCTGTGAAACGCCAAGTATTAGGGGGCAGGGAGTGAACTGTGGCAGCCAGCATTTTGGTGAAGAAGTGTTTAGTAGTTTAGTTGTCGCACGGAAGTAGCCTCAGGACAGCAAGATCAGCCACTGGTTTTGACATATATGAAATAACTGTGCTCAAATTATAAATCCCAGGGTGTTTTAGACTAGCCGGTATGTCTGCAATGATGCTGGGGAAAACAGAGCTGCTCCAGTTATTGGTGTAAAACAAAGCAGTGACAGATTCCTCCCCCTCGCCCCCGCTTCAATAAACATAAAGGATGAAATTCTGTCTACAAGATTAAGCAAAGTTTTAGCATTAAGGATTCCCTATACCATCCATGATTTCAGGACTATTTATTTTTATTTTAAAAAATCATCACTTTTTTTCCCTTTCCTTTCCTTTTTACTTTTCCTCATAGCGCTATCTGCTGTCCTTCATCACACGTCTCCAAAACTGCAAAGCTGATCATTTGGTGAGGGCTGAGTCGTTGTGAACCATGACTTAACATTTTGAGTTTAATTAAACATGCAGATGTGCTTGGACCCTCACCTTTTGAACACAGATGAGAGCTAAAGCCCGTGGCTTGGCTGACTTGCGTTTTTCACTGTGGGAGCTGTTTAGAGTTCTCAGGGTGGTACTGAGAAGTGTGTGAATTTAGCAGAAGAGAGGCAAAGGAAGAAGAAACCGTCCAAGAGCTGAGGATTGTGTGCGCTGGGAGGGATGATGAAACAACACGGGTATTTGTAGACCGAATTACTAGAAGCGGGAAAAGCACAGAAATAAAACCAATGCCCAAGAGGAACAGAAAGCACATGAAATTAGCAGAAAGAAGAACAAAGCCTCATCCTGTGAGACACAGAAGAAGGCTGATCTTAAATAATTATAGTAATGGTTTAACTTTAAAATCAGGATGTATATTTATTGTGCTTCCTCCAACAGCACAAGTCTCTCCTCCTCCCTTTTTTGCACAGATTTCCCCAGACATTTCACAGTCCTTCCTTTCCTTTATTTATGTGGGTTCATATTTCATGTCTTTTGTTTACATTATTCCCATTGTGATTTATGACCAAAGAGAAACATTGCATCCAGGTGATGATCCAGTCCATTATCTCCACAGAGACGCTGACCACCGTAGGGGAGCTCAGAGACCTGTTGTACTGCATGATGGAGAGCAAACCGAAAAAGGGGCTTCCAGGTTAGAAGGGAAAAGCAGAATTCTTGTAATTTCGACAGTTGGATGCAAAGACAACATATCGTTTATCCTATTATTCCTCTCCTTGCATGGGCTTTGGTATTAAAATAAAGTCTTGGGAGACAGAATATATTCAATCTACTAACACACAGCTGCCTTAGCTAAAAGGACCCATTTTAAATGCATGTGAAAACGGGGTAAATCTCCCTGTCCTGATACCACCCTTGGCTGGTCTGGAATGCTCCACTTTCTCCTTCCAGTTTTCTGCTTTGCCATTAATAAATCAAGATTTCTTTGCCCTGCTCTGCACCTTGGCAGCTTTTGCAGATCATTAATACCAAGACAGGGCTGTTAATCTCTTGGTCCCAAGGTGCGTAGATGGAGAGGTTGGGACACAGATGGGACCATGCCCGTGGTTGCAGAGCAGGGGGATGCACCCCAGGGCCACATCAACTCCCAGAAATCTCCCCATGGGACCTGGCCTGGCCATTCTGCACTGATTCCAGCCATCAGTTTTGGAGTGGACCTTGGGATAATTCTCAATGTGAGATAAATCTCTCTGCTGTGAGCCCTGTGCTCAGCTCTGTAGAACTTTTGCTGCTTCTGCCCTACTTTAGCGGTGACTTTGCAAAGGAATATCTCCTTCTCTGATATTATTGAGGTCTTATTCCCATTGCTTGGACTTCTTATCAAATTCGACCCTTCCATCCCTCACGGTATGTCGAAGGCTGGCACCCTTGCTTTATTTTTTCAGGTCTCTTCCCATCAGAAGAGGGCAGGCACAAAGCCTGGCAATGAAAGGCAATTTCTCCTAACCCAGTGGGTGAACACAGTGTGGTAAGAGTGCTTTTAAACAAAAAAAATCCAATAACTTCCATATAAATTGTCCAGGAGAGAAAACTTTGTGTTTTTGACATTTGTAGCTGTTTCAGCATTTTTCTGTGGAAGATGAAAAACTTTTGCATTGAGCAAAACACAGATTTATGATCAATAAAGTGAAGTTTAACAGTTTATAGGGGTCATACATTCTTTTTTTTTAAAGCTGATATTAAAACGTATTTTTCCCTCCCAACCACGTGAGGAATCCTCTCCGGTGTCAGTCAGAGTTTCAGCATAGTAAAGCAGAGCACTGTGGATAGTTGCTGGATGGGGTTTCCTGCAGGATGAGCTGCCACCCAAGTCATCCCTCGCTTACCTTCCTGCAGTCATGTACAATAAAGCTCCCCGATACTCATTAAGGCCTGGGTATGGACCTTGAGGGCTGAGTGTGGGCTTACCCCAGGCTTTAGAGAGTTTGGGGGAAAAGGCTGCTGTAGGTCCCTTCTTGGACCATAAAATAAAGCCATTCCTCATAACTCTCCAACAAGGCTCTGCCAGCCTTACCATAGCACAAGATGCAGGCAGAGAGTGGGCAGCTGCCAGACAAATAACTGATTCGCACAAGTGGTTTGGGAAGTGCTGGGGAGTACTGGGTATGTGTGAAATTTTATCGGCGCTGCCTTGTGCCAGGCTGCGCTGGGGATGGCGTCTTCCCATCTCAGCTCTGATCCGTAGCAGCAGTGAGCAGTCAAATCTTGTGCTTCTGGGATTTCCCTATTTCCCCCTTACCTTTACCTCTCACCAGAGGACGCCCACCTCCAAAAACCATTGTGCTTTCCACATCGACAAGCATGCCAGGAGCTGTCGCAGGGATGCTTAATGCACTAGAAATGGAAAAGACTTTTATTCTCCAAAGAACAGATTACTGAAATTGATTGTTTTGTATCTCCTACCAGAAAAATCACATCCACAGGCTGTCCAGTAGTAGTTATTTGAACTTAGTTTTTACATTAGATCTAACATGCAATTTTGAGTATAAAATTATTGAGTGTAGGGCCAGTTCTGCTGCCATTAAACCCAATAAGAATCCTCCCTCATGTAGATTTATTGTAGAGCCAGAGAGGTGAGAGAGCTCTTGTTTTATGCTCCCGTTTCCCTGATTATACAGGCTCTGGGCTTCCCACACGCGACGGCATGTGGAAGCGCTAGAATTGCCTTTATCTCTTCAACATGTTCCTCTTTGTTAAGGACTATCTCAACACAAGATCTAGAGTGAAAAAAAGGAAAGTGTCCATTACCTGAACAAGGCAGGGATTTGCCTTTTTTTTCCCTTTTTCTGCAGAGCGTCTGACGAAGCCAATAAATTTGTCAAGGAGATAAGTTGAACTAAATAATCCCCGAGGTCTGCACAAAGGACAGTGTGGCAGCAAATTCACACCAGCCGCATCCCCTTCTTCCCATGATGTGCCTGGAAATTTATCGCCCGGTTGTGAGCTTTAACTGCATAAATCCCCCGTGAATTGATGGGAGACGAGAACCTTGCTGAGGTTTATACGGTGGGTCTTAAACCCTTAAACACCGGTGGCAGGGCGCGTTCCCTGTAAAGCTGTGCTTTTGGTAATTTACACACGGGGAGCTCGGCCACATTTCCTCGGTGGAAAATTGGGTTGAAATAAGCGGGGGCTCAGAGCCGAGCAGTGGCACTTGAGAAGGCCCCCGGTGTGCTGCAATTTCTGAGGAGTATACAGCCATTTCCACTTGATTAAATAAACTTGTGTTGTCGGAAGATCTGAAAAGCGAGGTTTAGAGAGTTCTGCCTAAAAGCTTGCAAGTTTTTCCATTTCTCCTGAAGAGAAATTTACGCTCAGAAAATTAAAGGATCTACAAAGCGATATTTTCTGAAGCAAATACTGACATTATGAGCATTTTAAGCACTTGCACTGCGTGTCTGTGCTAAACTGCATCTCCTGACTGACAAAGCCGTCTCCTGCTAAAAGCAACTGTTATAAAATTATGACTAGCGCATATATAATGTTTGTGTTTAACAAGAAGACAGAAATGCCACCTTAGTAAAAACTGATTATGGTTACAGCTGAACAATTCACATCATGCAAGATTTATAATATTAAGGTTACGCAATCATCTAATCGGAGAGACAAGCCTTGAGTAATAATACGAAATGCATGTACTTCAATCTGCAACAGTGGATTCATTGCTGTTTTCTTATTAGCTCAAGCTAGCATTAGGGCTGCATTATCCATTTTGCCATAGTCTAATTCAGCATTTCCATCTGAAAACATATGCACAGTAAGTGATCTATGCCAAACAACGGAATGGAGATAAAGCCGTTTGAGTGACTTCACGGCTATAAAAATATACATAATCTGTATGTCTTTCAGCAATTCTCAATACTTTACACTACATTTCTTTGCAAGAAAAGTTTCCCAAAATAAAGAAGAAGATAGAAATCTCCCCTTTTCTTCCCTGGAGAGCAATGTTTCCAGGGCTGAACCAGAGCAGGAACCCAGCCCATGAATTTCTCATCCTGCAGGTGGGACATCAGATCATCTTATTTGTGTTATACCAACGATCTGGCCAGTGGCAAGTGTAACTTAGGAGAACAGAGAATAACTTGAAAATTGCATTTTCCATTCCAGATAAAATCGCTAATATTTAGACTGAAAAGGAATTTCTGTTTTTTCTTAGAAGTGAAACCTTTCAGCTGTTTTATAAATGTCGGATATTTTCATCTGACAAAGAATAGCAGCATATATATGTATAGTAATATATATAGAACCTCTAATTGGTTAATTACTGTACAGAGAAGTCCACAGTGTACTTCAGGTTAAAAATATGCTATTTCAGGGGCTGACAAGTTCAGGCGCCGTATTTCAAAGGCACATGTTATAAAAGTTGACAAGTGTTTATAATGCAATAATCAAACTAATTGACTGAGATCTCTGATTAAAATAAGGTTTTTCATGCAAAGCTCAGGCTGAGCTTCCCTCTTAACCACGTGCAGACTTCATTTTCTCTCTCTTGTGCAGGCTTTGATCCTGCGAGGCACCAGGGTCTCTGAGCATCACGTAATTCGGAGAGGACTGGGGACCTTTCTGAACCAAAACCTCCAGGTAATTAATTGTTTGGATCCCTGTACGTGTAGGTGGATACATCAGACTTTTGCAACAATCGCAGTCCTCAGGAAAAAAGTGGTATTTCGAAGGTAAACAGAAGGCATTTGTGTCTTGGAGTCTGATTTATTATACACACTATATATAGCTGTCATTAAATGAACAGGCTAACATGCAACTATTCATCACAGGGTGGGGGAATGAACGGGCTATTCTTTGCCTGCCTGGAATTGTTCATGTTTCTGAAAACTAAAAGCAGTGTCTAGGAAAGGAAAGAATGCCTAAAGTGCCATAAGATATTTGATTTATTCCCTTCAGGCATTACCTCTCTATGTTCTCTTTGCCCGAGACTATTATTCAAGTCAATCGATCTTCGAAACTGTTTCTAGCAATCCCCATTTCCCCCAAAACTCCCCTCTGAAGACCTTAATCTGCCTCCTTTTGTTGTTACTGCTGTTAAAATAGACTCAAATCGGTTTGTAATTTTTGTTTTACTTTGAAGGTGCATTTTGATCCAAAGATAGCTATTCATCTTCTCATTTGTATTACCAGCATTTCAGTTATGAGTCTGCAGACGGTAAACGGCAATACCCTTTGGAATTCCAGCTAAAGCAATTCTTAGCGTGCTGTTTAGTTACACGAGAAACAGAAAATAAGTGATGCTGCCGGACCGAAACAGCTCTCTGAGTGCTGATTCAGGGAGATGACTAGAAATATTCAGATTTTTCTTTGCAACAATTAATTGCTGAAGAAAGCCAGGGATAATTTTAATTAGCGTACAAATAGAATTATGAGCTATTTGTGGATAAGAAGAGACATGCGATTTAACAAACTAGAAGAAATAACTAGGACAACCTAAAAACTGAAACGAAAATGGTTGTTTTAACAGAAATTTGGATTTAAGTTAAACTGTACTTTTCATGACAAGGTTTCCTTGCTATAGATGTGTGGTTTTCCTCACCAAAATATGGAATGCTTTTTGGTTGGAATTAAACAAAATCTTTTGGTTTTCAGGAGGAAAAAATTCACTGCTTTAGGCTGCAAATTTTCCTGTGAAAACTCAATATTTTCCAGGGCTTTTCCTACGTCCTAGTTCCCAGCCCTTGGCTGTCAATTCACTTATTGTACAGCTCTGCAATCTAACAAATATCTTTTCTGTAATGAGACTGTGACCTGTGCAATCACTGCCAGCAACTTTCTACCTCCATCATTTTTGCAGGTAAAAAGTTGCTGGGAGTGTTTGCACAGTTGGGGGAACCGGGAGAACCCCCACCCCAGAGCAGCAGGGCAGGACCACGTGTGTGTGGGTTCCTCCATGGATCTTGCTCCATCCCAGCTTCTCCACACATCCCTGGAGAAGCCAAACCCATCTCAGTGCAAGGAGCCCAGGCTAATGGGGAAATCTGCCCTTTTTAGGCAGGTTTCTCCCAAAAAATGGGATTTTTTGGTGCTGCTCAGCCAGTGAGGGGACGGAGTGCATTCAGCTCCAAGCAGTGGTCAGCCCCGCTAATGATTAACTCTGATCTTTCCTCACAGCTCTTTTCTACACCCACCCTCAGCTGTTAAGGCTTTGAGGTTGGTTTTTTTTTTTTGGTCTTTTCCAGCTTGGGGAAGCCGAGGGGGAGGGAAGGTGGACAAGGAAACCCTCTGCCCAAAGACAAAGCAGACAGAGGGAACGTCAGCGCTCAGCAGAGGAGATGAAAGGGCTCCGTTATTTGACAATAAGGGTGTGTGGGTGTCTCGTGTCAAACCCGCTGACACCCAGTGCTGAGCCGCACAAAATCTGGGGGATTTGGCAAAGATAAAAGCAGCCGTGGCCCTGAGGGCCCTGCTTTTTGCTCTGCCGCTGTGTCCCATGAATTCAAGTTAGGTGAGGCACGGGAAGAAATACCTTTCTGCTCTGCTGTGCTGAGCTTCTGCTCCTCTTCTCTCCTTCCCCCTGTAGTCACCAGGGGAGGAGAGAAGGGTCTTGGGCACCACTTGGCTTTGGCCACTCCACTCAGACCTTTGCAACCTCCCCAGATACGTCCTTCAAAGAGAAATCTCTGCTGTGTCTTCTTTTGAATAGAGAAAATAGCCTTTAACATCTTGGTACATGAGGCAAGAGTGAAGTCTTTTAAATTGCTGCTTCTTGACAGCACAACTCCTGCGTTTCGCCATGGTTTAATTTCACTCGAAGACTTGAAACATAGACCTGAACTCTTGGCCTATGTAGGCAAGAATACATGCATGTGGAAGAAGGCAAGGCCGCCGAATTTAATTGCAATTAGGGCCTTTCCTGCAGCTTCACAGACATTTCCTTTCTGTACGTGCACACTCACAGACACACAAACATCCCAGAAGCAGAGTGAGACCACACTGGAATTGCTTACGTGCAACAAAAATCCAAACAAAAAAATCAAGGTGTTTTGCTCTGGTTTTGTGTGGGGAAGAAAAGGTCAGGATGCTGACTAATAGACTGTTTTAGGACAAAACTGATGCCATTAGGAGTGTATTTCACCCTCCCCTCTTCCCTTCCCTCCTTCCACCCACATAACCTGCAATCCAATTAGTGCTGAGTGTGTACAAAGCAATCACATTTAATAAACAGAGCTGGTAGGTTTTAAAGAATATGGCCTTGTCCATGGACTTTTCTTAATTTTCTTGGGATGTAATCTGAAATTCTGGTCTTTTTATTTACACTTGCAGCTTAATTAGAATCGGTTGTTTTACCGTAGCCTACCTGCTTGTAGGGGAAGCTATCCCCAGGAGCTGCTCTACTGAACTTCCTTCATGCACACCCTCGGCAGGTTAATGATGACAGAGTCAGTGTGTGCGTGCGTGAATAACATGCCCTGGTAACAAATCAGGAACACAGAGAGGGATTTGTATCTTTTAAATGGATTTGGGAGAGTAGCACGTTGCTTTTTTTTTTTTTTTTTCAATTTAAGTTCTGATTTGCTCTTCTTCCACAGCCATCGCTTCATTTCATTGGAGGAGGTGCCATAGAAAGCTCTCTACTTACTGTACAAAGAGGAGTGATCCCCTCTGAGCCCTCTTTTTAACTGTTTGAGAGCAGACAAAGCAGAAAAGACCTGACAGAGGCAGCATAAACAATAAGCGGCATTTTCCAGAATTGATGGTGAAACCCAGGAAGTTTTTAGCTGGGGTGAGGGGTAGGGGAAGAGGGAATGGTACTTTGGAAAGGGGCCCAAGAGAGGATTTTGTCTGGAGTCTTTAAGAGATGGAAAACAGAATTAAATATCAGCTCCTGACGTGTTGAGTCCGGTGGTTAAATTCGTCATGTCGGGGAATCTTTGATTCTACCATTTCTAGGAGGCACAAACACATACCAAGTGCTCGACATGAGGGCAGGCAGATAATGAAGAGCCCCAGCGAGCACCCAAGTGCTTTGCTTGCTCTATAGCCTCCTCACACCTGTACTGTGTGGGACTCCTAATGTCCCCTGAGCGCACCTGATGGCTGGGAAAAGGGGGGCAGAGGGAAGAAGGGCAGTGGCACCGAGGAACTGAGTGACACTCTGCTAGACTGGCATCCATGTTTTCCACATTTGAGGGAAGCACTTGCCATTCAGGGAAGCTTCTAGGTGAAAATTTAGGACACCTCCAAGCAAACGGTTTAACAAATTCTTTGTGGGGCATCAAGTAAGACTGATGCCCTTAATGTCCTGCTTGCTTTCCCACTTCCTTAAATAAGAATGTAGTTCCAGGTTATGCCGATATTGGCGTCAAAAGCAGCACAATAAATTCTCACCTTCTGCTCATTCCCCCCCTTCTCTCAGATTGCCTCCCCTTTCATCTGCCCAGCTTAAAAGTAACTCGCTCCCACTCCCATAAAAAAAGCAGCAGGCAGAGGTTGGCAAGACTCGCTGAAACTGGCTCCTCTACCAGAGGCAGCAGGGCACGGACCTGCAGGCTCCTCGCCTCCCCTCGCCCTAGCGCCAGCCTGCCCAAAGCACCCAAAATGCACATGAGGTGGCTTTGAAGTTTGCCTGCTGCCCACCCCCTGCAGCGCTGCCCTTGCTTTGGATTTACGAGCTGGGGGAGCACGTGGAACCAAGTTCAAGAGTTGGCGGTTTCATTTGCATATCAGAGGCCAAAAGAAGCAAATAAAAAACTGCCACACAAAACGAACCAGAATTGGAATTGGCTAAACACTTTCCCGTGAAATGGATTTTAGAAGTGACTCTTGAACTCTTCAGTGGAAAGACAGATTCATTTTCAATGGAGTTTGATCTTGCTCTTCAGCTTCATTTGTAAGACCAATTACAGAGCATTTTGTACAACAATTACGGGCATTAAAACCACTCTGTTCCATTTGATGAATTTTAATAGTAATTGAACAGAAGAACTCATCAACTGAAAGATTGTCCAATCAAGTATGCCCACACACTGAACTGTAATTTCCACTCCACAAATGTGTAATGCCATTTGAAACTACCAAAGTGTCCTCTCCTCACCAACACCCCAGCAGATTCTTGAGGATTTGTTCCAAAACAACTTTATTCCTTGAGGCTTTAAGTACACCAGAACCACATTGATCGTGCTTCTGTGTTCGGCTTTGTCCAACAAAGCTCCCTGAAGCTCATTCTTGGATGGGGCATTCACAGAGTCCTGGTGACCACACGTATTTCCCAGGGAGCACCCTACAAATGCCTCTTTTTGTGAAGAAAGGCATTTTTGGAGGATTCCCTCCAAGGGACTTTGTAAGGGATTGTAAGAGCTGGGTGGCTGCTTTGTGGTGTTGTATGAAATGGAGTCCATCACCTGAACTCTGGACCTGGTGTTGACGTTTGGGGTTGGTTCAGCTTCTTCCCTTGCAAAGAAAGAATGCGTGGAATGGTGGGTTGAAGAAATATAGGCCTGCAATAGATCATTTGGTTATGAAGACAGGCCCCTCATAGCCACTGAAGAATAGACATTTGGGCTGGAAGAGTCCAGGTATATCCCTTTTATGTGGTCTCCACAGGCCACAAGCCCTAACGAGCCTGTAAGTTATGTTACAAGTACAAAAGCCACAAAGCCACGCAGTATGGCAGAGCAAAGAACAGATCATAGGTGTCACCAGTGTCCTGGGTCTTTGAAGGATACTAATGCATTCCTTAGTCTTTGTCATGAACATTTTGTTGCAATTTTTTTCTTACTTAACTTGCTGTTTCTGTCTGAGGTCGGCCTGTGCCGTACTGAAAATTCCTCGAGGGAAGTTGTGTTCTTTGGATTTGCTGGAAATTAGAAGAACAAAAGAACTATTTTGATGAACTTGCTCTCAATGGGATTTCCAAGTTATCTTGGGAAACAAAAAGAGATTGCTATAGTTTAGATCAGTGGGAGATAAGCGTCCAACTGTCAGAGCCTTCCTTTGAAGTGGATTTCCCCTAGCCAGCGGTTGCTACAACTTTAAGTTCAATTTAAATACAAAAGATGAAGTCTTGGCCTTACTGAAGTCAATAGGAGTTTTATCGCTAACGACTCAGAGGCCAGGATTTCACCCAAGATGTTTGTACAGGCACTAACTTTAGCATCTGTTGAGAGCCACATGAAATATTTATGTTGAAGAGTGAAACTGTATTGTTTTCTTGCATCTCATTCTGAACATAAAAAAGACCCCGTCACACTGGAAAATCACCACTCTTCTCTGAAAAGAGTATAGTTTCAGTTCATCCCGGTGGGATCAAATTAAGAGGTACAATGTGTGATTTAAAAACAATTACTATAAATTTTCTCCACGGGATATATCTAATTTTTTTTCCTGTTAGTTTTCATTTTGGTTTAGAACAGGGGAAAAATGAACAGTGGAGGTCTTCCTACAAATGGGAAGATCTATTTCCTCCCCAACTAAAATTTCAATCTATACTTCCTTATATTTAAAAATATTTGAAAAATCCTGCCTGGGAATGCAGCTTCTGTGGAAGGTACTGAAGGTTACATATATCTGTACATTGTGCAAGTCAATTAGTTAATGGATGCAAAGTTCTACATAAAAAGCAAAGCATTTTAAAAAGATCTGCAGAGTACCTCAGCCTAGTAACAAACGAATCCAAGCTTCTGAAATGTGGACAAACACAAATCTGGCATAAATCATATTTTTTTCAAGGCTTCTTTTCAAGTCTTTTTCCCTTCTTTCCTCCCAGATGGAGACAAGATCCAAACAAGTGAGATCTGGCGAGAGGAGAAAGGTGTCAGGGGATGGGGGCAGTTAAATGGGGGGATAATATTCTCAGGGATTCATTTGGAAAAAAAAGCATGCAAATTAAAGGCCACAGAAATTTCTTCCCTCTCCTCTCTTGGTCCATGTTCCCCTTTCAAATATCATCTCTTTTTTGTTTCATTTTATACATTTTATCATCTCAGTCTCTGGATGCTATGTTGGTTGTTTTTCCACCCTTCGCACACCATCACATACTGCCTGCCTGGTTTTGACCACACTTTGTGTGGTAATAATACTAATAAAAAACTGGGCCTGATTTTAATTTGTGTAATGTTTTTGCTAAAAAACAAAACAAAACAAAAAACTCAACAGCCTAATTAGGAAACCCGTTAAATGGCTGCAATTCAAATATAATTCTATTAAATTCTCCCTGTAAAGTTAATGTTACAGACTTTTTAACAGATGTTTTAATTAGACATTGTTATTAAAGGGAATACTGTAGAAATTAAAAGCAGGCCCTAAATGTGTTAACAAAGACACTTTTCTTGCATGGCGACGATGGCGGCAGAAACATTAGCAAACAGATTTTGGCAGCAGGTCATGAAAAAAAAAAAAGAAATGTGTTAAAGGAAACAAAATGCACTACGAGATATGCATTGCTCAGCTTCTATGTGATAGGGGTTCATTTCACATCCAGCACCACCTCGGGCCATTGCCTGGGCTGGAAAGGAGGTGGGGAAGATGCTTCATCCCAGCGCTAATGGTACCACGTGAGGAGCACCATTACCAGCACAGGCACTAATCAGGAAGGGGGGATTTGGTTGTGAGACAGCTGCAGCTTCAAGGGTTTCCAAGGAAGCATCAGTGTTGCCAGTTTTTGAGGTTTCATCTGCTGCCTTCGTGTTTTGGGTTGTTTTTGAACTATGACTCAATGTCATTTCATGGGTCTGCTGCCCTAATCTGGCCATCAGTTCTCCCTGGCTGCCTTTGTCTACTGATCAGAGCCCTTCCAGAGGGTGATTCAAAGCAGAAATCAGTAGACTTGATCAGCAAGGGAGCACAGACAAAATGTACAGAGTTTCATACCCTGTGTTGAATGCTGTGAATTATTATAGACATGATCGGTTTGGACCACAGGAAAAAGGGAGAGCATATGGTCCTCAGGAGGCTGCTTGACTTGATGTCTCTGTTCCAAAGCAGAATCATCTCTAACATCCTAATAAACATGCACCAAAACAGCTCTTCTTACACCACTTCACCTACAGACTACTTCTGATGCATTTTTCCAGTTAATGCTAGACTTTAGCTCCTTTTCCTGTAGGCATCTCCCACTCTTCATCCTCACAGCTCTTGAAGGAGTCAAGGAGAGCAGCTGACACTGGAGGACATACAATTTTGTGCAAAGTTTTTCCACAGGAACTTTGCTTTTGTGCTTTCTTGTTTATTCGCATGGGAATATAAACTGCATTTCTCTTTAAGAATCCATTTTATCTCAATGCAGTGGAAAGCTATACATGCCAGGGTTCAGTTTCCTGCAAAAGGTCCTGCCCAGCAGCTATGAAATGGTAAGAGGGTTAAACCTGGGCTCTTCTGAGCAGGTTGGTGAATAATGCAAGGAGCAAGTGATGCACTAAAGCATGGCATTGTAAACTGATATGTTTAAGACGCCATCAAGGCATACAAGTTTACAACGCTATCAAGAGCTTTAGGGCATCAAAGCCAGCCGTAAAGACAGAGCTTGGCTATGATGTCACCCTCAGCCCATGGTGGGGCTTTAGGGTTCTTAGGAGAAACTTCATATTAGCTGAATAGATGGATCTGACATTATAAGGGCTTTTTCCCCTCCAGCCCCTTCCCCATGCTTCTGATAGATGATGCTGGCATTGCGTCCATGAGTTAGAAAACGGCGGCTGTTCCTCTCAGCAATAGATGTGCTCTTTGGAGCACATGGCAGAGGAGAAGCAGAAGCTGCTGACGCATTGTGAGGTTGGCCAAGAGAGAAAAGCACGAGAGGAGAAATCTCTGAGAACTGCAGAACAGGTTCATGCGCATCTGGTAATTAACATTAGACAGTGGGATAGGGATGTAGACAGGTAGATGAGCTGGCAAAGCTATGTGAGATGGGATAAACAGTTCAAAGCAATTTAAACCCTCTGATTTCTTCTCCCAATGAGAGGAACAACTTCCTCCTAAAACACTAAGAGAAAATCTGATAATCACAGCTCTGAATGTTTTATCCCTGTTATCGAAACCTCTGTTATTGCCCACTCTGGGAAGAACAATACGAGCCTAGAGAGAAAAGATGCCTGGAAAATCATGTTAAAGTGATGTTATCATTGATATTAGTGAAAAGTGTCAACTCTCGTTCCTTCTTCTATCCATAGATTTCATTCTTTCAGCCACATCTACCTATTTATAGGCTGGAGACAGGCCAGACACAGAGCAGGACTTCCTCAGAGCTCGGATGTGTTTGAACCTCCTGGGATTTTGCACACTCTCACTCTCGTATGTTTTCAAGCTTTGTTTACTATTTATTCTTCCTTGTTACCCCTTCCCTTTCAGAGATGTTAGCTTAAAAGCGGTGCAGTAACCAAATTAATGCAGGTATTCAAATTTTAATGACCATCTGAGTCAAGCAAACTGGAAAATCATTCCTGTGCAGCCATGAGGGTAAAAGAGAGAGGGGCAAAACCCCACCAACAGAGACAACTGGCTAATTAACTGATGTGAAACCAGCGTGAAAAAACAGAACCTAGAAAACAAATGAAAATCTGTACAGCAATTACTTCCAAAAAGGTAACATTTTCCCAATTAAAGCCATTCTAAGAACTTTAGTTAATTATGTAGGTTTTCTTCTCTCTCTCCATTCTCCCCCCTCCCTCCCTTCCCTTTCTCTCTCGCTCTCTTTTATTAAAGCCCATCAGGGCTCATGATGTGTGGGAAAAGTGCTAACATTTGCAAATTGCTGCTTTATGATAAATGAATTGTGGAAACTCAGCCCCTTGGTTGGGGCCCGGCTAGATTGCAAAGCACCAGCATCTCTGGCTGCTGCAGCCCTGACCCTGACTTTACACCCATTGATCACAACTGGTGCATAGCCATGACCACCAAATGCATACACTGTAGCTGGGGGACTTGCTTTTCCCATAGTATTTCATCATCGTTCCACATCGCGAGCGCCATAGTAACCTTTGGCATGCCGTCCTGTAAGACTAATACCTGCAGGAGATTTCCTCCTGCCCCAGTAATCACTGCTTCAACTGCTCCATCTTTAAAAAAAACCCCTTAGTCATTAACCCAGCTTTGATTTTCAAAAAAATATCCATTGATTTCAACAGTGCCAGGAAGGAAAGAAAGGGCTGAGCATGTTGGAAAATCAAGCCCTAAATAATCCTAACATCTTTCCAGCTTTCTGTGGCTTCGCTGAATACTTTCATTTCAGACAGAAATTTACAGCATCTTTTCTGGGTGTTAATCCCAGTGGTCCTCAAGGATGTGGCAGGAGAGAGAGAAAAGTACATCGGAGGGTACCACGGGCACGACACGTAGCGTGTGCTCCCACAATTGCTCTTTGTTATCACGGCATGCCCGGTGTGCAGGAGCGCTCCGGCAGCTCAGAGCAGAGTCATGCTCAGGATGGCACAAATATAGATGGGAAACCCTCTGCCCCAGGGGCGGGAGATGTGCAAAGTCAGCCAGGGAGGAGGGAGACACATGGCATCCTCCTGCCGAGCCAGGCTGGGAAAGGTCAGGAGATGCTGGTGGCCACCTTGGCTGGTGCTGGCAAATGGGACGTTATCTCTGTGCAACGTTGCAGAGCGAGTTTTGTGTTGGCTTTGGGGACTATTTATGGTTTCAGGGAAAACATAACTGAAAGGAACGCAGAGCTAGGCAGCTGCATGTCAGCCGAGATTCCCGCACAGGGAAATTGTTTCCATTCACACTTCTGAGTCTGCAGGCAGGTCCCGATCCTGCTTTAATGAAAACAATTCCTCGAAAGTCAAGTGCGAAAGTGGCTGTGCTATTTAATCTGCAGAGTCTGCCAGATAATGCTCAATTTATGCAAGAAAGTGCACACGCGTGTGTGTCAGCTCATGCAGACACAGAGAGAGAAAAGAGAGAGGTCCTCAGACGTAGCATCAGATGTGAAATCCACCATCCACCAAATAGTCTGGGCAAGAGACGATAGTGTCCCAAAGAGACGCAGAGTAATGAAGTTACGGAGAGCTGGGAAATGTTGGTACTACTTTATTATAGTGTATTGAAGAGAGCTTGTGAGCCAGTGCTCTAAGGGTTGTATTCAATAAAAAAAAATAATACCTCTGATTCCCACACATGGCCACTGAAGTACCAAAAAATCAATTTTAGTCATTGAATTGGGCCCTAAGGTGCTGCAAAACGGGTAAGATTCACAACAGCGCGGTAAGGAAAGATGTACAGTCTCTGGCTGAGGAACATTTCCCCGTTTCACTTCTAGTTTTGATGCCCACAGCAGCAGGACTGATGGAGCAGCCCTCAGCTGCCCCAGAGGTTGCCCATGGACACTGCTGACCCCCCGGCCTCCTGGGGAAAGTCTTCTGCCCTCCCCCCTGTGCTAAAACTTGCTCAAAACTGATGAATCTGGTGCAAAAGCACCCGTGTGTGCGTGAGGGGCAAGCTGTGATGCTGTGGCTGTACTTTGGGAGGCTGCAAAGGCAGCCCTGGAGGTAGCACCAGTAGTTTTAGCTGAATTTGGGGAGGTAACACCTTAAACATGTCTTTGACCAGCACAGAAATGGAGGTGTGGAGTCAGGTGCCTGCACAGAGAGACCATCCCTGTACACTTCAGACGCGAATAATGTGAGGAGGTTGGAAACTGGCTTTGAAATCAAATTTGAACAGAAAGGTGAAAAGTCTCTGGAGAGGGAAAGGCTGGAAAGTGCCTGCCAGAACTGGTTGGCATTTTCCAGGCAGCTCAGTCGTGAATTCAGTGTCTGCGTCAGTTCTCTCTTGTCTTTATTAGTGCTCTGAAGCACAGTGTCTGAAGCAAAAATTATTGAATTTTCACTAAACCCTTCCTACATGCAAAGGCTTTTTCTACTTTAATGTTCAAAAAAGCCCAAGTCGCAGTCACCAGCTCTAGCATGTGCCCATATCTTTTCTCATTATAGGCTGAGGTCCAAAACCAATACGAATTAAATAAATATCCCACTGAGAGCCGTACTTTTGAAAACGGCCTTATTGCGGTGCAGATGTGTGCTATCTAAAACCAGCTTAAACGTTTTATTTTTTTATATATGTATTTAAATTAAAAAAATAAAATAAAATCTAAATATTATCCTGGAAGGAAGTGTATGCACTGGTGGATGTTTGATTTTCATTTTTCTCCCAGCATGCTCTGTCCTTTCATCCTATAATGGTTCTTCTCTATTAATCCTTCTCAAAACCCACAGGTAGAGATGCTTATTGATAGAAGGCCAACGTGTATCTCAGTTTACAAAGGCATGTTAAAGGATACAAGTAACATATTTCTCTTGATGTCTTCTTATTAATGCAATTCCACTCAGAACATTTTGGCGTAAGAGGCATTGCCAGATGGAAGATAAAACTTCACTTTTATGGGTATTTTAAGGAAGAAAACATTTGGTTTTCATCAGTTCTAAACTAATAATATTTATTGCCCTAATGATTCGTATTTTATAAGCGGGATAACAAAAAGCACTGTCAATTACTTAGTATTTTAACAAGGTTTGAAAAAAAAAAGTCTGATAACATCAAGTCATTTTGAATAATCAAGTGCTTTTAAGGCTAAACTGTAATAACCCAAAGCGATGGGTTGTTTACATAATAAAAATAAATAAACACTGGCCACAGCTTGGCTGTATTTAAAGATTCTGTCATTTGTTACCACAGATCGCAGCTCACAGCACGCTTTGGGGAGCCCAGTGTGTTACGATCACACACACATCAAACAGCCGCCTTCGGGGCCCCGGCACACACCGTGGCGGAGGGATGGGGAGCTTCGGAGCTGCTCCCGGGTGGGTCTGGGGAGAATTGCAGTAAATTCTGCAAGTCTTATTTTCCCAGGACATCAGCAAGCCTCCTGAGGTTGGTAAGGCTGATTCCATGCTTACAGAGGATGGTCTTCCTCTGATCTTAGCCCATTAATAATTTGATTATGTTCATCTGTCTCCATTATTGAAGATAATAAAATTCCATTTTTTTTTCTTGTTTTGCTGGTTCGCCTCATGCTGCTGATTATTTTTCTATTTAATGCCTTTGCAAGCATTAGGGCTGCAAAAAACGTTCAGTGGATCCAAACGTGTGGTCCTTCTCCTGCAGCAGAGCCACCTCCACCCCCAGCCCAGGACCTGCCTGGAACTCCGGGCTCCGGAGGCACTACCTCCTCTCCCTCATCTCACTTTGATTTAAGCAAAATCATGTATGCTTTTCAATGTTAGAACTTTTTCCAGAACAGTACACAGTTGAAATATTCTCAAAGTTAAGACCAAGGAACTAAAAATATTGTTAACATTTCAAAAGAAGGGGAAGGAGAAATAAAGGAATTTGATTTCAGATGAACTCCTCCATGACCTGAACACGTCAGTCTTTGGCTGGTGTGTGAGAGGACTTAAAGTGAAGCTCTTTGGAGTCGACGCCCAGAGTGACTGTGACCTGTCTCATGTCACACAAGACCTGATGAAGGGTTTTCCAGTGACACCAGTGACAGCAGCACTGGGCAAGACTTCATTTCTGAGACCAGTTCTGCACTGCAAAGCGTGGATCCAGACTGCCAAGAAATGTTGGAAGGAGAAGGGGCTGCACCATTTTTCTTTCTCCTCTTTGCTCATATAACTTGAGCCCTCCCTAGCACTTTGCAGTCACACCCATCACCAGTAATAAAGCGATTTACAAATTTTCAGAGCTTGAGACACTCCTGAGGATGGTGAAAACTCCATCCCTGTGAGGGAATCTGGCTGCTTGGAGGCATCTTAACAGAGCTGCTTTGATTCGGAGCTAGAGCAAGACTTTGGCAAGATAACAAGGAAAAACATTCTCTTTGTCTGGCCTGTGATGATAGAAGCTCTTGCAATCATGTTCACATCGATGACAATCCCTTGACATTTGTAGCCTAACTTTGCGGAATCAACACCTCAAAGGACATCTCCCATCTCGGTGAGATCATGCCAGGGGATGAGGAAGTTCCAAAGCTTGCCGTATTTTACATGTAAGCATGAAAAACAGTTTTCATGCTCGTCAGTTGTGATTTCAGAGGTGTAGTTGGTTCTGTGGAAGCTTTCTCTGTCTGGCTGGGTAAATAGACGCTTGGCTTCCAGTTGAGGGGATTGCTTTTCCCGTTGTCTTCTGATCAAGCATCAGGGGGTAGATGGTGTTTCCCATTTTGGAGGCTAGAGGAAAAGCAAAAGGAGACCTTGAACACTGGCTACGTTAACGTTCTGTTGAAATAACATCAGATTTACTCTAACATATTCCACGGGACTTAATATTGATTTTCAAATAATCTACAATGCTGTTTTTATAAACAATTATTGGCAAGGAGAGGCGTTGTTTTTGGAAGCTCTTGTATGTACAGTAAGGCTTTATTTCTTCTTGTTTTGAAGTGCGGCACATCTTTTAAAAAACGCTGTTCAGGAAACATCTGCTGTCAATTAAGGAGTAACACATTAAGGCATATTAAAGTGCACTCTTATTAGTGCTTCAGCAATAAAAAGAAAGGTTTTCTATTTGAATCATATGTTCTTTAACACATCTGCCAGCCATCTGAAACTTGCAAATGTTCCTCAGTAAAAACATCTTCATAACCTTGTAAAAACTTAGTAGTACATAGCGCTCTGTTTAAGAAAAAAAATCCCTTTGTGCAGAGTTCAGGTAATTCTCAAGCAGTTTATTGGACTGACACTGATAGTTTTAAGTAAGGACAGTATCTGCAGACGCTCTGTCCAGTCGGTCCCATTGAACCCCCTAAGGAGAGCCGATTGGAAAAGCAAACTTTCATTTTTATGAAAACAGAAAAGCAGAAAAGTCTTTTTCAGAAAAGTCTTTCACACAGAACTCAGACTTTTCACCAAAAAATAATATAATAAAGCATTTGGGTTGGGAAAAAAGTATTTGTTTTGGAAAGGATATATTATGTGTCAGGCAAAGAGTATTTTCTATGTAATAAACTCCCTTGCTCTGTGCAAACTACATTTCCCACGACACGCTGTGGTCTCTTGTCGTTCAGCAAAGTTGTTGCATTGTATGAGGCTTTCCGTTAGGAAATGCTTTAAACACAAATCCCAAAGCTGGGGAACCACGGAAGTAGCTCTCCCACAGCTACTTGATTCATTTTCTTACTGATACCTTGGAAGTGATCGTTACTGCATGGGTCAAAGCACCAGCCAGTCAAAGGAGATTTCCTATTTCTGCATTTTTAAGGAACTATGAGCTGTTGTACCTGGATGATGCAACATCTAATGTTCAGTGATGGATACATCTGCTTGGCTAAACAATAGGAACCTGCCTAATTAGACGCTGTTTGAGACTGACCTGCTTCTGTGACTACAACATGCAGATCTTCTCACTGAAGGATGATACTGCTCTTCCCTAGAAAATCACAAATCAAAGCTTGATCATGCTGGTTTCTAACAGCAAAGGGATTGTTTATATTTTCCAGAGCTGCAGGGGGAAGTTTACTGGAGGTTCCAACTACAGAGCGGGGAAAAAGGAAATGTAACTTTCATTCAGAGCTCCCACACTAAAATGCCATTTGCCCACTGGGCTTGCTCTTCATGGGGAGCTGTAAATTGCCCGTACAGCTTGCAAGCAGAAAACAAACCTAAAGACAAATGCAAAAAAACCTACAGAGTTTCTGAGGGGCTGGGAACTGTATTGTTACTCAGGCATGGAAAGAGAGTGTGTGGCTGACTTGCAGCAGGGGACTTAGAGGTGGACCAGCTTCAAAGCCTTCTGATCTTTCCACTGGTCCCTGTGGGATTTGAGCTCCTGGGTCCCGTCTCTTGCTGCATTTCTTTCAGAAGAAGCAAGGAAAAGCAGTCAGACCTGACACTAGAGATGGTGGATTCAGAGGGATTGGATAGGGATAGGATTCAGGCTTGGTATTGCTGTTTCAATGCAATTACTGCCAGTGGGACAGGACTTCTTCAGCCTAAAGCAAATTAACTTTTTTCCCAAGAACCGTTCCCCTCCAACTAATCTAGACTCTCCCCAGGTGGGTCTGTGGCAGTGTTTGAAAACTGCTTTTCTTAAAAGTCACTTTATTTTCTCTTAAGCTATAACAGCAATAATCACAATATTTACCAAGCAGGCATGCAAGATCAGAACACAGCATATCCAAAACAGTATGGGAAAAGACTAACATAAATAGATGTAATGTGCTTGTCCCCTCAGAACAATAGGGTCAAGCTCAGACACACTTCCAGTAAGGAGGATTTAGGAAATGAACCCACTTTGAAAAACTTATTAAGTGGATCAGGTGAGGGGTCTGGAGGACAAACCTGACAAGGAACAACTGAGGGAACTGGGGTTGTTCAGCCTGGAGAAGAGGAGGCTGAGGGGAGCCCTCATCCCCCTCTACAACTCCCTGAAAGGAGGGGGCAGAGAGATGGGGGCTGAGCTCTTCTCCCTGGGGACAAGGGATAGGGCAAGAGGAAACGGGTTCAAGTTATGTCAGGGCAGGTTTAGATTGGATATCAGGAAACATTTTTACACTGAAAGGGTTATTAACCATTGGCACAGGCTGCCCAGGGAGGGGGTGGATTCCCCATCCCTGGAGGTGTTTAAGAAAAGGGTAGATGAGGTGCTGAGGGACATGGTTTAGAAGGGGTTTTTGTCAGGGGGGGTTAATGGTTGGACTTGATGATCTTAAAGGTCCCTTCCAACCTCACCAATTCTATGATTCTATAATGAACAACCTAGCAAGTGAAAAGCCCCAGAAGATGTGCTTAAAATGGTCTTATAAACACAATCACCGTTGCATGTCAGTACGTTGGCTGGGGATGTGTTGAAGCCCCTGGTGCTGAAGACCAGTAAGAACAGACTGGACTGTACTAGGAATTTAGGCAAAGTTATGACTTCAATTCCAGATTTGGAAATGGATTATACAAGAAAGACAAGAAACTGTTGATTGTCTACAAGGAAGGCAGATGAGCAATTTCAGGTAGCTCTTTAAGGAACTGAATGCTGCAGATTGCTTTCTGCTTTCTTTTCTACTTCATGGGCATGAGTGTTGGCTGCAAAAGATGCAAAGGACTGAGTCGGATTTTTGGCATGAAATCTCAGCGTTGTCCTAAAAGCTGGCTGGTGAGATATCAATTGTAGTCTCTTCTAAAAAGTTCCAAGTGAATTTTAAAGGGGTCCCTGAATGGCAAATAAACTGTAAGCGAAAAGACTCTGTTCTGGCTGTAGCACCTAAATCCAATAGCACTTTCAGTGCTCTGCACAGCACACTGGTCGGCAGAGCTTGAGAGCCTGGTACAACTTGGCACACTTGACTTTTCGTGCTGCAATAGTCAACTCAGAAACCAAGCAGAGCAAGAGGAAGGAGCTTCTTCACTGAATCGTCTCCTCCTGTAACACAGCACTTGGGATAAAACATGCTGTGACTAGGGGAAAGCACAGTCATGTTCACACAGAAGGGAACAAAGTGTAGATTCAGGAGTCCAGGAGGGATGATAGCGGGAGGAGCAGTGGGAAAAGAAGGTTCTTCTATTCAGATGAAGTTGTGAAAAAGCTAATTTAGGAAGCGTGGCTTCAAGATCCAGCTCTGACACACATTTCTTGCGTGATCTCGAACAACTCATGAGGCTCAGACCCTCAGTGTTTAGGTCTTTAACTCCCTTTTGATAGTCAAAGATGAAGGTGTTTGATTACACGCTACCAGCAAGCTTCAGTTCTAATCTCAAAAGCAAGGAAGATACAACTTCCTTTGTCAACTATTCTACAGAAAAACATGTTACATTTTCTGATGGTGGGCATCTTTTCTAATGGCCTCAGAAAAAACTTCACTCCCCCCAGAAACACAGTGAAGAGACCCACGATGTCAAGTTCTTACACTGAAAGCTATGACAATGGTCTTCATTTTCAAGGTTTGCAGCTACCACTGTCCTTAAAAAACCTTGAAATCCCTGCTTGGAAGGCTTTGCCAGGAGTAGGCAGTCACTGAAGTATTTCAGCTCTCCTTCTGCTGCCCTGCCAGTGATGAATACTGTTTAATTACAAAAACAGAATTTCTGTCATTTCTCTCGGCATGGCTTCTATTGGGGAAGATTAAACATCAGCCAAACATTACTGAATTACCTTTTTAAACCTATTATTTCAACGTGATTAACTTCTCTTCTTTTCATTTAGCTGTAAGCAAAATCTTGTTTACAAGGCAAAAAAAAAAAAAAGCGTTTGCTATAATATCGGCAATAATAATAAAAATGAACATCACAGGGAAATAATTTATGTGTAAACCAGCATAAAAATGTCATTGATGCATGAGTTTCCTCTTCAATTAATAAAAAGGAGGAAATATTTAAAAACAATTTATCAAGGAAATACATACAGTTCATATATCATGCACTCACAAAGGCTGTACTAGTATCCATTCCACAAATAGCAGCGTGACCTGGACTATCGCACAGATGCTGGATTCCTTTGCGTGACCTAATTTGGAGTAGTTGTCTAGGACAAGACTTTGACTTTGTATCAAGTGAAGATCCTGGGTTAAAATACTTATAAAAGCATATTCTGTTAAAACAGGCAACAATCAGTGCTGACTGGATAACCCAAAATAAATAAAATACAGCTCTCAATGATTCTAGGTTCTTTGTCTACTTTTTGTTGAGGTTGTTGTTGTCACCCATAAACCCAGGTAATCTAGTCACAGAGAATAAAACATTATCTATTCTACTTATGATGATGCTAAGTTTCAAAGTGATCAAAAGTACAGCATAAATAAGACATCAGTGACTGCACCAGTGGACAAGGAGAGAGCTGTGCCTATCATCTGTCTGGACTTCTGCAAGGCCTTTGACATGGTCCCCCACAACATCCTTCTCTCGAAGCTGGAGAGATACGGATTTGATGGGTGGACTGTTGGGTGGATAAGGAACTGGCTGGATGGTCACATCCAGA
>VXBO01001725.1:32949-68418 GCA_013400135.1 Rhinoptilus africanus | reverse complement strand
CCTGATCTAGGTGAAGATGTCCCTGCTCCCTGCAGGGGGTTGGACTGGATGGGCTTTAAAGGTCCCTTCCAACCCAACTCATTCTATGATTCTATGACATGAGGGTCTTGCAGTTATCACTTCAAAATAGTGTGACCCAGGAAACTAAGAGTTAAAATAAATCCAGAGGGGTAAGGTGGGGTGCGACTCCCCCGCTAATCTTAGCTCTGCAGAGTAGATCAAGATCAAGGAGGTCTCTGAAGGCAGATTCACTGTCATCTCCTAATGATGCCAGAGCATGGCTTTGGCTGTTCTTGCAGTATACATATTAGATAACAAAAATGCATTTATTGAATCAAAATCTGTGGAAACACTTACAAACCAGCTAAGGTATTTGGCAGCATCTAGCAAGGAATTTATGCTGTATATGAAAATAAGACAGGTGAAGAAAAATCTGTTTTCTCCTAGTCATTTTTCCAGGCTACTTAGAGTGAGATTCTTCGAGGCAGGTGGCATTGATTTACTGCAAATTCGTACAAAGCCTGACTTACCGGGTGCTGAGGGTGTCCAGTGCCATAGGATGGGCCGTGGGCTTAAAATAAAAGGCACTGATAAGGCTTTGCAGGACTAAGGCTTTCAGGTGCAAGTTTATCCAAGTATTTCCATGAGTTTTAGTGTAGGTAGTAAACCCAATGAAGGCAAATGCAAAAGTATAAAACTGTTAAAACGCGATGTCCCTGTTTTCTCTGTCTTGAACTCTTGTATGTTTTTTACTCAAATTTAATGTCTTTATTTAAGGACTGTGCTAATTCCTAAGTCACTATTTTTCTCTTAAGGACCCAAGGAGCTGGGGAGGAAAGAAAAAGCACATCCTCATAAAATCTCTATATACATAGCAATAACACCCTGCAGTATTTCCATTTCTTATAGGACATTTGAGTGGGATGTT
The DNA here is from genome assembly GCA_013400135.1 of Rhinoptilus africanus. Classification (NCBI taxonomy): domain Eukaryota; kingdom Metazoa; phylum Chordata; class Aves; order Charadriiformes; family Glareolidae; genus Rhinoptilus; species Rhinoptilus africanus. The sequence continues at coordinate 67,490 of VXBO01001725.1, read as the reverse complement.
TCACCTCAGCACCAGCTATTCCTGGAACATACACACAAGTGTTGTCTCCTCTGCTTGAAGCTCCTAATCAGCAATTAATAAATAAATGGGACAGGCTGGAAATAGAAACAATATCCATGAAAATGTGTCCCACTAAAACACCATGTAGACCAAAAAGACTCTTGGGGCAGACCACCTAGTTTAAAATTGATGCAACTTTACTGATGTCAATGGAATCACACAGATTTGCGCAGTGGGAAATCTGTCCCTCTATGCAGACCTGGCACTGGAAAACCAGACGTCTTTGGAGTCACATACGGAATCCAACTCACATTTAGATGTTTCATTATTGAAGAAAAATGATACAATACCTATGCTGAGCAGAGCTATTGGCATTGTCAATTATATATTGAACCCTGACCATTGGTTTGTGCAATCTAAATAAACCTTTTCCATTAACTGCATCCCTACAAATGAATCGGTGTCTTTCCTGCATTGGCAGTCTATGGTTTACTTCTTACATTGGTCTGAAATGCTCTCTATTTAGACAGGCCCATTCTGATTATAAAGTTATTTTTCTGGGTTTTTAAATTGCATTTCTGAAAAGCATCTACAATGCTTTTCAAGGGAAGGCAAATAAAAACCCAAGGCTTGTCTTAATCTCATTCTGTGCAGGAAGCTGGTTCTATCGGAAGGTGTCATTGTTAGCAAGCTCGACTTTCAATGGATTAGCAGTTAATTTTTTTCTTCTATTTTATCTTCAGATACTGAACTTCAAGGAATGGCAGAAAAATGAAACTAAAGAGGTGAGATTAAGTGCACCAGTTAAAGTTATCCTGTTAACGTGTTTCTGGAGAAACTTGGTAACAAAGCCAGATTCCAAATGAAAAGCCTGAGAAGGGAATAAATTCAGATGTCAGGGTTTACAGAACACATGCTGCTCCCTCAGAAACAAAGGTTGCACAGCTCTGTAGGCATTTGCCACTCAAAATAAATAATCAGCAGCACTACGGTCCTTCTGGCAACCAATAGCGGTGGGACTCCAGATCTGAGTGTGCTGGTTAAAGGCAGAAATATCGTTTGTTTTCTTGTCATTTTTCTTGTTTTTCAGAGTCGTCCTTAGCTAAATGTGTGTGAAATTATAATTGCTAGGAAATGACAGTCTGTAAAAGCTTTTGTATCCTTCCAGGTGATGTGTTTGGTCCTAGGACTCCACCAGAGAAAAAACTTCTCCTCTGTGGACTGTCAGGTGTTGCACAGAGCTATTCCCCCTCTCCTCTGCCCTGGAGGAAAAGGAGGACTTAGAGCTACATGTTGGGTGGCTGGTTTTTTTCCTGGTGTTGTGGCGAGGAAGACCCAAGTATGAATAATTTGGCACAAAGCATACGGAAGTCATGCAAGATGTGATGGGAGGTATGTGCGCTATTCCTGCTTGCTCCCCCAGCATTCGCGGCATTGCGAACAGCGGGTGCGGGGCTTGGGAACTTGTTGTGAAGTCCCTGAAAATCTGGGATTTGGATTTGTACCTGAAAGGAGCAAAGGACACTTCTGACAAGAAAGACGAGCAAAAGGGTCATTGGAAATGAGGCGGTTGTCCTGGAGCTGGGCTGTTCCCGTGCTGTCTCCCGCAGCCCAGGCAAGGCAGCCCCTGGAAGCTGCAGGTGGAGGGAAGTGCTGCTGCGTGCGGCTGGGATGTCTCTGGAGAGGTGTGAGAAACCTGAGAGCTTCTGTTTGCTGAGGCTGCTTGTTCGCTCCCTCGTGGCTGACAAGTGTCTGGGGATACTTATATCCCACCACTTGGGAAGGCTTCTCATCCCACTGGGAGGCGGGGAGGGGAGGAGGGGTGACCCAACCCATACAGAAAACCGACGTGATACTGAGCAGGACTTTGCAGCTAGAGAGGATGGGGAGAAATCATATCTATAGTTCCCCTTCCTCTCCGGAGCAGCTGTTGGTTGAGAGAGGCTCCCCGAGAGCAATCCTGGGACACCAGCCGTGGTGCTTGGCGGCGTTAACCACCGCCTCGACCTCCTCGACCTCCTTCGCTCACATTTCTCTATCCATTTCCTCCTTTCCGCAGTCTTCAAGAAATGAAGATAAAGGTCTCACCCTGGCTGCTGCCGGTGGGTGGTTTTGCCTGGTATGTTTGGATGCTGCTGGGTTGGTACCTGGTTAAAGGAGCATCAAGGAGTGCAGCCAGGGCAGGAGGATGGGGTTTTCCATGAGGGGCAGGAGGATGACAAAGGAATTTTTGTGCAGAGAAAGAGACATGTCACGAAGCATTTGTCCTGCTCCTTCCTTAAATTGAGTCCCACCTGCCTATCACTGCACCGTTTTCTGGAGCTGCAGATGGAGTCTCTTTTGTGATACAGCAAATAACAGAATTTACAGATTAGAAATTACTCAGCCTGCCACTTCACAACCTAAACTGTGACCAGGTTGGAAAGGCAAAGTACCCTGAGTCACTGCTGTTTGCTTTGTGTTCAGCCAGTTTGTCCGTCAATACTTCAACCAAGCAGCTTTCAGTTCCTGGGCCGGGAATATCAATCCTTCCCCCTGTAAATGCTAAAGGGTTTCTTCCTTCCCTTCCAAGGCTTCTTCTGGCCAGGGTTTTAAAAAGTGGCATTAAATTTTGCTGGCCATGGAAGGCACCTGTCCCAGGGTAGTTATTTTTAGCGGCAGAGCTGACATCCAATACGGTAGCCCAAGTTATAAAAGTTGGCCAGCATCATCTCCCTGTGAGTTATGTTTTGCTTCAGCATGATTAACTGGAGTTAAAAAATGAGCTTTGAGGGCTTATAAACGGGAGTGCAGAGGGGCTGCTTAGAAGCATAAATCACACAAATATTGAATGGGAAAGTACATCCAAATTGGTACTTGTTTGCTCAAAGCTATTTAAATTAAGGGAAATATCATCCCTTCTCAAGAAAGATAGTTCATAATTTCCTAATGAGGCCTAAACCAGCAAAGAGCTAAAGTAATATTATGTAGCCCAAAGCATTACCAAGAGAAGGAAAGGACAGCGGAGAACTTTCTGGCTCCCTCTTTGGTTTCTCCATGGAAGTGGTGACACGAGGAAGGATCGTGGCCATGAGACAAATGAGTTTAGGAGGCCACCTCTGCAGAGAGGTCACAGTTGGACACATCTGTCTCCCTAACATCTCCATCCCAGCCTCATGGCAGCAACAGAAAGGATAATTTTCTTATCTTGAACACAATTAGTCTGTTAATGCCTTTGCTGATGCTGACAACGAACTGGAGAGCAAGAAAGCTCATCCCTAAATTGAAATTTTTGAGATTTGCAATATTCTGCTGAGTTAATGGGGAAAGGGAGCTGCATTTTTCTTTCCTCAAATGTCAGTGAAAACACAGGGGAAAACTCAGGAGAAATGAAAACTTTTTAAACCATTTCTCCTATAATACAAGTCTCCTAGAAATGCGTGTAATGTTTTCATCTCCCTTTGATAATGAGAAAGCTACAGCTGGGGTATTCAGGACCATGTGTATATTTTTCTGTGGTGACAGGTGGAGATTTCCACCACAAAGCAAGATCCCACTGGGCTGGATACTGCACAAAGAGAGTCCATGCCCCAAGTCATGATAATCCAAGTGTCTGGGAACAACAAGGACTTCTTTTACTTACATCTAGCCCTGATGTTTTCCCATTAGTGGTAACAGGCACAACTTTTTGCTTGTGATGAAACCCTAAGTAATAGCATTGCATGCTGCTGGATGGCTGGGTTTGCTCAAGGAAATGGTTATTTTTTCACCTGTAAAACAAATGGGTGTTTTCTCTGGGTTGAAGTGTATGCTAGGAACATGCCTCTCTACATCTCCCTAAAGATACATCTCATCTTCCAGCTATGATTCAACATTTCCCTAAGAGTGTTGGCAGCACTCTGCTTGAAAGGTGATACCGTACCCGGCTTTCCAGTTCTTCACCTGACCAGCGTCATTCACATCCCTCCACCACCAGCAGGGCTCTGAATAACGTTCACTGGTGAACGCTCACATCATTTTTCATTAGCCACTTCTGTTGGCTTCACGTCCTTTTTGTACGCATAACCAATATGCATTAACAGTTTCCAGTAGGTCCATTAGGATTTTCTCCCCGGTCTCCCTGGCAAATACGAAAGCATTATCGCAGGCTCAGATTTAGTTAACCCCTCCATATGCCGAGCATCTCTTCTCCTCCACTGCCATCCGTGTTTCCTTTTGCTCACCCTGCTGAGTTTCATTTCCAGTAGTTATTAGTAGGGGTGGTTTTTTTTCTTCTTGAATGCTGCAAAATGAAAATGCATAGTTTGGGGGCTTGCTTTAATTAGGCACTTTTATATAAAACCTGCCATTGCATCTCTGTATAGAACCTGCTTCAAAGAGAACGAGAAAGAATGCTGGTTTTATCTGTTTTAGTTCTAAGTTTTTCACTGGCTTTACCTGTTTGTAGATTAATTGAAGCGATGCTAAACCAGGCATGAACTTGGCCTGTAATAGTTTAAAATATTAAAAATGAATCAATTATACCAAGAAAGCAAGTCATCAAAAACTGCTGGGGAAGGCAGAGTTAGATTCTCAGGCAGGGGTAAGCAGGGCTTGTTTTTGCAATACTTCAGTCCAGTCGGGGTCTAACACTGGTTCAGGCATGGGCTGAGGTACCCAGCACATCTGGCTAAACCAGACCAAACTCCTTTAGCAGCTGGTTGTTAGATATGTCTAAAAGAGTGGTAGCTGGGATCAGCTTGCACTGTGCTGTTTCAGGCATAGAGATGTCACTGGCAGCCACACCGGAGCCTGCATCAACAAAATCCTTCGCTGTTTACCTTGAAAACGCTCCAACGCGTCAATTCGTGTTGCCTCCTATTTCAAGGCTGGGGGAGATGCCTTCCAACTGCTGTGCCTCAGGCTTGTGAAATAGTATATGGTGAAGCTAAATGCATGTTTATTTTAACAATAATAGCTTTACAGGAGGGGAACCCCTGATGGACTTGTTCAGCAAGACTGTTAGTGGCTGAGGCTGCAGAGCAAGCAAAGTAAGGGACTTATGGGTGAGGGACTGGGACTGCACCAGTCAGTACCAGCAAGACCATGTCCTATTTTCCCTTCCCAGCCACGTCCTCTGCAGTACCTTGTCCATGATATCAGTGTTTTCCATTCAGTTTGCTCAAGTTACAAATTACAAACTCGGTCCTGGGTCCTTCCCTATCGGCAGCGTGGCTCAGCCCAAGCGTATGCAGAGAGATGCTCATCCAGCACCACTTCTCAATTGGGGATTTCAAATTCACTCACGATTCATGGCTTTCCAGTGCTTTGGTTGAGTTTGGACTCCTCTCTTATTTTCATTACTTAACTCAAAGCATTTACCAGCTTACAGCTGAAACTCAGAGCCAGCCTCACAATCCATCCCACTTTATTTTTGACTCAACCAACCTAGGAGAGGAGTTTTTAAATCCTATCCAGAGAGAGGCAGACTTCCAAAAGAAGTGGAGGTCAGATTTGCTGTGGGGGAACATCCAAGAAACTTGGGCATCTCTCCAGAGTTTATCTAGCCCAAACAAAACTAGCCTCTAACCTGGAAAGTGAACAAATGATCTCAAGATGCCAGCTGGATTAGGAGCAGGAATACTCTCTTGGGTGGTAGTCTCAGACTTGTAGTTTTGGTCTAAGGCAGCAGCCACGAGCCCAAAGGTGATCATTTTATCACCTCGTAAAAATTTTGGTGTGAGCCAAGGCTCTGAACACAGGCAAGGTTTCATAATTTCCTCAAATGGAAAAAGTTAGAGGGACACACTTGTTTCCCTGAGACGACTTCCTGAGGGCCAAGAAAGCCTGGATCCAGCTCTGGGCACCGTGTGCCACCAGCGATGCTGGATGCAGTGGGGACTGTGACCGGGAATGGCTACAAGGATGTAAAACAGCTGCTGAAGAAAGGGCAAAGACTTGGATTTGTGCAAGGTGGGAGGAGGAATGGCAAGGTGCACGGGTGCTGCTAAGGGCACGTGGTGGTGACATCCCTGATAGTTGTCCTCCAATCTGTTAGATCTCATTCAGTTTGCTTGTCTTTACTATTTAACATACAGGCAAGGGGCTTTGGCGTCTGTTCTACCAGGATGCAAAAGGGAAGATCTTTTTCTGAACTGAATTTGCAACTTTTACCGATCCCTTTTATTTGCATCTTTCCCTCCTTGGAGAGACTCAAGCTGGTGAGCAGGACCATATGCATATGAAAATCATTTGTTTATAAACTGGTCTGTAGATATTTTTGTTGCTAGAAACGTGCAGCTTACTGGTCTAAGCTCACCCTGTCCCCAACCAAGGGCTGAGTGTTACATGAATAACACAACCAGCCCGTAACAGCAGTGCAAACAGGACAGGATCAGCGGTTGCAATAAGAGTGTAATCTAAGTAAAAATACTGGATCTGTCTGTTTATGGATCTTATAAATTATGTTGGAATAGTGTGGTTATAAATCCAGGCTGTCCAGTAAAGCCAACAACTAATTTGTCAGTCGCTCGTCTAGCAATCTGACTCTCCCTTGCAATTGCTCACCATGCAGATAACAAGGTGCCTTACAAATCTCTTGGTTAAATGTCATTTGTTTCAGTGCCATAACATGCTATGGATCATTGCTCACACACAGTAACCCAATTATATTAACCTGCGCAGCAATACGGTGTAATGACATGACATTAATGCGAACACTTCTGAGGTTTCCAACAATTTGGTCTTGCCTCCAAAGGGGTTTTTCTCCTTGAGCATCTTTCTCCTTCTTTCCTCCCTCCCTTAATGTTTAGAGTCAAAGTAATGTTTCTACCCAAATATGTCTAAAATCATCATCATTTCCCAAATAACTGAAGCTCATTCACATTTTGGAAAGCAGGATTGAGCCGTATTACATGTTGGAATCTCTCCAAGTCATAAGTATCACTGTTCCTTAGACTCTGACTTCTCTTTGGCATTTTTATAAGAATACCTTTTAAATACAATCCCTTGTATTTTGTCAGTATTGATCATGAGGCCTACAGTAGCAGGGAAAAACAGCATTTTAAAACACACGGAGTGAAAAAACACAAGCCTACTGAAAGATAAAGCTGTTATTATTTTCCAGCATCAGAATAAAAGCTGGCTAAATACGCTAGCAAATCGCTTGGCTGATTTGCCTTCTGTTTGCATTGCTGCAATGGGCACTGAATAAAAAAACAGATACAACAAGATAAATTTGATAAAATGTCATTCAGGCACCTAGGCATAAAGGTAGTGGAGGAGGTTATTTTATAATAACAAACAGAGTGTTGGGTTTTGAGGTTTTGGGGTTTTTTTTAATAAAAAGCAAAGAAATTTTAACATATTGCTGGAAATTTCCTTTATTGTTACTTTTCAGAGAAAAATAGAACACCGCTGCCTAGCTTCACTGGCTGTCACTGAAAAAATCTCCAGAGCGCTGTAAGAGAGGGTGTAAGAGGATAACCAGCCAGTTTGGAGAGGGACGCAGGTCCGATGGGAAGATGTGAAGGATTTATAGCTCTGGCTCATGGTGGTAGCTGTTTTCCATCATTACGGTGTATGGGTGGGATATGGGACAGATTCTGACCCTCTGGTGATCCTTCACTCTCCAGCTGGCTTGCTGGGGAAGGTGACACCACAAGTGGAGTAAAGTGCCCACCGTCTGCGCTCAGAATATGCCCCTGTGTTTCTGTGTATTTATGGCTTTTTTTCGGCTTCTGCAGAGAAGGCGAGTAACCCTATCGTAATCATCAGGCTAAACTTGCTGATATCAGCTAAACTGAGCTTCTTCCCGTAGGAAGAGTTTTAGTAAGTAAAGAAATAAAGAGGCTCCTCTATGACAAATCTTACCTGACACAAACATATTTTGATCAGCCCGACACAATCCGTAACAGGCGCATCTAAATATTATGAAGAAATATGTGGTGATCAGCTCCAAATACACGGCCTGTAATGTATACGTGCTAAATTCTTTCCATTGTGCTGTTAAATGCATCCAGCTGTCCATACGTTAAAGTTAAATATACTGTACTATAAAACTGAAGGGAGAGTGGAAACTATTAAAATAAACCCAGCTATTTCCCCGTTCCCCCTCTCCCTCCCAATCAAGTATGTTTTAGTTGGGGAAGGAGGAGAGTTATAACAACAGTTATTTGATGTGGTGCGTGGCCGTGTCAGGGGGAGAGGGGAGCCCAGGCGGCAGGGAGGGGGAGCAGCCCCAGTCTGACGAGCGAGGAGAAACGGGGATGAATCTTCTGGGTGAGCTCGGGGTGGGACAAAGGATCTTCCTTGTGAGGAGCAAGCAAAACCCTGGCTGGGAGTCGAGAAAGGGAAAGTATGGGAGAAAGAGAAAGAGAAAGTATGGGAAAAGGCAGGGAGAGAGTGATGTTGTCATGGATGAAGGGGGAGGTCTTGGAGAGCTGTGATAATCCATCTCATAAAGGAACAAACCATCCTTTTTCTTTTAAAAGATCTTTGGGGTCCATGGTTTGCTAAGCGTGTCCTAACAACTGATTATGTTTGGTTTCTTATTTATAATTGTTTTATCATTAACTACTACGAAAAAAGCAGAGATACAACAGCAAAAAGAATGTAATCGGGGATGATTCACAGAACTTATGGGCAGTGCAGGTTCATGTTTTGTGTCTGAGGGTTAGAATATCAAGCTGAAAACTCTCTTATCCAGGGGCTGCAAAACGAGGAACATCATAGAAAAGAAATAGCTTTTTTTCTAACTAAATTTAATCCCATTTTTCTAAGGAAATAAGACTTATATTGTCTGTCTGATTTGTAATTTCCATAAGGTTTTTTGTTTTGTTTTGTATTTTAAATCAGCACCAAACACAGGGCTCCTGCTGAAGGAAAGGTGATCACAGGAGAGGGAGCAGCCAGGCGACCTGTTGGGCCACTTGCCCAGCCAAAGAGGCAACGGATGTAAGAGGACTGGCTTTACTGTGAATCAGGACAAACGCTGATATATTGCATCTTCTTTTGTCCCTGTTTTGCTTCAAGCAATGCCCATACCAAGCAGGGAGATATCCCCTGGTCACTCGGTTACTGCTGGGGCATGGATGGCTGTGGAGGTCCCTGACAACCAGAGGATGAGCTTTGTTCCCCAGACCAACCCCTCCATCCCCAAGCACTCCATTGGACACTCCTTGGACTGCACTGCATGGAAAATTTACCAGATGTTTAACTATGTGTGATCATGTTGGCTAAGATGGTCGTTTAGAAACACACAGGAAAACAAATCTGGACAGCAGAGAAAGGAAATGTGGTTGTGAGCAGCAATGCGAACTGGTGGCAAAGTCCTTAAGAGCAGCCTCCCCCTTTCCTTACGTGAGCATGTGTTTAGCCTAAATTATTGCCCAGATCAGGTGAAGGTTCATCTTTAAACACCCTGGCCCAACAAGCGCAAATCAATTTTGTCCTCTAGTACCTATCAGTGAGTAACAAATGTTAAATTAAAAGAAAAAAAAAAAAGGAAGCTGTTTCAACATCACTTTTACAAGACACTAGATGCTACTCTGTGATGTGTTTGAGATTTACGCCACCGTGGTGCGATGCAAACACTTGCTGCACCATACTTGTACAGCGTGTCGGATGCAGGGACAGTATCCATCACCATCAGCCAGAGCATTTACTCCTTGTTAGGGCTGGAAAAAAGGGTTTGATGCCCCATTTTATTGAACTTTGGAGATCAAAAAAACCATAAAAATCAGAGGTAAGGGTGGAGTTTTCCTCTATTCTCGTGGAATCACCTGAATATTTTTTCTTTGGTTTCCTTTTGCTTTAGCCACAAAATTCCAGAGCTGTTTTTCTAAACATGAACTTTTGCCCCCCCCAAATCCTATCTATAAACAACATTCATATCGACAGCTATTTTCATATCATAAGCAGACCACAGTTGAAGGTAATGGGCTTCACTTTAGAGGAGGATGAAAATAACGTGTGGGTTGGCTGTTGGTAGGACAAGAAGCGGTAGGTTTGGAATCAAACAAGCAAGATTTAGATGAAACACACAGAGCAAGAACTGAGCGCTTTGTACAGTGCAGTAGGGTCCAGACCTTTGCTGGTTAGTCATTCACAAAGTGCACCTCATCCTGCCTCCCGCTCTGTGGATGTCTATCAACAGCAAGGTGGTTTTCCAGTACTACAAATTAATCTGCTTAAGTCCCCAATTATTTAATGCCGTGCAACTGTCTTGCTGCAGTTTGTCCTCTTGACAGCCCAGGCAGCAGCAATACAACCGATCTGAAGCCTTAAGTACGCCTGCATGGGGGCTTGCTATCGAATACTGAGAAGGTCGGGGCCTCTCAGGGTGTCAGTGACAAAGAGGAGACTGTGGAGAAACTTTCTAGGGTGAGGAGAGTGATGGATAAATCAGCTGCCTGTTCGGATGAACCTACAGGCACTGACAGCAGCTCGGTTGTTGAGATTTTGCCAAAAAGGAAGAGAAGGTGGAGGGAGATGTTTCTGATATGAGATGTCCAGCATGTATCATCGGCATTTGGCTTTGGCATTTTTAAAAGTAGATGTCCCTCTGTCACACTTACGCATTTGGGATGCACAGGAATAGCAAAATCAAGTCATGCTGAAGTGCCCTAGGATCACACCAGCAATATCTTTCGTAGCTCTGATGGCCTCAAATCCTTCTCTCATGTCATACGCTTGAGATGGGAGTGCAATGCGCTATTTGCCAAGTGTCAGCTTTCAGGAGTATTTGGTATCGGCTTACAACTATCAAAAGGCAAATTAAAGGTGAACTAGAGTAATCTGTGAGTTGAGAGTGAAAAGATGTGAGATAAGAGGGTTTTGACGCCTATCCAAGTTACTTCTTCTCCCTGGTTTAGGTAGGAAAAGAAAACCTTTTCAAAAGCCATTTCTATTGCTACCTTGTAGTCAGCTCCAATTTTTCCTCCACTTATCCACTCATTCCCCTGCACATTTTATTTGATTTTTTTCAATAGGAGAGATCTTCGTTTCAAAATAAACAAATGCACTATGTGCTTCTGTGGCTGGTTTTGATCCGGTGATTTCCAACAGCTTCATGGACCTTAGAGGGACGAGAAATGTCCTCTTTTATCGCCCAAGACCCCTATGTCCTAGGGGAACCATCACAGCCTTCCACCCTAGGCAGCTGCTTACTCCTGGGAACAGAGAATTTGCCTTCCTGGCTTTGAAGCATTTCACTCCCGGTACGCAGTGGGGCTGGGGAGTGGGGAAACAGATCTTCTGCAGCTCAGAGATGGGAAATAACGTGCCCTCATCATACAGCAGCTCAGTGGCAGCCTGGAGGAGTCCTCAGCTCCTCCGCAACTGCTCTCTGCTGTCCCTCCCAGGAAAGCTCCCCTTTGTATTTCCCACCCATCCATGTCAGACGTAGGAAGAACAAAACAGTACTCACATTATCCATGTTAGGCTGGGGTTTTCAGAGGTGTTTGAAGAAGTTTGGTGACTGATTCGCACTGAAAATGTGTTGCAAATGGACATTGAATGCTCTCTGGCGCCACTGACAGCCTCATCCCTTGCTGGGCTAATGGCCTTAGATTCTTTCCCTTCCCAAGCTTGATGAAACTGTTTTATAAAAGCTGCATAGCCCTCCCCATGGCAGTCTTTCACCAGCTTTAAAATCCTTTTTGGTTCAGCTTTTGCAGCATTTGCTGGACTTAAGTAATTTGACAGAGTGAGGATTGTTGGCCTTTGCTCAGGCAGTAGGTAAATAAAAGCCTGGCTCCCTTTTCTCCTGCTAAGAGTGAAATGATGCATTGACAAAGGGCACGACGCGTGTTCACCTCCATCCTCCCTCCTCTTACTCATTTCCGTTGAAACGTGAGGATGCCCCCATTCGATCGCCTCTGCTGAGGACACGGCCTGTTGGGAGGTGTGTGGTTCAATGGCAGAGCGGAGCAAAGCTTGAGAAGTGCCGGGCGGACCATGTGCCGGTTACGTCAAACTCACCTGTGTTTTAGAAAGGCACATCATGAAGAAAATAACGGCTTTTCCCAGGTCTGCCGGTGCTCTTCAAATGATCTTGGAACACTTTCCTCTTCCTTTTCCTCTTCTTATCCCTACTCCTGTTCTTATTCCTGTTCCTGTACCCATACAAATATTCCCTGCACCCATAAAAACATCTGCCTGCTCTTTTTCTTTTCCCATTCCCTCCATTGCATAATTAGCAATTCACAGGGGGAATTTCTGCAATGCAAAAAAAACCAACGTGGGAACAGAGGCAGAGCTGCAGGGTGATATTTGCAGATGGTTGCCGTAAAGCCCTGCAGACTTTGTGTCCGTAACCAAACGCTTTCAGACTACATTTTGGGGGGGGACCATGTGATGGCCATCAGCAGCCTGAGATACCCCACATCCATCCCACTGAAATTCCTTGGCTGACAGAGACAGGTTACTTGCAAAATTTCAATATTTTTTTTTTTGCCAGGGTAGCTCATGATGCCTTGCTGGAGGTCAACATTTGTAAGGAGATGAAATCTCTGATGTACTTAACTCTGCAGGCAGACCGCCACTGCCTACTGACAAAGCATTTCTAGGGAAGATTAAGGTTTTGCTGTACTTTAATTAGGGAACCAGGGAGAATTAGAGGTGTGACTGCATCCAGCAGCTTTGTGAGGGAGCCCTCTAACACAGGAACCACTAATAGCCATTTCACAGGATTTTGTCCTGAATGTAGATTCAGAAGTCAGTCCCAAAACAGCAATTAAAGACGTCTTAATGACAACGGATAAACTGAGAGATAAAGAGATTTGTCTGAGCTGTTTTTTCCTGCAATTGTACTATCCGGAGAGAATATATTTCTTACAGAGAGCACGTTTCTCTTGTACTCCAGGATCGCTGGTCAACCCCCCAGCCGGTGTGGGGCTGATTTGCTGCCCCGACTCCAGCCCAGCTCCCCGGCAGCCCCAGCGCAGGGCGAGGACGTTGGCAGAGCACACTCAGCAGCTTCCTACTTTGTGGGTATTCAAATGCTCTAAGCAACAATCAAAACCACTGGTTTATAGCTGTCTTGTGACTGATTTTCAAACCTATTTTTACGCTGTATAAAGTCACCCTTCTGTCTTTTCAGCAGTAAGTCACCTCTGCAAAGCTCCATTCTCGCTCTGCGTGAGGGGATCAAGAGGGAAGGAAGGAGGATGCTGCCACTTCAGGGGGAAAAAAAAAATAATCCCAAACTGATCCAATTGGCTGGGGAACAGATTCCTGCTGTCCACCTACACAAGCTGCCTGCCCTTGACGGATTGATTTCATTTGTCTATTTATTTTGTGGACGCTTTTGCAAAAATCCAAAGGGAAGCAAGCTACAAAAAGAAAATGCTGTCACTGGGAAGTTAGTCATTAACAGCCAAGTGTCTCCCAGGCAAGACAGAGATGCTGCAGCCTCTCTGAAGTTTGCATGTCATTACAGAAGGATGTTGTGATGTGACAGACACTGGGATTTAAGACAGATCTTTTCCTCGGCCAGGGTCCCCTCTGCTTCTGCGGTGTTTAGATGGGATCACTGAGCTATATCAAGCATTCAGTATCAAATATATGAAGTACTATCCACATGTATCACCCGTCAAGAAAGATTAACTTTTCACTTCACAGCAGCACAGAAATACTCCCAGAGCAAAGAAGGACTGCCCAGACAGAAATCTTTCTTTTTCTTCTCCCCATTCCTCTTATTAAAGCTGTAGGTGGCTGATGGAAGTGGCTCACCTAGCACAGAGATGAATGGCCAAGAGCTAATTTGCTGCAGGAATTGACTCTGTTGCAGTTCTAGGTAGAGCAGTGATTTTGAAGGCACTTTAGAAGTGCTTAAACCACTTTGCTGAAACAGGTCTAAGTCCAGAGTTAGATTAGAAACAGAGCTGATCTGGAATCTAGTGTGAATTATTTTCATTAGCTGCCCTGAAGGGATAAGAAAAATATCCCATCCCTTTGCCCCCTAAAACCTCGGCAGACTCAGTCACAACCTCATGATCTGATTTAACCACCAGGGAAGTCAGGATTTCCCTTGGGACCTGGATTTCAGCTGTCACCAGGTTCACCACTGTTGTCTTTCAGGATACAAGCTGGCTAGCTCTGGGTGCGCTGCAGGGTTTGGTGTCCTTCCCTGGATCACAGCAGGATCGGGAGGTGGCACGGGTGGGGAGCTGGACTTCCTGGTCTCGCTGTGTCCCTGCCATCCTCCACTGACCCTGCTGGGCATGTGTGATGGAGTGGCTCGGGCAGAGCTAGTGGGAAGATGTTCCCATGTTTCTTCTCCTCAGCCATTCCCCTGGAGCACAGTGTAAGCCCTCACTCAACAGCATTTTTTTCCCCTCTGTGTTTTAAGAGCAGCGGGTGCCGGGGAAGACGGTCGGGTGAGCATCGCTGCTCAGCTCACCAGGCGTTACACCGGGCAGCACGTCGCCTGTGTGTTTTAAACGAGTCAGCCAGTCCCCATGAAATGAAAGCACTGAAAACAGCCTGGGAAGGACAGATTGGCAGGGCTGACTGCTGCGAGCGCTCCAGGAGAAACCAGCAGCATCCTTGTTAGGAACACAAGCCAGGCTTGCAGCAGCGTCAACACCAGGAAACCCAGTGCTGGCTCCAGCTTGGGATGAGAATGATCTGGCTTTAGTGGTTCTGGTGAGTGAAGAAATGGTTGCTGAGGTCTAGGTGGCATCAGTGGACACAAGCAAGGAGAAACGGTTGCCCACATTTCTCAGGAGAGCTGAGCAACCCAGCTTAGGCATGTTTTCTCCTCGGAGCAAGATTCATGTTTATACCTTGTGTCTATCTCAACTAATCTAATCATAGCAGGGTAATGAAACCAGACCTACAAAAGTAACCAATAATCAATACCAGGATGGACTAATATTATGTACCACAGACCTAACAGCCCTACTTTGCATGCTGCTTTTCATTTTTCAGTACCATTTTCTTCTCTTATAGAGAACGCACAAGTGGAATGACTAACTTCACTTTACAACTCTAGCTACATTTAAAAAATCTCCTTTTGGTGATATTTTAGTGATGATTCATTGCAAGTAGCCATTAAAGCGATTTGACACGTGGCATTTCAGAGCAGAGCTAAAAGACAAGAGATCTGGGTTCGGACTGAGCTGCTGCTGAGCAGCTCCTTCCACAATTAGTGCGTTTCTTCCCGCAAGCGATGCATGATAGAAGCAATTTTCCGAAGAGAAGGAAAAGCACTCTGCACCAACAGGAGTGCAGGGGGTGGGAAGGAGGCAGAGAAAATTTGCTTTTTGATGCCCTTAATCCTATTATCTGTAGAACCTTCACAAAGCGGGAGTGCAAGAGCTCCCGAAACAGGAACAGAAGATAGTCTTTTCTTCATGCCCTTCCTCAAAAGTTAAACCAATCTTTTTTTTCCTGTGTTACTGTAAGACCTGCTTACACAGAGAACATGGATTGCCTGACGGTGATGACAAGCTGAGATACATCACCCGTGTGCAGTGGAGAGGGACACACCAAACTTTACTCCCAGTCTCAGAAGAGACTGATGATCCTCAGGTACCGGGACAACTATGCAAAGAGGAGGTCTAGACCATGATTTTTCTGTAGCTTGCATCTGAAATTTAACCTTTCAGAGTAATTTCATACTTAACATGAGGTCCACTGCTCAGCCTGGGAAACATGGAACATGTTTCCTAAATACTATTTTTGTACTTTATCAGAGGCAAGAGTTCTTCTTTTGTCCACCCTTTCGTACTTCACCTCAATCAGAACAAGTCCTCAGACATTATTGCAAGCTGTTGGTACAGCTACCATGCTAAAAATCAAAATGTGCTTTGAAAGGTGAAAGAAAGCCTATTTTACTACATTTATAATTTTAGCCCAACACTTCTGATACACCAAATCCTCCAGCCCACGGTGTGAAATCTCGCAGTAAAACACTAACAACCAATATCAATGTACTTTGCTTGGTGTGACCAGTTCTATATGCAAACACAGAAACCACGTAACAAGCTTCTTTGCTTCAGCCACATAGAAACATCCCCCACCAAAAAAGAAAAAAAAGCTACCACCAAACTTGACTCATTCTTTTTAAAGAAAAAGGCAATTTTTCACATTTTAATAGCTTTCATTCCATGTCTTAATAAATGCATGTTTGTTGATTTGTGTAAGCGTGATGTAGGATTCTGCAAATGAATGTAATCTGCAACAAGGGGATAGCTAACCACTAGCTAACACTTTTGAATAATGAATCCCTACTGTATCAGATGGACGCTATTCATAATAATTCCTTGCTTTTCTCATTTTGTCGTGTACAGTAGCGATTAATCAATTTGCAGTGTTATGTCACCCGCAACAAATTGCTAGCACCAAGACAAATTTATTGCTTTATGATAAAAGAACTTGTTTAGGTAGAAATAAATTAAATTTGGGGGTTGTTATTTGAGTGTGATGTTTACATATATGACCCATGCCGCACAGGCCAGCGGAGGTAAGGGTATCCAATTATTATGCTGGTGTTTTGAGGGTAGCTCAAAGAGATGCAAAAGCAAATGGTATGTTTGTACAGGCAACTAGTCCTTGAAGAGAGCGAGTCCTGGGAACTCTCTGTGCCATGAACGAGGCTCTTCAGAAGAATTTGGAAGGATTATCAGGGAACAGAGTTGTGCGTTCCGTGCTTCTTCCATTTTAAGATGGTTCGATGCACTTTGTTCTGGGGGATCTAGAGGAGAAGCATCTCCTAGGGCCCTAGGATGCTTCTCCTCTAGATCAGCTCTTCTTCTGAGGGTTGTGTTGCTTTGTGGAAAGGGATGGAGCAGAGATTGCTCCGCAGGGAAGAGGCAGGGGGCTCTGTCTGCCAGGCTGCCTGCTGCCCTGCCGTCTCTCTCCCCAGAGGATGCCGAGAGGTTGATGAACAGCCAGAGGGTGGGTGCTGGAAGCCAAGCGCTGCTCATCTGCTCCCTCTCCGGCAGCTGGAACCAGCTCTTGGGGTTGCTTCCCAAGGTGTTCAGCAGAGATGACCAGCCTTGAGGATGAAAAAGCTGATCAACTTCTAGCAAGAACAATGCAAAATTGCTGCCTTTATTATCTATCTATCTATCTATCTATCTATCTATCTATCTATCTATCTATCTATCTATCTATCTATCTATCTATTTATTTTAGTTTCCTTCAACCTTTGACAGGCTCCAATCTCATGTTAGCTGCTCCTCAATAAATCTTACTTTTCCTCATACTTTCTCCTTCCTACTGCTGCAGAAATAACTTTGACTTGTTCTCCCTGGGTTAAATGATGCTGCTACTTCTCTTTCTTTGCTTATTTCTTCCACTCCACTTTTTCTCATTTCTCGTATTCCTGACCAGGCGTTTTCTGTAGCTCTGGAAAATACTTCTCCCTTCCCTGCTACTCCCTATTAACGTCCTTATCAGCCTTTTCCTGAATCATTGCTACAACATCCCCAAAAGATGTTTAACACAGATTACCCCTTGCTGGAACCGCAAGACTGAGAAAACCCAACGTGTCAAACCATTCCTACACACACACTCCAGCTTGTCAAGATGATCCCTAAAAGTTGAGAGAGGAGAGGAGAGGAGAGGAGAGGAGAGGAGATGCTCAGTGTCTGGGTCCACAGCTCCTTCTCCATAGGTGTAGACAAACTTCACAGAGAGTTTGTTGAAAAGGGAATAAATTTCACCCAGTGCTTGTAGGGCTGTGAGAGCACCACCGCTTATTCCCTGAAATTCCCTCTGTTTGTCCCTTTATCCAAGATGCATAACCCTGCGTGAGCATTTGTCTCACAAAGAGCATCCACACAATTTGGACATGAGCGTGGATAGCACCTGAAAAAATTGTATACTCCTAAAAATCAGGTCAAAGCCTAGCATTAAATCCAAGTTTCACCAGACTCTGAGAGATCCTCCAGATTTTTGCCCGTGTAACTAGTCTCAAAGGGTTCTAATGTTAGTCAATGACAGCACAGTAATGGTCTATTAATTAGCCAGTTTCTATCAACACCCACAGTGCAATTTTATTACCCATGACGGCAGCCAGCTTTTGATAGCAATCTGTCCTCAGAATCAGGTGAGAGAGTTTTCACGCTTCTTGAATAGTCCTCATCTCTGACAATATCTGATGAACTCAAAGCTGTCTCATAAAGCTTTCTCACCACCAAATATTCATGAATCAGGGGTTAAAAAAAAAAAAAAAAAAAAAAGAAAGAAACACCCCAAATAATGCCATTTCCCATTTCTTGTATGTTATTCCTGGTTTTGTTTAATACGTGATCTCCCACTGCACTGAAACCAGGTCGTTCAAAACGTACCAGAGACATATAAGAAAACATACAGTGACAGAGAGCTGGGGCGTTGACAAAATTAATCAAATTTTTGGTTTAAAAAGAAGCCTAAGCATTATTATTAGGTTTTTTTATCTGCATTATGGCAGTTTTGCTGTCACAACCCAACCGTAGCATCATCACGCCAGCTACCATACAGTATACGTGGTGCACTCCTACTATGTTTCAGTGTGAGGTGTAATTGGAGCATACCAAAATTAATTTTAAATAAGTGCCAATTTAGCCCAGTGCTATAAACAATTCATTGCTCCTTTCCTGGTCCCCCGTCTCGGAGCTGCCAGAGCTGCAGGGGATGAGCTGGACCTGCCCCGAGCGCACTGCACATCTCATTCCCTCTTCAAGCCCCCTTTATGCTGCATGATATTCCTTTTACCGACACAAAGTGAAACACGTGGGGTTCTAGATCCCTGTCTCCATTTAAAATTACTTTAAATTACATTATTACAAATTATATACTTTACATAAAATTACATTAAAATTACATATTGCAAATGTTGAGGCCTACGTGGGTTTTTTAAGAAAGAACGTAACAATTTTTTTTAGATTGAAAAAGCAAGGAAAGAACACTGAAGTACAGAATTAGAAAACCTCAGCTGATTCAGTCAATTAATTGGCAATATTAAGTCCTATAAAATAAGTAAAAGAATATGTAAAAGAGGTTTATCCTTACACACATTAGCACAAAGGGGGAGGGCTCTGTGTTACCCTTGAAGTGAATCAATATTTTGACAAAGCTGATATTTACGCTCGCGCATTTCAAACACTGTGATGCCCATGTGGGACTTGGCCTCACAAACATGGGTTGCCAAATGCATATTCATTAACCTCACAATTGGCTAATCCAATGAAAGAAAAAGAAAGAAAGAAAGAAAGAAAGAAAGAAAGAAAGAAAGAAAGAAAGAAAGAAAGAAAGAAAGAAAGAAAGAAAGAAAGAAAGAAAGAAAGAAAGAAAGAAAGAAAGAAAGAAAGAAAGAAAGAAAGAAAGAAAGAAAGAAAGAAAGAAAGAAAGAAAGAAAGAAAGAAAGAAAGAAAGAAAGAAAGAAAGAAAGAAAGAGAGAAAGAAAGAAAGAGAAAGAAAGGAAGGAAGGAAGAAAGGAAGAAAGAAAGAAGGAAAGGAAGGAAGAAAGGAAGAAAGGAAGAAAGAAAGGAAGGAAGGAAGAAAGAAAGGAAGAAAGAAAGAGAGAAAGAGAAAGAGAGAAAGAGAGAAAGAAAGAGAGAGAGAAAGGAAGGAAGGAAAGAAGAAGGGAAGAAAAAGAAAGAGAGAAAATCAATGCATGCTTATGGAGTCATTTATTGTAAACATGATCCAAGTGTCTCATACCAGACGTGCTACTAAAAGCTTAAAAAACCCTGGCATTGCCTATCCCCTAGTCAAATCCTGCACAAAGAAAGGGCCTTCAGCCCAAGCCAAATGGAAAAAGGAAATTAGAAGTATGTTACTCATTCATTACTGCCACTTTAATCACTTAGAGGTCCAATTAAGTATAAATCATTAGTACTAAGTTACTTTATCCAAGACTCCTTATAACGCACATGACTGGATTCGGAGGGCTCTCGGTGGCTAGATGTAGCGTGAGCTGAAAAAGGCAGTCAGATGTTGGGTTTCCCCCCTCCCTTTCCCTTTCCCCCTTGCTATGAAATTGATAAATGAAGGCTGCATTCTAGGTGCAGCAGTAATTTCTGTAGTGCAGTCAAGTGCTAGGTCCCTTGTCTCCTCCAAGCAATGAGGCCACCGTCCCCTTTAATGCCTCAGCCTTCCCCTGGGCTGCCAAAAGGCCGTACCAGAACCAGGCGCAGATTCATTTCCATGCACAAACCCCCAGCGCAGGAACCCTTTATTCATTAACAGATCCGTCTTTTCCCGAGGAAGGAGGCCGAGGGAATAGAAAAGCCCAGAGAGAGAGTGGCTTTCATCCCTTCCCTGCTCTCTGACCGTTGTTCCTCTCCCGAGGAGCGAAGCGGCTTCAGGGGCACGTGAAAGACATGATGCAATAGCATCCTCTAAGATGCCTTCCTCTTCCTTTTTCCCCCCTTCTTCCCAGGGATAAAATTTCCCCAGCGGCCTAGATCACTGTCTGGGAAGCATATTTCCTTCTAATCGGTTTTACAGCTCTTTTAAAGTAATATGTCAGATCATTTTCTCCATATACATAGTTAATGAAAGTAACCCTACAAATTCATTTTAAATAGATGGAAGTTGTTATAACCCTGATCTGGAATTTATTACATTCATTACAATCTTGCTGAAGTAGGTAATGTAATGGACTATTACTTTTATTATCTTTTTAATCCCTCAAAATTATTAGGAACTGACTAATATTTGGCATCACCCTGTTAATGTTTAAACAGAAATTGATATCTTCATTCATCTAATAAATGATGGGGTCTTTTTTTCTGCAGAAGAACTAAAGCTGGTGACTATTTTTTTTAACCTGAGCTAGGCCAAACGATTTCTAAGTAAAATCACAAAATGACAATGTAATAATTTTATTCAATCAGCTCTTTTAACAGGTTATGAGAACATTCTCCAGAATTATTTTCATGGTTCCTCTCTGCCCAAGAGCAGTCTGGGCCCCATCAGTTTCTGCAAGGGATGGATTAAGATTTTACTTCAGGGGTCAGCTCTTTAATTCAGCTCTTTGCCTCCTGACTAACACCAGCAAAGTATTTCACAAAAACCCTCCCGGCCAAGACAAACTTTCTTAACCACTCAAGAGCAGTATTTTTCAAGGTTATCCTCAGATGCTTTAAACTGGCCTCCCAAAGCCGTCACTTTCTCGTACACGTTCTTTAACACGCTGTTCAGCCGCACCTCTTTGAGATCCGACGGGATGTAATCAGTCCCACCTTAATTCAGGACATGTGCTGCCAAAAATACAAGCACTTCCTTCTCATCCCCCTTGCTCGTTGGTAGCAATGCTTGCAGGTTTACCGAGCAGATCTGGTTTTGGACTGAAGCAGGAGCCCGTGCATTGCATCACCCATTTTATGGGTTAAAGCGTCTGCTGGGGGGGTTGTTTCAGGGCAGCAGATGTGAATACAAGCACGTGTAGACTCTATCCAAGGTCCACATGCCCTCACACGTGCAGGCACACACGTGCAATGCTACGTTTGTCCCCAGCAGCCGGCACAAGACCAAAAGTCTTGTCCAGGAGGACTGGGGTGCAGCCCAGTATCATGCACAAGATCTCACCGGGCCCTGAACTTTCCACCAGAAGCAATATGGGCTGCATTAAAGCCCTCATCTGCCAAATCAGTTGACGTCTTGCCAGGCTTGTGTATACGCTGATGTCCCTGGGAGCAAGCTTCCTGCTATTGAAGTGGTTGTTAGCATCCAGCTGCAGGCGCAACGCTAAAAGGGCAAGAGCTGGGGTTTGCCATTTTCTACGAGTCCCAGTAGACCTGGACCAATGTCACTGGCCCCCAGTGGCAGTTTTGCCACCCGCTCTGGTGGGAATAGAGTTCAACCCTATTTCAATGGCCTTTTTGGTTTCCCACACAGAATCTATCACCTGGACTTCGCTGGCTAAAGCCCTGTGCCGTGCCAGAGGGCACATTGGATGCACTTTCCAAAGGTGTTTAAATGACAAAGTCCCATTTTTGGAAGTAATTTAGATAGAGACTGTAACAGCGCAAACAAGCTTCCAGAGGGATTTGAAAAAGCACCTCAATTTTATTTTACATTGGTGATGATGAAGGTGCTTTTGAACCTTACATAAAATACCTATTTGTACTTTTGCATAGCTTCAGACATCTTTCAAAAGAGGAATCGAAGTCACTTCTAAAATTGCACTAACAAATCTGGCCCTTTGGCACTTCCAGAAATGTTACCCAGCATGCAACCTTTGAAAACATCCAAGCTATGTTTTAATGCTTTTAATCTGTACCTCACCTTACAAGTGCTATTAATATTCATTATAGATTAAGGCTAAAATGAAGATAACAAAGAGTTCTTTACAGTTTCTTTTGAGTTAAAACTGGGTTTTGCAGCACAGTGCAAATGAAAGGCAAGAAAAGTTTCTTTGGACAGTAGCCCTAAAAACCTGTTACTGAGGTATATATATATTTATATATATTAAAAAGACCTTTTTATTAGTATATAGGTGAAAAATGCACAGAGCTAGTAGCATGATGAAAGAACTACAAAGCAGACTCACAGCATGGTTTGTTTTTAATTGAGATGAAAAATGAAAAATATAAGAATTTAGAAGAAACCTTGAAAGCAAAACATTTTCTGCAAATTGACCTGGTGAAATGAACATTAGATAATATGTATTCACAGAAGATCCCCGAGACAAAACACAAAAGGTAAGGGCCAGCTTTCAGTGAAAGTAACGCGAATGTTAGCAGGAAAACCTGCTTGGGTTGCGTTTACGGAAGCTTTGGACACCATGCAGAAATAGCCAACCTGCACACTTTTACCTGCGATATTCACATCTTCAAATATCACCACGTGCCCAGTGTTTCGAGAGTAGATGGGGTTAGAGATGCAACTGGGCTGTCTTTACTGGTTATGATGGCCTTCTGTCCGTTTATATCAGCTGAGGGTCCGTTACGAACATAATCATGTTTTGTCCTCAAATGTTCTCTCAAAGATTAATTACCATTTTAATCTTGTAGAACTGAACCTGCTGCAGGTACCTGACCAGAATAATCACCGGTGTCGTTAGCCACAATCTGCTCTTAGCTCCGGGACCAGACACCCACAAAACTATGTGGCAGAAAAATGCTATTTACAGGGACTTCTGTCCTCCTAATTCCATTTGTAAAATACACTCCCTTTTTGTCTCCCTACCGATTGTAAAAAACAAACAAGTAAATAGATTTGCTAGCTGGTTCGCAGGAAATCAAGTCTTTCAACTACACATTAAAACCGATACTTTCTCGTCTCGCATTAATGCTGGCCGTGCTTTATGATCTGCCGCTGAGACAGAGTAAAAGGAGCAGAGGAAAAGAATCCCCTTTTTTTGTATTCCAAATACGGCTTTAATAAGACTGAAAGTCTCTCTCTTTCTCTCCTTATAGCCCTACAGCAAATAAATGGAGGTGTCAGCTCAACACCCTTGTAGGTTTAAACTGAATGGAAGTGTCCTTTTGAAAAGCTTGTTCTGTCTGACAGTCCTGAATGTGCTCCTATTGCAGTTCCTTTGAACACCCATCTTTTCTGTGTTGGTGCTCTGCTGACATGGCTTTTCGTTGAGTTAAAGATTAACAGAATGCTACAGAATGACAGGACTTTGTGATAACTTAATTGCACAAAACGTAGTTGTCCCTATGCAAATCACAGTGTAATTGGGCACTAAGAAATTATTCTCCCTCTTTAAAGATGGCAAAGTGGATTTTGGACACACATGGGGAATAATAATCTATTACCTTTTATTATACTTGAAAAACATAGTTCATAGTTTTTATGATGAGTGTGAGACACGCATTTAATGCCATGAAAGTATTTGATTATGTACATTAAATATAAAGGCTGAAAGCTCTAAAGTCCCCTTCGTTTTAAGTGTATTTTAACTGCTGACATTGGAATTAACATAACAATGTGGGAGCTCTGCAATAGATTCATAAATTGCGAATCGAAATGGACATCCCTTTCAAAGGTCCCGGGGTATTTACCGGCCAGAGAGAACCCGTCAGAAACTCTTTTAAATGAGAAAACACCCAAGCAGCTCCCTGAAACTGTTTGTGTGTTACAGTTGTGTTTGGGTAAGGGCAAGTATGGGATTACAGCATCATCTAAACAAATATCATAAACCAGATAGAAAAATGATATTATAATCACAAACGGGGACCATTCCAGGGCAATCGCTGCAACCCAGACTAAAGGTCTGGGCTAAAGAGCGAACGAAAGAGCAAGGTTAAAAACAATAGTGACGCGTGACGGACACAGAATCAGTGATACTATTTACCAAACTATTTAAGACTTTTCTTTTAACAATAGCAAGAGATCGTAAACCAAAGTACATGAGCTAAGCCCTGTCTCCTGTCGAAGGAGTGCAATTACAGCACATCCCATCCTTCTCCCCCAGTGTTTCACTGCGGAGGCTCAACACTTTAGGAATGCTAAAGCACAACGGAATGGAAATGGTATTGGAACAGAAAGAGCCTCCCGAAATGAACTGTGCGCAGCCCGTTGTGTTGGCATGATTGATACTGGAGCATGTAGGTGTAATGAAACTGATGCTGTCTCTTCTGCACCTGTGATTTATTGAGTACAAATTTAAGATGAGAAAAGGCCCCATACCAGGAGCTGCATCTTCCCCCTCAAAGAGGGTATGGTCATCCATCACCAGCCATTGCAAAAGGCCCAATAGTGAGCGGCTCATCAGATGAGCCAATAGTCTCTTTGTTGGGATTCCTAACAAGTGTTGGATCAGCAAAAGTCTATTTAGGCTGGTGGACCTTTCAGGACCAATTTGTAGTGGGTCACTGATTCTGCTAGTGTATTATCTTCTTTACTACTAGTACCAGTTGGGCAAGCAGCAAAGATTAATGATTTTAGCTGCCGACTGTTTGTGGCAATCTACTGCTTCTGGACCAAAGATTAAGATTTTTTTGTGCTTTACTAGAAAGGACACACCTTTTATCCGGGACCGGCTTTTTATTTGCTGAGTTCTGTACAAATAATAATAATAATAAAAAAATAATGGGCACCTCAACTGCATTTTTAATGGTAATAAAAAGGATTTTTGCTGGTGCATAGCACAACATAAGAAGGTTTTGCAAGGGAATAATAAAACTCAAAGCTGAGAGTAAGTTTCATTCTCATTGGGATAGAGAATATGGCAAAGCACAGCTCTTTTCCCCATCTATACATAGTTCTCTCTATACATAGTTCTGGGGAATGCACAGATCTCCCTCCTCCTCTTTACAGAAAGGGAATTGAGGCTCTCTATAGCAAGAGCTCACTTTCCAGGCTGAAATTGCATTATTTTTCATAGCAGAAATCCCCATTATAATGGACTTAGCGATGGTGCTAAATAACCCAAGACCCATCCCAGCAGCTTGAATCTGTGCTGGGGCCCCTTGGCTTCTGGGGAGCTCCCGGGATACCGAGTGGCTTTGGTTCCTTTTTGAGCCAGTTTCCTCTGTAAGAGACTTCAGAAATGATGATGCTGTGACTGTATCATCGGGGCAGAACAACGTGGGAACACCAACTGACAACTTCCAAGGAAGCGAACAAGGGATTTTGGTTAAATATGTTTTTTTCAAAGGTGTTAGCTGTGTCACATTCGCCCGCTCGCAAGCTCTGAGATGTGCTCTCAAGCTCAGCAGGGCTGGTACAGCAGGACATCGGGCACTTCTAGAGAAATGCCACTATCTCAAAAAAAGGGGAGACCTGGAACTGCTCATCTCCTTGGGCCACCAAGGGACAAACCACTGCTGAAGAAGCTGGAAATGGAAATATAATGACAACTAAGCAATTCTGCTATTGGAAAGAATAAGGGGCAAAACCAGGCTAAAAGAACTCCAAACCGCAGGACTTCTGAAAACTCTGGTCCAAGTTCTCATTATGGATATTACTTGCCTGTACCAATGCGATGTGCTAGAAACTTCCCAGCAGCTGAGGAGGCTGCAGCTCTGTCCCAGACAAAGGTCGGGCCAGCAGAAAGACCTGAGCAACCAGCGGTGAGGAAATGGCACGGAAACCAGCACAATTCCTGCAAAGGACTTGGCAGGATTTAATCTCTGCAAAGGGTTTCAAGTGCAGAGGGGCCAGGGCTTACGGGTGAGCTCGGGGAAGTCCCATTGCACTCATGAAGCTTTCTCGGCCTCTGTGAATTTAAAGCCACTGCACAGCAGTCTTTCCAAAGGAAAGCCCAGGATTTTCCTTCAATTGAAATACGGGAGAAAGCACCCGAGTGCGTGAAAAATGCGCTCATCAAGGATCTGATTTTTAAAGGGAAGAATTCTATAAATGACCTAATAAAAAAGGGATCTAGCTGTTTCCACGACTGCTTCCGAAATTACCAAGGCCTTTTTTTCCCTGCTTGTCATTGTTCGTGGAGTCATAAATCACCACCCGGGAGATCACTCAGCTCCTGACAATTTGCTACCATACTACCAGGTCTCGCATTCGGCCGGGCTGGGATCACTGACAAGCCGTTACTTAAGCAGCTGACAGGTTCAAAATAGCACAAACTACAAGGATACCATCAAGGAAAGAGCTTTTAATTTTTTAATTTTTTTTTTTACACGCTTGCCTTCTACTCTTGTGAGCACTGCCAGAAAACATGGGTACTCCGCTGTAGGTGTTGCAAAACCACATTGTGAAACCTAACATGAATATGACTTTTCCTCTGTGCTATTCCTTGAAATATTGATGCAATTTCATAATGCAGGTAAAGGTCTGTCACTCTGAAGGACATTTATTCCAAAAAGTCTCGCACGTGTTACGTGCAGGTTGTTTTCTTACTGCTGAAACAGGCTTTCATCAAAAATGAAAGGCACAGGAAGCTGAAATGTTGGGAAAACTATTAATCATCCAGAAAAACAAACACACAAACAGTGTCGTATTGCATCT
Source organism: Rhinoptilus africanus (assembly GCA_013400135.1). Taxonomy (NCBI): domain Eukaryota; kingdom Metazoa; phylum Chordata; class Aves; order Charadriiformes; family Glareolidae; genus Rhinoptilus; species Rhinoptilus africanus. The sequence continues at coordinate 40,670 of VXBO01001725.1, read as the reverse complement.
CACATCTTCTTATTGTTTGGTGGCCATCTCTCCGTGTTTGTCCTTGGTGGCACTTGGATGCTGGCGGCCAGCGGGATTCCCTGGGAGTGAGGTGCTGGAGTCGGGGCTCCTCTGGTTGGAAAGAGAAGGGAAAGCCACCCGTCCCATCTCGCTGCCTGAGCAGCGCAGTGGCACAGCAAAGCAAACAGCGTCACTGGGAACAAAGAGAGGGTGATGACATATATATTTTAAATCCCCGCAAGCCAAACAACAGTAGGTGTTTCTCAAATTTGATCCTCTGGATGACAAACGCCCTGCTCTCTTTTGTTCCCCCAACAAAATTGAGCTTTCCCATTTTGCAGCTGTATTTCGTTCCCTGGTCAGCCTTGCAGACGTGTTTTGACATTGTTCAGTGAACCCAGGCCGTATTTTAAACACACAGTTAAGGAAACTGGGGTGCATCTGGTACTGTGAAACACCACACTGGAATTTCTTTTCTTCTCTCATACGAACAGTTGAAAATGCCTTTCCTAAATGACTTCACAAATAATCCCACAATTTATAAAGTTCAAACATTCCTCTAGGCACTTGCTTGAATTTAATGCCATTAAAAAAAAGATCTGATACTAGATATTAAGCTGAACCCATAAGTGCTGGCAAACCCCCGTGGCAGTCCTTCTTTTTGCTATGGCCATCCCATGTGCTGCAGCTTCTTTCTTTAAGGAAACTCTCCCATACCCAGGGAAAGTAATGAAACCGGTTTTTGCCAATGAATCATCAGAAGGTGACCTCACCTTTGCTCAGAAGGAACAGGCACCTGACAGAAAGTTGAAGCCAAGGAATCAACTTTCCTGACCCATGCGAGAGATACCAAGAAATGAGTTTAATAATTGAGCATTGACAAGGGGAGAGCTAGTGCTATGGTGAACTTCTAAAGAAGCTACACTGCAAATGAAATGGGGAATTACCTGTAGTAGGAGCAGAAGTCATAAAATTAGTTCATAGTGGGAAAAGTGGAGAAAAGGAAAGAGAAAAGAGCTTGTAGTAATCTTGTAGTGCAATGTTTTGGGGTTTCTTTGGGGTTTTCTATCCTCCAAACACAGCCACCCTGGGAGGACACAGCCTTTTTATGTGTCCTTTACTCCATTTTGGCCTGGTTTCATGAAGTCTTGGAGCACGAGAAGAAGACACTGGTGGGCAGTGTGCTAGGCAGAGGTCACTTCTCTCAAACCTTGGGTGGAGAGCAAAGCCAAGGCACCTCCTCACAGCCGGGAATGGAGAGGATATGCTTATGGAAGAGCTATATGCAGCAGGGCCCCTTCCCGTGCCCTCCCAACTAAAGTACAGGAGATAAAAATGTTGCTTGCACTTGCAGGAAAACCTGTTAAAATACAAGTCTGCCTGCTAATTGCAGGTTTTGCAAAAAAAAAATAAATCAAAATATGCTATATGGAAAGATCCTCTACAAACAGGGCAGAACAGTAACAACTGCAGGCTTTGCTTCCTTTTCACTCTAGGTAGAGCATTATCCTGTCCAAGCTTAGACTTGGATACAGTTTTTTCCCTACTGAATTCGAAGGCAAAGTGCACAGCTGGCCTGGGCTCCAGCCTTCTGTACACAAAATCAACCTGCCTTAAAGGAAGACGGGATCTCCTCTGGCGATGCTCAATAGCTGGAGCGAAACAAAAGGGCATCACATGTGGTGCAGCTGGTCAGAAACTGCTCAGCAAAACACCGCTAGATGCCGAGGAAAGTCAAGGAGCAGAGAGCTCTGGTGTCTTTGCGCAGAGATTTGGTGGAGCGCTTAGGACAATGTGGCACAAAGCAATGTGTCATCGTTATATCAAAATAGAGAATGAGCCCCTGTGTGAGGGGAGTCCGGGACAAAGACTGAACACACATAAAAGCATCAGCTCCCAAGAGCTGCTTGCAGAATTGCCTTCCTGCCAAAGCGCGAAGTACTGGGGGACAAGCCTCAGCCCTGCATATTTGCCTTCATTTAGGTATTTCTGTGATTGCGCAGTAATATCCCAGCGCTTCCACAGGAGATTTTTCAGTTAAGGAGGCACAAAATGGCCAGTGACATGACCAAGGCTGCACAGGAAGTGAGTGGCGGAGTAAAAAACCCTAATTCTTTTCCCACCCACCCCCAATTCCATTAGTTGCCCAGACTTCTGGAGGATTGTGCTTATAGAAACCAACAGGAGTTTCAGTGGTTGAAAGGTCAGGCCCAAGCACAGCAAAACCCTGGGGCAAAAATATGTAATTTCTCCTCCTCTCCCTTCCCTCCAGCAAATGTGTATTCCAGCACTTTCAGTAGGGAAGGTTAGTCCTTCACTGGAGTCCTTTGAATAAAGAGAAGCTTCTGGGAGCACACTGAGCAAATGGGTTATTTTGAAAGGACAAGTTAGCTCTATAATTTGCCTTCACAATGTGTTCTGCACTCTAATTACAAATGCAAACACAGTAATTGAGAACAGCATCATAAAACTCTAAAGGAAGCCATAAGTGATATAATACATGGACATGTTTACCATTTGGTGCAGCAGGATGCCTCTGTGATGTTTTCCCCATGTTCAAACAGGGTGGAGATTTGCTTTTCTTTCATAAAGCTCATTCCATGACAGCAATTCTTCCCTCAGCCTCTCTGCTCCCGAGCCTGGGTCTATTAAAATACAGCTTTCGGAAAATATTTCCTCTCTTTTCTCAAGTGAGAAAAACCTCTTTTTCTTTCGAAAGATAAAAAATAGTTCATTACAGCTATTCCAAAGGGAAGGTCTTAGCGTGTCCTCCACCTGGGGTGACCCACTCTTGCCTTCAACAGCAAATAATTCAGCAGGGTGAAATGCAGAAGGGGCTGGGGGGCTCTACTGCTGCTCCCCCACCTCCATCGGCCTTGGGGAGACTCCAGCCCTTCCAGTGGTACGTGGGAGAGGGGCTCCCCACGCAGCTTTCTTCTGGGAACCCACTGCCTGGATAGAGCAGGCAAGCGGTGGCTCTAGATCCTCTCCACCCATTTCATGAACTCTGCCCTGCTCTGGGGTGTGGGGAAAAGATCAAAGCTCCCATTTTCCCCAGTGGAAGAAGGGTGGGTAGTTTAGGCTGATGAATGGCAAATGAAGTCAGGCCAGCTGCTGGCAGGCTGCAGAGATGGATTCCAGGAGGGTCTACAGCATCCTGTGCAGGGAGCAGTCCCGCATTCCTGTCTTCACCCACTTGGTCCCTTTTTGCTCCTCTGCCATCTCTCAGGTCACCCTCCCCGCGTCAAGGTGGAGTCCTGCTCCAACAGGGACTGCAAAGCAGGGCAAGGTCTATGGGCCTCGAAAGTCTTCCCAGATATAATACAGAGAAAAGAAGGGGGAAAAAAAGTAGTATCAGCCCTGCCCTCTGGAAAAAATGCCCTTGGGTTGCTCGGTGGTGCGGAGGAGCGGACAGGAGGGATGCTCAGCACTTCAGGGAGTACCACAGGAGGAACGGTGGGACTGATCCATTTGCAGAGGAGCCGGGTAGTGGCATGGACAAATAAACCAAGAGAGGATGGGGGCTGAGTGCTCACCGCCAGGGTCCTACAGGCTCACCTAAGCTTAACAGCTGCTAAATAACATGACAAATCATGTGGTTCAAACCAGAACGGTTCAACCTCCCTTTCGAGATCAATGAAGACGTGTGTCCTCTCTGGCGGCTGGCTCTGGCTCGCACGCGCGCACACCCCGTCTCTTTAGATTTGCTGAAAGATGCTGCGGCCTGATTTTCAGAGGTGCTGAGTGCCTGCAACTCATCATGACAGGCTATACATCAAATCCATCACCTCTTGGGAAACTTGATTACCCTAGTGGAAACCCTCGTTTCGAGCATTTAACTGGTCCCTACTGGGTTCAGCTGGCCAGCTAGGTTTTGGAATGGATCACACGGTTTGGGCTATACTAATCCTTCAGGGGAAATAAATCCAAATCCATGAAGACCGGTGTAAGAATCTACTGAAATGTCTAGAAAGGTATCAATTAAAAGGAAAAAAAATATCTATTTTTAAAACGTTGAACCGATAAAAATAACTCACACTTGGCTGGTTAGAGCTGTTCATCAGGTGACTTGCTGCTGAACAGATGTCTCCAGCTGGGAATTCTTGGATGAAACTCTGTATCTTCTCCTTTTTTTTTTTTTATAAACCAGTTATTAAAGAAGTACATTAGAGGTTTGAAACATGTGTTAATTCTAGCCAGAAAAACAAAACAAAACAGAAACCACAAATATATTGCCAAGAAAGAGGTTGCTGAGGTGTAATCACAGCTTTAAGGGGTGAAGCTCTTTATCTGGGTGTTTGAAGGCTGAAAACACAGTTTTTAAAAAACCTGCAAATAGAGAGTTAAGGCTGAATATAAACAGGACACTCACACGGAAAGCGCGGGGGGTCTTAGGGAAGGCTGTCCAGGAGACTCTCATCGTTTTTTTCAGATTGCTTAGAAAATGTACATAGTGGTAGTTAATTGCGTGAAAATTAGCTTGCCGCAATTAGAGAATTTTTTTTTTTACCTAAATTTTCAGCCATGGTGGGTATTAATACATATATACATAAAATCTAATTAATACCTGTATTACTGTTTAGCCAAAGACTCTGGCTAGAGAAGAGGGATAACCGAATCGGACGTGGCATGGGTATATACTGATTGCTGCAGGAGCTCGCTCTTTTCCACCTTAGAGGGTATTTGCTGGAAACCTTTAGTGTGCATTTTGTCTCCGCTGACATGTGAGGAATTGATCCCACCAGAGGAAAACAAGCAGAAATTGTCTCTCTTAGAGTGGTGAATCCAAAGTGCCCCGCAGGATTGCCATGAAAACAGACACAGCAAGGAAGCAGCCCTCCCAGGCCTCCCCTCATTCCCACAGCAGCCTGCGCTCGCCTCGCACTGCTCCCCTCCTCACTGCGGTTTCTCTCCGAGCCCTCTCTCCAGCCAAGGAGATGCGGTCACTACTAATGGGATCTCCAAATGACCTCATTATTAATGGGATCTCCGAATGACCCGGACAGCAAACTGGCCAATTTGACTGGGGAACATTTAGCTTAGGAAACAGTGGGTGAGAATTTGTGGCAGCGCTGTGCTGCCGGCTCTCTTGCACAGATTAATTTAACCAGTCTGACGAGAAACTCTGGAAGCAAAGAAATAGTTACGGAGAAACTGCAGCTCGCCCTGGGGACAGCAATGAGCTTTGTGAGCCCTCCCCATGTCCTGGCCAGGGCACGTTAGATCTGTTCCCCCCGGACCTTCCATAGGATCCTTGTAGCAGCCAATGATGGGAAATATCTCCAACTTTTCTAGGGCCTGGAGGTGTAGTGAGATTTAAGCTGGGAGCTGCTCAAAACACGCAGCCACACACAGGCACACAGGCTAAAATGCATTTTATTTCCCAAAGAGAAAATGGCAAGTTGCACTATGAGCCGGTATTTTATATGGTCAAAGAGAGCATAATTGACACTCGGAGACTGAACATAAAAGCATCCAATCTGGGGATATTTGAGGCTGTGGATATGTTTATATGTAAAAGAAACAAAGATAGGGATCCTATTTCTTTCCCCCGTCTGGGTAGCAGCTGAATAGTTGTTCCCCAGACTTGCAAGGAGAGCAAACAAAAGCATTTCCCCAGAATTATTCCCTTTCTTTGTCTCTCTTCTTTTCCCTTTGTATGTTTAGGACCTAAAAATGTTTGAGGAGGAAGGTGTGGGCTTGCAGAAGCCACCTCATTTTCAGTTTGGCTCATCTTTATCTCTCAGAAATGCATGAAGGGACTTCAATTTCACTGAATAACAGCTTTCTACTAAATACTTCCTCACCTTTTTTCTGCACCTGGGTCTATACGGAGGGCTAGCGTAGGAAGATAGTTGAATTTCCTTAGGTGAAGAGAGAGCTTCATTCCCAAAGGGCACAGTAAACCTGATCCTTCCTCTTCTGATCAACGAGAGCACAGAAGCTGCAAACCTGACCAGTACATCAAAAAGGAGCTTGAAAAATACTTTGAGCAAAAAATGCTAACGGTGCATCCTTCTCCTGTAACTGCACTGATATTAAATCAGGAAACAGTACAGAACAACCACAAACACATATATACAGGGGCTGTCAAAACAGAAACAAAACAAAATCCCTAATGGGGACTAAAGGTGCAAAGAGGAATAAGAAGAATATACAGTATAGGCTTTATGATTATATTTAAGTCCTTATGCAGCAAACGCTGGAGAGGGAATTCCGAAAATTTTCTATATATAAGCGGTTTTTTTGATCCAGGACGTTGTGCAATGAAAAGGAATTAAAAATCAGTCTGAATGAAAGGGTCTAGGTCCCAGCGGGTGTCAGAGCATCCCTGCGGACTCCTGGGCTGGAACGGCAGTCCCCTGATGCCACAAGGGCCAAGGGACACGCTCAGCTCTGCTGGGAGTCACCGTCCTGCTGCTGCAGCCGTTGAACCTGCAGCATCTCTGGCCTTTCTGAAAAGATGCTTGCGTGGTCCTGGCTTTCCTCAAGCACATCTGAGGCCAGATCTTTCTTCCCTCCTTCTTGATCATCTAAAGATCTGATCATTGAGAAAGTCTCCTGATGAGAGGCAACAGCCTGTGGCCAGAAAGGGGTGCTGACCTTTTCTGGAAGATCTCCTGGCTGCTCATGACTTTGTGACACTGAGCATAGGTCCACACTCCCTGACATCTCCCTTTTCCCTATCCCTTCCACGGAAACTAAAAACCCTTGGGAAGATCACTTATCCCACCCAGACATCTGTACGGCACCTCTGTGCTCAGTAGATACACAGGGAAGAAATTTTTTCTGGTGAGTTGTGGTCCGAGTTCTGAAGTGTTCAAAAACCCTTTGAATGGCACGAAACGCCGTTGCAAGATGTGATTGCAGTAATTATAGTTCTTCAGCTTCTACTGGCTACTTCAGTCCCAACAGGCGACTTCTGATCACTCAGAAAGGTTCAGGGGCTGCTTATTAGCTAAATGCTCCTGAAGGGGCTCAGATATGGTTTTGACATGCCAGGGTTCAAGTGGGAAGCAGGACTCAGCCGAGCACGGGAGGAAAGCTGATCCTAGCACGGCTCAGAGAGGGGATTTTGTGCTTACGGATCAGGTGTTTCTGCCAGAAACAAGTTTTATCATGGCAACAAAGGGAATGATGGCAAGAGCGTGTATGAGAGAGGGGGAATGATGAGACTGCGGAGCTGGGAAACGATGAGAAAGAGACAAACTCCCTTGAAAATTTTGGGTCGACTCAGTTGTGGTATGATGAGGCTAAGGCTGCAAGAAACAGCCAGAAGGAGAGTGTCACTGCTCTCTGCTTGCCTCCCTGCCAGACGTCGAAGGGTGAAATGTCCTCATTTCGTCTCAAAGACACCCCGTTCCCCTCTCCAGGCGAGACCCCCAGCAGGCTGCCGAGGCTGCCCGGGAAGAGCTGCACTTCTTCCCCTGCAAGTGCGCAAAAGGGCAGGAGGAAAGGCATGGCAGCACCCACCCCCCGGGCCCCCCCCGGCCGCGCATCCCAACAGCCCTGCGCTGCCGGCCCGGGCTNCTCAGGGCCGGGCGGGGGGACACCTTCCTGCGCCGGGGAGCGGCTCCGCACCCGGCCCCCCCCAACCCACCGGCACAGGCGAGGCAGGTCACGGATTTAATTAAACGGGGTGCGTTCCAATCAACCCCCTAAATTACGCCACCCCGTACAGCAACACCCCTCCGGCTGCACCTACTCCGCGGGACCCCCCC
>VXBO01001725.1:0-20430 GCA_013400135.1 Rhinoptilus africanus | reverse complement strand
GAGATAACTGTTCCCAGCTGGTTTAAGGCTTAATTTTTCTTTCTTTTTTTCCTTCCCCCCCCCGTTTCGGGCTGGCTGGGTGCCCGCCCGGCTCTGGCAGGCTGGTTGGTGCCGGTGATTGACAGACCAAGGTCAGGGAAGCAATTGGGGGCTGCGAGTGTCGGGTTTCGGGGAGGACAGATAAAAAACATCTCCAGCGCTCGGGAGTGAGCCCCTTTTGGCTCCGCGGCCGCGCGGGTCCCTGCGCAGGCTCCGCGGGGCCGGGCAGCCCGCTGGGTTCCGCCGGCCGCGGAGCTGCCGCCTGCCAGCATCCTTCCCTTCCCTCCCCTCGGCTCCCGGCGTGTCCCGCTTTTCCTTCTCCTTTTTTAAATTTTAAGTTTTGATCTCCCCCTTGCAGGATTGAAAGAGTGCTTAAGAGTACTTCCCCACCACCGAAGGGGAAAAAAGATGTTCTGCTCCTTATTTGGACAAGTTTCAGTTATGGTTTCTTTTTTATTTATTTATTTTTAAAAAAATCATTACTTTTCATTCCATTAAGGTTATAGTAAATCTGAAGTTATACGCACACACACTCTCTCTAAATAGCTTATTGCACAATGCTGTGTAGTGTGTTCAGTGATGTAGCGTGCAGCGGTCCGATAGGATCCCACCCTGCACTTTTGTTTGATGTAAGAAGCAGAAAACGGAGAATAACGAGAAGAGAGGGGGGGAAAAAAGCTTTTGAGCGCTGCCTTTTCTTGATTTTTTTTAAATGGCGGCTTTCAGTAGTGAATTCTGAATGCAGCATGAGGTGCTGCACAACGTTCTTTTGCTATTGCATCCAGGACAGGGAAGAGACAATGTCTATTTGTGAGCCGGTCCTGCGCATCACGGGATGCGGGAGTGTTAGAAAATGGATTGTGATGTACTCGAGACCCAAGGTACTGCAAATCCTCTGCCTTAAACAGAATCGCTCCAATGGGGGCTTACTGTATTTACAGGTTTGTCACAACATGGTTAGAACCAACGCTGCAGTAAAGCGGGGANTTCCCTCCTCGCCTCCCGGAGAGTGTATAAAACTGATTGTCTTTAATTCCAAAACCAGAGAAATTTAGGACTAAAAAGACTTTTCGAACTGAAGATGGAAACACGGCTCTCAGACTTTCCAGCGATGCTGCCGGCCGGCAGATGAGTGCTCCGGATTGGGGTGGGCAGGCGAGATGTGTTACGAGGATGAGCCAGGGCTTGGGAGATAACTGTTCCCAGCTGGTTTAAGGCTTAATTTTTCTTTCTTTTTTATTTATTTATTTTTAAAAAAATCATTACTTTTCATTCCATTAAGGTTATAGTAAATCTGAAGTTATACGCACACACACTCTCTCTAAATAGCTTATTGCACAATGCTGTGTAGCGTGTTCAGTGATGTAGCGTGCAGCGGTCCGATAGGATCCCACCCTGCACTTTTGTTTGATGTAAGAAGCAGAAAACGGAGAATAACGAGAAGAGAGGGGGGGAAAAAAGCTTTTGAGCGCTGCCTTTTCTTGATTTTTTTAAATGGCGACTTTCAGTAGTGAATTCTGAATGCAGCATGAGGTGCTGCACAACGTTTTCTTGCTATTGCATCCAGGACAGGGAAGAGACAATGTCTATTTGTGAGCCGGTCCTGCGCATCACGGGATGCGGGAGTGTTAGAAAATGGATTGTGATGTACTCGAGACCCAAGGTACTGCAAATCCTCTGCCTTAAACAGAATCGCTCCAATGGGGGCTTACTGTATTTACAGGTTTGTCACAACATGGTTAGAACCAACGCTGCAGTAAAGCGGGGAAAACCCCATTCCACATAAAGAAAGGGACATGTTTTCCTGTCCCACGGAGGCTGCTATTAGATTTTAGAGATAGTTGTCCTCTGCCACTTCTTATTTCCCCTTTTAAAGTTTCACTGTTTGTCTTAAGGCACAGATTCAAAACACAGCATTTCCACTTTATACATGTGTTCTTTTAAAAGATTTGTTTAGATAAGGAAACCAATGCTAAGTGTTCTCACTTGAAAGAAATTAAATATATAGAATGATAAGCTGCTGCTAAAATATATAAAAAACACTTAAATTAATAATAAGAACTTGTTCTGAGGCAAAATTCAATTTTACTTCCTATTATGCAATCTTTGCATGTAAAGTTGCTTTAATGCAAAATAGCAGCTCATCAAAAATTCTGTTTTATTGGTATCAAAAATTTATGATATCCTGAGGCATGAGGGGCAGAGAGCAAGGTAGGAAAGCTGTGTCCTTTTACCAAGTTTAGTGCTTTCTTTAAAGAAACATCTCAAACTTATTTCTCCTTCCTTCTTCCTTGTTTTTGGAGGCAGTGGGCGAAGGTCTGTACCAGAGAAAACTCCTCCGCTGACGATGTCACTGTGCAGCTCTAATACACCATTTTGTTAACTGTACCCTCTCTGCAGACTCTTGCCTTCACTGCGATACTAGGAGACACTAGGACATGTCCCCACAGATACAGAGATGGGATTATTTCTAAACTCTGATGTTTTCACTCAGTATTGTAATAATGCACACGTATTGCAAATATATGTGCATCGTTTGTGCCCGTATTTGACTATCGAAGCCTGCAACCTCCCACCGATACAATGCAGAGATCTAATTCTGCTCTAGCCCTGATTTCCCACTAACGAGACTTCATTTGTTTCTGGAAAGGTGCTCCTGGCTTTATAAAGGATATTAAATACTCAGTAGCAAGTGCGTTGTGTTCAATACGATTTTTTTTTTTCTGAAATAAACTTTGTCAGGAAATCGGTGCCAAGCACCTGAAATCTGCATTCGTAAAAATAACCAACACCCACTCCTTCTTCAGTCGAACTTCAGGCAGAGTTTATCAAAGGAGGCCACTGACCTTTTCCAGCTGGGGAAACTGAGGCAGCGAGCGATGCGGTGACCTGACCGGGGTGAATTGCAGGGGGGTGATGGGGCTGAGCCTGACCAGTCCCTCTGGGCTCTGCTGCCTCCGCTCCTGCCACCGCACAGTGCAAGATCCCCGATGGCCTGGGGATGGCGCAGAGTGGGGAAGAAGATGCACCAGCCCCTGCAATCCCATGTTTTTATGGGTCCCATCCCATTTATTAATGAATGGTGCAAAATCTTTCCTGCTGGTCCAAGAGGCCCATTCAGAAAAGAAATTACAGAGGGCAATAAACCTGCACCTTGGACTTCTGCTAACTGCTTCTTCCTTGCTCTTATGCTATGGTGCAGTTATTACCTAAAGCCTCTACAAGCATGAGAAAGGGAACATATAGTTATAAGCAGGCCTCTGAGTTAATACTAGCACTCACAGCTCTCTGGATCTGCATTTTCCCCCTAATTAAGGCAGGCAACAATTATAGGCAAAAGAGTGTTGAGTCTGAAATCTCTGCGCGTGTGATCCTGAAGGAAAGCTTTTACTTTTATTCTCAGCCTGGGCCCCATCTCGCTTGTTGTCCGACAGCATCCAGCTCCACGTCGTGTTAATGCTGTCGCAATGCCACCATCACCTCCAGCCCTGGGCCATCCCGTGCGGCTCCTGAGGCTGGTAAGCACCTAGTGCACTCAGGACAGCAGAAAGAGAGGACTGCTGAAATCCTTTTGACACAGGCCAGCCTTATTTTTATGTCAGCCTTGACCCCTGGATCAAGCATTTTATTCCGGGTATTGCTGTGGCAACGCTACAGTGGGCAGCGAGAGCACGTGCTGATCTCAGGGATTGGGAGAGCACTAATTCAGTAGGACCAGCACTGGTTTTGCAGAGCGACAGGTTAACCCACTCCATAGATGGATAAAGGGATGTTAGTAGAAAAGGGCTTTTGGAAGGGCATTTCCAGGTCCTCACTTATCTCAAGTCAGGCACCCAAAAGAGCAGGGTATTAAGCAAATACCTGTGAGCCTCTGGGGCTACGTAGTAAGTGACTCATGCATAAGTCAGACAGACAGACAGGAATCATGATAATAACAATAATAATAAAAAAATGTCTATGGCTTCCTGATTTCCAGTATTACCAGATCTCTCTCACGCAGTGATTTCTATCCTGCTGCATGCAGAATTAAACCATGAGGTGACACAAAAGGGAAGGACCCTTTCCTGGTAACACTAAACAGCAGGTAAGTTTAAATTTGAGATGAACAGATTTTATAGTCATGTTACTCAGCCAAATAATTAACGAAATAGCTTAGATAAAATGTAAAACATAACAGAGGTATCAGCTGTTCTCTGCTCCAGAATCGAAACCCACTGTTTCTATTAAATAAGCCTTGTATCTTTTAAAAGAAGCCCTTCTCCATAATCTGTTTTCAATTTAACACTACAGTAAATATATCAAGATTACTGGATCACATTGTTTACAGATGAGACAGTTTGAAGGTGAAGTTATTTTTGGTTTAAATCTTCTGTGTTTTAAAATGAAAGGCATTTCTGGAGTAGCTGCTGAAAAACAAAAACAGCAGAAAAAAAAGAAAAAAGGAAGAAGATAAAACGTGGCGCTGTGAGGGTTAAGCAAGGTCCTAGGATCCAAGTAAATATTTATATGAGTGCTCAAAGAGGGGGGAAAAAATCTCAATATAACCAAAATATAAATCTCTGTGCTTTATGTTAGCTGTCAAATTATTCTAGCCCCTGCATTCCAGTACTTGCTCTACTGGTAATGTCACATACAACATGCGGGCTTATACCCTGGCGCAGGTTTGGCAGGTAATTAAAGTCAGTTGCATGGAGGTTTACACAGGCTCCCTCCGATCCATGGAAAGACAAGCAACCTGTTCTCTGTGATAGCTGAAAGTGTGCAAAACTGTACGGGGACAGGGATTCTCGCAGGCCGGGGAGAAGAGCCTGACTCTGGTGTGCTGCTCCCCGAGGTGTCTCCGGTGTGGATTAACTCCTTAGCGCCTCCGTAGCTCGTTGCCCCTTGCAGAGGCCATGGAAGCTGGGTAGCAGTAGAACCAGCAGCCAGGCGCTTGTCAGAGGCAAAAAATAATAATAAAAGCAATCCCTGAGGGCAGCTCGCCCTCGGGTCAGGTTTGCCTGCATTCTTGACCTGGGGGAGATAATTCTTGCTAGAAGTCATCCGGGTGATTTAGTCTTTCTGCTTGGTCCTGGCTCTGTAGATCGGAGACTCCAGTCATGAGCAAATTATTCCCAACAGCTTTGCGGTGCAGCCCGGACTCCAACCCGAGATGGTCCTGGAGACCTCCAGCTCCGTCCCTGGGAGGCAGCCTGCAAGCGATGCCCAGAGTTTGTACCTCATGGCCTTTGGTGAAACTCCTTGATAAAAGAGAACCAGAACCAAACTCTGGAGCTCAGCCCCCCGTCCGCTTTCATCTTCTCCCTTGATTCCCTTGCAGGAGCGGGTTGAAAGGGAGGTTTTCAGATACACCTCTCCTTCTGTCTTCCTGTCATAGGTGTTCCCGTCTCGGTGGGGAGGATCTTTGCACCGGGAGGCACCTGCCCGTCTCCTGCTCCCTGTAGGAAATGGGCGCAGGGCTGCAGGTTCCTCTCTGGGAACCCGAGTGCCGCGAAGCCACACCTGTGTGGATGCCACCTCGGTGTCAGGGAGCCGTGCCAGCCCCGACGCCACCGCCGTGCGACACCCTCCTATTTAACCACAGAATTAGCATGGCACCAAGATGACGGGTTATTGCCCTCCGGCTCTCTCCCCACGCAGTGCGTCAGCCCTACCTCCAGCCTGCAAAGACAGAGGCCGGGGGCAAAGAGTAAATCCTTCCCCGCATGGGTTGCATTTCACTGCCTTGCTGTGGAGGCTTCCAGAAAGGAAGTCAAGGTGTAAAGGGGACACCCATCTGCAAGGATAACCCCCCCACCAGCATCATCTCACAGGGGCTGGTGAACAGCCACCATCTCTTTAGCTGCCATGCATTTGCCTAGATGTGAGAGCACCCATTCATATTCATTTAAGCAGTCTCTTATGCTAATCTCTGTCTACCTCCTTTCTTATCTTCTACTCATACACAAAATCATAGAGCAAGGGCCTTCCGGAATTAGGCCAGATTCCTCTTACTCAGCTTGGGAAATGCTGGGCTGAATCCCGAGGGTAAGGGAAAAACCCTCCCAAAAACCCAAAGCAAGAGGAGATCGCCTTTCGGAATTGCTTAGGTCCGTTTATCTGCCCTGATCAAACCGTGATTTGTCTGTCTGATAGGAGTTTAGATAAAGTTTTCAGCAATTTGCAGTAATTAAACGTGAAAGGGGAAGAAGCAGAGGGTTTCCAGGCGACGTGCTGGAGAAGGGGTGTTTTGGAGGAAGGCAGAGAATCCCTTGCAGAACATCTGCCGCCTGCATGGAAGGTAGCGGTGATTTCCCTCCTCTTCTGGAGTTCCCCCCTCCTCTTCACCCCCTGCAGAGATGGTCTCCTCCTGCTGCTAAAATCAACCAGAGGAGAAAGAAAATCCCTGGAGAGAAGGAAAACATTTTCCAAAGCAAGTTATTGCCTCTGATTAGAGCAAGTGACAGACATTACAAAGAAAAAAAAAAAATCTCAAGGAACGACAGTCTCACCTCCCCCATAAGGACTTTGCTCCCGTGTCAGAATTATGCAAGCTAGAGCATAGTGCAACGCTCAGTATAGTCAAGATAGTTGTCAAGAGCAAAGTATAAACATTTCCAGCAAATGCACTTAATAGAAGTTTGTTTGCCAAGTGCTGCAGCCTCCTTTCTTGGTTATGGTGAGGAAAAGGCCTTTTTCATTAAGTGGGGAAAAAAAAAATCCCCTCCCCCCCCATTAAAAAAAATCCTAAACCCTTGAATGTTTGAAAGGCTAGAAAAAGCTTTCTTTTTCCAGCCTTTTGCTTTGTCAGCCATGGGCTCTAGCGGCAATGTACCCAAAGTCTGCTGGGGTCCCCCGGTCGCGTTTTCACCAACATCAGCTGTGATAGAGCGGCCCTGCTCGCAGATGGGCCTGAGCTGGTCAGCAGAGGGACGCGGTGAACGAACCCGCAACTGCCAGCCAAAGGGGATGCAGAAGAAGGCCCTGCTGTGCCTAAAACACATTCCGGGGAGACCAGAGTCCGTGGGAATTTGGCCATTGGACTTGGCAGGGACCAGAGGTTCACCCCAGCCTCCAAGGGGGGCTTAGGTGATAAGATCTGCCAGGAGATATCTGAACATAGAAAAGAGAGACACTGCGGCAGCAATTAAGCTATAATCAGTATCTGCTTTTGCTGGAATCACTTTGCTCCACCCTGAACATGCAGTACGGCAGGGCTGGAAGCTCCTCCAGCCAAGAACTTGGGACTCCAGGGAAGGGGTGTGTTTGTTCCTCGTCTGAACTAACTATTTCCTTCCAAAAGCAACCACAGTTGTCTTGAGCTACTGTCACCACTTCAATATGCCTTTAGCAGCAAACAGGAGTTTTCTGTGAATGAAAAAGGCCTGAAGATGATGCTTCCATTTTAATTAACTAATGTGCCCTATAGATTAATGCTTTTTCCTTGAAATCTCAGTTGGCTGCTTTAATTGCTGTTCTCGGTGACACGGTTTAATTCCCCCTCCCCAGACTGCCCTTGCCTTTTCCCAGGACGCCCTCACTGAGAACACCCACGGGAGCCCTCGCTCATAGCTGGAGTGTGGGAGGAGCTGCTTCCCACTAGGGAACCTCCTGATGACTCCAAGATGACTCCACACAGACAGCTACAGAAAACCCTCCCTGACTACATCCCTCCTTGCTCCCACATGATAGAAATGTTGGCTGGAGAGGAGCTCTGGGGGTCTCTCATCCAACATCCCACTCAAAGGCGGACTGTTGCCAACGCTAGATCGTCAGCCATGGCTTTGCCTCAAGAAGTCTTGAAAACCTCCACGGGTGGAGATCCCACCACCTCTCTGGGTGTCTGTTCCACCCACATTCTGCTAATTCTATTTCTAGGAACTTACCCATCTCCAAAGCGACTCAATTCTACCAGCAGGACAATAACTTCAAGATGTTTGGCAATACACTCCACCCCCCTGTCCTTCAAGGACCTGATGACCCAGAAACACGCAGGAAGTTGAACACCTATTATGGGAACTAGGAGCATTAAGCCTTCTGTTTAGATCCTCAAAATCCCCGCCAGACTGTTCCTCAAGCTCACAGGCTGGAGGCACCTGCAGTATTAGCAGTAAAGTTCTCGAGCCCCCTAATTTCTGCTCTTGGGATGGCCAGAAGCAGCTTGCTGCCTATCTCAAGCTTTGGTTTTGTTCACATGCATGAAAATAAGCTATTACTCTGCCTCTCTCAGCTTAAGGCTCACATTGCTGAAGTGTTCTCAGCATCCCCATCAGCTCTACCTGACGTAGCAGGGTTTATGTACTGACTGTCTATGCAATATCCTACCCGTTCGTCTATACATGCGTGTTTGCAATCTCTTTCCTTCCTTCTGGCCCGAGTTATTCTGTGTAAAGCAAAATAGCTTTGATCGAACAGAGCAGGAAAGTAACGGTGCCAGGCACCTTTGGGTGCAGTAGCAAATCCAGTCCCTGGTCCTTGGCCTCTAGGCAGGCAGCCAGCTCTGTTTGAAAGGAGAGCGTTGGATGCCCACCCTTGGGAGAAAAACCTGTATGTGACAGGGAGGCAGACACCAATAGAGGACTGAATGGGGGGGACAATCCCCACGAGAGCATGATTTAAATCATTGTTTCATTTCTCACCGGATAGCATGGATGGCATGGTTGTTTAGCTGGTGATAGGACTCATAAAAATATTATAAGGATTATAGTGAAAACGTCAGTGTCCTGGTATTTTTGCCACCAACTAGAAGCTTCAGTGGTGATTTGGTTGCCATCAAGTCCACACAAAAGAAAAAAAAAAATCCCACAGAGAAAGGATCCAATATGTACAAATCAGAGGAAGTTGAAATTCCAGACTCAAAACAGGGGATATTTTTTCTTCTAATGATAACGCTAAAATAATTGGTGACTGAAACAACTCATGAGGAGTTGCAAAGGCATATTCCATTGCTTGGAAACTGTAGGGAAAAGACTGGATATTTTTCCAAGGGTCTTTTTAATCAAATTAGAAATTAATCCAGACATGTCCTATGGTCTTTTATACATGTGAAATCAGATTAGATGGTCACAGTGGTTTCTTCTGGTCTTACAATCAATGAAAAAAGATGTAATTGTGGTGATAGTGAAACGGTGAAGAAATACCCTGCTGAACTAGCAGGGGGGCTAAGGGACATATGAAAATGTTAGGAATTCTAGAACTTATATAATAGATTGCATTCACTTCAGCAAGAATTCCACCATTGTCATTTTTTTTCCACTTTTAATTTAAAGAGGCAATATCCTTTTAAGCTTTCATTCTGCAGTGGGGTAGATTAAATTTAAAATAGAAAAACGCTGCAGAATAGATCTAGGGATGTTCAGGGCTGGAGGACAACTTAATGAAGCAGAAACTGAAATACCATACGTCTCCAATAGCTTTAATTTATACAAATATTATCTTTGTGTCTTTCATAACATGATGCAAAGGAGCTCAGAGTACAGTGTAATTTCTTTGCTTTTCAAGACAATTTTATCCATTTTAGTACCTGGGTTTGAAACCAGCCCAATTCAAACCAAAAGGGCTATAAAGATTTTTCGCTCTAATTGCTCAAACAGACTTGCACGTATAAAATCAGTTTAATGGCTGGAGAAGGCTGCGCGGTGTATAAATAGGGATAAGTACCAGACCACCTAGCGTCCAGCCCTGCCACAGGTATTCCGGCTGGCCGGAGCACTCAGCGTCAGTGGCAGCGTGGTGACAGATCCTCTCTCACGCTGTGATGGAAACTGGAAACCTCCTGACACAGGTAACACTGGCAGATCCACTACATCATGCTTTAAAAGACTTGGTTTTGTAGGGCTGTACTGGCCACATCTTTGAAATTTTTTTGGCCTTCCTTATTCCACCCCAAGCTGAGAAAGCAGGTAAATGGGATTGTGGCCCCAAACCACTCCATGCTGGCAGTAAAGCCAAGAGCAGTAGCGGCAGCAGGAGGGAGCAGTGGTTGAGCATGCACTTGAGACAGGATTTGCTCCCTGCTGGTGAAGGATGACCCGCTGGCACGGGCTCAGAGAAGGATCGGAGAGCAGTAAGGCTAATAGCTCCAGCACCGGGGGAGCCACGGGCAGTCAGTCCCCTTCGGTGTGGCTCTTCCCGATGAAGGTTGAAGGAGCAAGTCACCCAAGGGGGCAGCTTGCTCTGTGCTGCGATCCTTGGAAGTTTTCCCTTCCCTCTCAGCCCTTCCGGCTGAATGCAAAAGCAGTCAACACTTTTAGGTCAGAAATATTAACTTTTGACGTACTCGACCTCCCAGATATTTCAGGATGTCGGCGTACCACTTCATGTACTCCATAGGATACCAGACCCATCTCTGCTTCTAACTCACTGCGTGATCTTGGTTAAAGCAGCCTTCATGTGAATTAATTTTAATTTCCGTGAGGCGAAAAAATATCATGTACTAATCTCTGAAAAGGACTTTGAAACTTAAATAGCAGGTATTTAATGTCTAGCACCTTATTTATTCACAGATGCTCAAGACATGTAAAGCTGGGCTTTTTTCTTTTCGCTTAATGTGTTAGAAGTGGGGAGAAAGAAAAAAAAACCATTGCTGGAAGATATCTTCATTTTGAATAAAAGTAGAGTTCATTAGTGAAGAGGGTTCATCTTTTCTTTATTCTTCATAACATGCATTTTCATGATTGGTTACAAGTCTGGCATTGCTTCTTCCTTCATTCGCTGCCAACAGTTTTCTATGATCTTAATTTTCCCCCTTCTATGGAAACCTCAGGAAAAAAATAATTCCATATATTAGCCTGCAAGTATTTGATTGACACATAGATTAATGTTACACAATTAAGCAGCCTTATCAGGTGAGTGCTTCAAAAATCACAATATTTCACAGGCAGGCAGGCTTCCTGACACCATGGTAAGTAGAAATACTTTATAAAAATTATTTAGAATCACCATCTATCATCACAAGAAACCTTGTGTTTTGCTAATATAATTGACAGTTTGATAGCTGTGAAATGTTTCCAATCCAATAAAATACAACACCGTATTTCCAATAACACCACCGATGCGCAAGGATTTACAATGGTTACCAATTTATTACAAAAAATGATGGAGTTCTAATTTGTGAGCAACTTGAGCGTATTTCAACTCCATGAGCAGTGTCCTTCAAACCATCGCTAATCCAATCATTTCTTTCATGAATAAACGAGCCATGAATATGCATATTAGGTGTAGCACAGCATGGGCTGCTCTGCCACCTTACATCCAGAAGGTCATGGACATACATAAATCTAAGATGCTAAATATTCCCTTTACCTCGGCTAAGTATTGAGTAGCTCCCCAGTTTCCTCATGCCATTAAAGAGAGGTGTAACTGGGTAGAAACCCTCACGATTTCACCCCCTCATGGTTAAAGTGGACGAAAGAGAAGCTAGAATTGAAAGGATGGAGCATGAAATGAACCCGCCAAGTGCTCACAGGCAGTTCACTGGTCACTTAAAGTGAGCCTAAGGGCTCGGCCTCTTCCAGGAGCCCTGCGGGGTCCCACAACTGGGCATCAGGACTTTGGCTGCACTTGCCTGGCTGATCCATTTAAGCTGGGCTGGGAATGGGTCCTCTCCTCCACTACCAGTGCAGGAAATACTTTTGGGGATCTTCAAAGAAAAGCCCAAATTGCCGCATCATTTGTAGCCCTTGTGCTGGTGGATGAGCCATCGCCTCGGGGCTGCAGGGACAGCCTGAAGCTCCAGCCAGACCCTCGTCCCTGCCTCCTTCTCCTCCTTCTCCCATGGTTCCTACTCTTCCCTTCTCTCCTGAGAGGTTTGGAGGCAGTGTGAAGAGTATGAGCTTCTCCTCAGGAGAATCAAAAAGAAAGAATTAGAAGAGGCAGCATCTCTTTTGTTCACTCATTTCCCTTGCATCCTTGGAGTTATTTGGGCTAATTCGGATGTTGTTAAAGAGGGGTTTAAGGCACAGAGAATCTCTCATATTGATGGGAGGGTAAAGCTTCTGCTAATGTTAAAAGGATCAAACAAAAAGTAATAGGTGTTCCTGATTCAGACTTGTTCTCTCAGCTATAGGAACAACAAAAGCAGCAGGTAAAATTTTTGGCTTTTTATGCAAGTTTCTTTTAAACTTTGGACTGTTGGTTTTTGTTGGTTTTTTTTTTTTTCTTTTGAGCAAACTTTTTTTTTTAAGCAACCATTGAGGTATTTCCAGCAAGGTTCGGGTATCAGGGATTTCCTTTCCCCACCCTGGCCCCAAAATTAACAACAGGGAGAAGGCACATAATATCCTAGAGTAACAGTTAACCTTCAGCACGCTTGCTTGTCACACAGCATATGCAGATGCAGAAGAAAAGCTCAACTGAATGCACACCGAAGTACTGTCCTTTCAAATTCTCACTAGAGGACACAGGTTTATAAAGGAGTCCCTTAAAAAATGGGACCCAATTCTGCGTTAGGCTCTTGTGAGGCACGGAGGTAAAGGTGGGCGTCCTCCTCCAAGGTCTCCCTGCAAGAGGAGAACTTTCCGCAGGGATTTTCCTAATTCCTGGCTTATTGAAAAAATATATGTAGCTATATATATAACTATGTATATAACTCTTGATACAATTACATATACAGCTATATATGTGTATAGCTATATATATAGTTATACAGATAGTTGTGACGAACGCGACTACCCGTCCCCCTGCAGCTACCTGACATTTTTCACTAGATAAGCTCAATGAATGTCAAAAACTCCTCCTCGGACCCAGAGAGAGTTGTTCAGTTTTGCCAGCAGTGATCTGGGAAGGGTTCCTGATAGCTGCTTGGCATTCCGTTTCTGCACGGTTCCGCAGAGAGAGCCGTGTCTGAAACTTGGGAAGCAGCGCGGCTTCCCTGCCTCCTGCCTCGTGTGGTATCACTCCGTCCCCCAGCAGTGAAAAAACATTCTCACTATCCAAACTGTAGCAATTCTTGTCGGAAGGAGGTGTTTGCTTTCAGAAACGTGCTTTTTTACCCCAATGTTATGTATAATTGTTCCGAAAAAAGAGATATTATAGTAGGTTATTGCATTATTTAGATGATATGCAGAATTGGATTATAAATTCCAGGGGAAAGAAGCCCAACACCCACCAGGAGTTATTCAAGCAGATTAAATATATCCACTGGTCTTAAATCCAGGCAGTGGTCTGGTTTCAACACCGCGTGAAATAAATCTGGGCAGGTCAGGTTGGCTTTTTACCCCCCTTTTCTTTACCCAACCTGGCTTAGACAGCTTCACTCAAATATTTTCTTTCACGTGTTGCTGGCAAAAGCATCAAAACCCTAGCTGGGCTTATATTACAGCCGACAAATCACAGTAATTCATGATCAGAGCTACTGTAGTTATTCAGAGCAACTAGTGCAGCCACGGGGGCTGAGAGTGACTGACTGCACTGCAAAAATTACCTGCTAGAATTTCTGAGAGCTGCCAAGGAATTTCAGCTAGCAGCTCTTTGCCTTAAAAAAGCACCTTGCAAAAAGGGTTTTCCCCACAGCACCTCATCCCTAGATGAGTCGCAGCTGTCAGAGGAGCAGGATGACTGGGATTAAATTGGCCACAGAGGTTTATTATGTTGAAAAAGTCGTTATTGTCAACGAAAAAAATGCAAAATCAATTTAACAGCTCTCCCAGCATCCTTGGTTAATGGAAGAAGTTATCCTTGGAAATGATAACAAATAGGACAATATTCCTACTTTTAATCCACACAATAAAACGCTATATTCCGCCGATGGGGACGAACAGTTGCCGGGAGAGTCCTCGCTCCTCGCCAGCACATGCAGACCCTGCTACCGCAGTCATCTCACAGCTTACAAAATTACGCTTTTTTAAAATAGCGGCTTAAATTCCTTAACACACCGGTGCTGAAGAAATCTGAATAATCTACTTGTAATGAAAGGCGAAACGCTCATCACCATTTCAAGTTACATACACCAGTTCTGTTCAGGAGAAGTTTCAGGGCCTCTTTTTCTAAATTTAGCCGGGTTTCAAAATTACTGGAGGACAACCAGTCACAGCCTGGATTCCTCATTTGATTTTACCCTCTCTTTTTAAGGGTTCCTTTATTCGTCTAGAGAGGTATAGAAAATAGTTTAAAGTTGGTGTATTTTGATCCTTCACATTTTAAACCCTCCGTTTTTAACTGGCAGCTTCTGGCTTCTCCAACAAGTGTTTCCAATACCTTTACAAACTGCTGTATTGTCTGATAGACTGCATCTTCAAAGGCTACCTCTTTTCAGGGGAACAGAGCTGGTAGTTTTATTCCAGGAAGCTTGCTGAATGACACAAGGATCTTTTGTGGGCACTTTGCTCTTTTTCTTTCTAGGATTCCTTACTCTAAAATAGAAGTAACTTTAGAGAAAAAAAAAAAAAAAAGTACAAGACCGCTCTTTGTGTATTCAGAGAGCTAACTGTCATGATTTTATGAGGAGTCTCATGACACTCGGTATTTTTCTTAAAACCCTAGACCTTGGACTCATATGTATATACCAGAGTTTCGCCATTAATTAAGAGAAGAAGGTTTCCAGCCTGCATGGATGTGGCCAAAACCTGAAAATAGTGGACGCCGAGAGCTGAAGAGAAGAGCCCTTAAACTGCTTTTAAAAAATGTTCACATTTTAGGAGCTAAAACCCTGATTTCTGGAGGGGCAGGGAGGTGTGGAGGCAGGGGAGATAGGAATCCCAACATTGAGCTATGATACCTCTGCCACTGAAACGCCTCCTCTGGAACTCAGCCCTCTGTTTTTATGGTGTTAGGCTAATTGGAGTCCGAGGCTATTCAAACCTTCAGTAGGAAATGAGATCTGGGGAAGCCCACAGCCAGAAGACAGGATTAAAGGGAGCTTCCTTGAATCCCAGCCCATCTCTTGCAGAGAGACTGTGAAAGTTTCAGGTGCACCCATTCTATTCTGAAAATTCAAATTCTAAAGTGGACTCAAGCAGAAGGAAAACACTTTCCCTTACTCAGCTGACAAGTAAAGAGAGGAAGCGCAGGCATCCTTACGGGCTGCAGGTCAGCATTCAGATCCATCGTATCCGAGGATTTACGTCTCTCAAGCTGCTCCAGGCCGCCGAGAAGCTCAGCTTAAAGAGAGGTGCTGCCAGTCTTTTCTCCCATAGTGAGGCTTTTCAGGACAAGGATTTTTTTTAGTCAACACAGAAGACCCTTTCCTTAAAGCTCCCACAGGGAAGCAGAGAGTGGATAACCCACATCGCAGAGCAGGACTTGCTCAGCTCAGTATTTTTTCCTGTGTCGTAACAGACATTTGATAACAGAGCAAACCTGCATAAGCAAGTCAGCCCATGGCAAAAAGAGTAATCCACTTAAGTTGGGTGGTTTCTGTGGTGCAATCCAGGGTAACGCTGCTTCCCCTCTGGCAGTCCTTGCTAGAATCTAAGACATGTTATAAGTAAAACAAGTTTGTGAGGCTCAGACAGGAGACCACTTTGTAAAGTAACTTGTGCCTGCACGACTTGAAAGAGCGAGAAGAAAGCACTTTTGGGACACGTGATTACAGGAGCTGGCAGCAGGTAAAGGCCTCCTTTCCCGTTTTAGCTGGCTTATTAGTAATACGACTGCAGCACCTTAGATGTCAGCTGTGAATTAGGACTCCACTGGACCTGGCACCTAAAGGTGTTCCTTGTCCTAAAACTCCTGTGTGTGGAGGGGCTCTTCTGAGTCGTGCAGATAAAGCCACTTAGCTCTCCGAATGTCTGGCGTCTCCTCAGGGCTCATCGGGGAGCCCAGCGTCTGCTCCTCTCGAGGTGCATGTGCCAACACTCACACTGTCAAAGGGGGACTGGGAGGCACCTGAATGCAGTTGCAGCTGGATACGGGACAGCTCCAGCACAGCCTCTGAAACCTTGCAGGCTTCAAGTCTTTTCTCTGTCATGCACTGGCCCTAGAAGGAACATCTTCATTTAACTTTTCTGCAGGCAGTTTTGGGTTCTGTAAGCGAGTCCAGGATGGGTTTGTACCAGGCACCAGGCAACTGCTATAGCAACTTCTCAGTGCTGTTGCAGCTCTTGGTCTGGTCTGCAAGAGCCCTCCCGAGCTGTGACGAGGGGCTAAGCCACACAGAGCTGCTCTGCAGTTCACGCACACGAAGCCATCGCACTGCCCCTCGCAACGCGTTACGTGTGGACCTGTCCTAAGCACTGATCAGCTGAGGCACTAACTCTTCATCCTGCCCGGGGTGTTTGCATTCCTCCACAGCAGGAACGATGCAGCCAGGCCTTGGGAGGAGCTTGACCTACTTTGGAAGAGGGATGTCACACTTTGCATTCTTCCTCCCCACTTTTACTAGCCGCTGTTTAGGCAGGGCCTCCAACACCACTCATTAGAGGGGTGGCAGCGACCCAGCTAGAATATACTTCACCGAGATCAAAGCATCATGCAAAAATCCCATATTCAGTGTATTTACGAGAGATCAAATAACATCTCTAAAGCATATGATTTTTTTTTTTAACTCCACTGATTCTACATTGAACAGCTGCTTATCTCGTATATTATGGAGATCTGTCTCACAAGTACGGGGAGACGAGGAAGAAAGAACAGACTTATTTCACAATTCTTCCTTTGCCCGACTTTCTCTCCCATCCTTCTCTCAGCCCCTGTAAGCAGGCTACAAACAGAGCCTGAAGAAACTCTCTACCCTGCTGCTACTTCTACCACCTCAAAGCAACCAGCTAACTCCTATCAAAGCCCCTCACACGAAATATAATAATCACCCACACCGAGGAAGACATTCTGGAAATACGCCTTCAAAACAAGAGTTTGCTGACCAGAAGATCTTTGCTCAAGGAACTCACCCAGTTTTCCCAAGCATCCCACTTTTAGAAGAGGCACAAGGACTGTTTATAAACTTACAGCTGTTCGCCCTTTACTCCAGCCTTGCTCCATAGACTTCAGCTGGTTTTCCCCACCAGCTCATCATGCTGATTAAGATAAGAGATGTCTTTCCTTCCACTTTTCCTGGAATATTTGTTGCAGTATCTGCAGGCAGTAATTTGTGTCCCAGACAGGCTGGGACAGCTCTCTGAAGGGTTTTACTCTCCTGCAAGGCTGCGCTCAGCATGTTAAGCAGTGGAGGTTTATGGCAGGCCTTGCCAGGTAGGAAAGGATAATATGATACACTTTGGGAAATTTAAGAAGTGAAAGGGTAATTTCAGGCTCAGTTTGGCAAACATTTTATACAGGCACCCAGTGGGGAGGAAGAATAGTCATACAGTTAAAATACTGGCTTTGTACATAGCACTTGGCCTTTGGCTTTTCCAGAGGCTTCCTGTATAACCTCTGTCAAAATCACTTGGAGAAAATTGTTTTTGAAGTTCTTTAGGCAAGAAAAGTAATGAGGAAATCGCAGTCGAGATCTGTCTTGCATTCATACCTCAGTTTCCCGTATGTAAAAACAAAAGCAATAATGTCACTTATTCTCCGTCGTTGTTCATTTGTCCCAGACACGGGGTGCGGGGGGGGGAGCTCCTCCGAGGAGAGGCTGCACTTTGCAATGGAGCCTGAACTTCTGACTTGCTGTTGTGTGGTGGGGCCGTGCCAGCCTCGCAAGGCAACAACTGGAGGATGTCTGGGGAAGGACCACTCTGGTGGCACTCGGCCTCTTCCAGACACAGGTCTGCGCCGGGGCTGGGGTTCGCTGTGCAGCTGGGGAGCCAGGCTGCTCGGACAGGAGGTCCCCCACGTACACGCAGCCAGGGGTGTTGGCTGGTGTCGGGTTGATGCCCTGCACAACAAGGGCTCTGAGCTTCTCGGGTCCCTCCAGGCCCTTACACAGGGTAAGGAGCAACTCAACAGGTTTGGGAGGAGTTTGTGCTTTTGTTTTTTTCTCGATTCCGCTTGGGCTGAAATCACTTGACAGTATTCTTTGATGAGTGGGAGGGAGTAGGTGAAGCCTTGTGGAAAATCTTTACTAAAATACTCGAGGTTACTCACTTTATCGTATCAATTTATTGAGACATTTGGCATAAATTCTGTAGCAATTCTCCCCAAAGACTTCAGCAATTCGATCCTTTTTTTTTTTTCTAAAGCACTGTATACTTTAATTAATAGCTTTTATATTTTAGAATAGCCAAAGGCAAGCTTCTTTAACCAGAAAAATGTATATATTGACACACCTTTAAGGCAGTAAACTTTTCTGCATATTAATATTGAAAAGAAGCTCATTAATTAGGCAGTCACACACACACACAAATCTTCTGATA
This sequence comes from Rhinoptilus africanus, assembly GCA_013400135.1. NCBI lineage: Eukaryota > Metazoa > Chordata > Aves > Charadriiformes > Glareolidae > Rhinoptilus > Rhinoptilus africanus. The sequence continues at coordinate 2,179 of VXBO01001725.1, read as the reverse complement.
GAATAAGTGCATTGAAAGTTTTAGACCACTTGGGACAAGTTCTGCCTGGAGCAAAGCTGCAAAGTTAATGCTCTGTATTAACTCTAGCAATCAACCCCCAAAATGGCTGCATCCCTCAAGGCCAGTCGTTCCATTTGATCAGGTTGCAAAGCAAATTAGCATTCTCTTTGCCCCGGCTATGATGCTTCCTATTCTTTTCATGAATGATTTATTCGTCTCCCTTGCCCAGAATATGCTTGTTTTACTATCTACCTTTCCAGTGATGTTTGCCCCAACAAAAGGTGTCCCCTGTGGTTTTGGTGCTGACTGGAACCTGCACTAGATGCTGCTCTCTCTTCTACTGGAAAGCAGCATTTGCTGCATTGGTGGCAGGATTTCACTCTAGTGACTGCTTTCCCATTCATCTTCCTTCAAATTCTGGCTGCTTTATTCGGATAAAACTCCCTTTTACAGAAATGCTCTCAGACTTCAGGGAAAGCCCTGCCTTTGCAAAGAGATGATAGCCAAACACGGCAGAGGTGACTCACGGTAGCCGGCCCTCTTGGAGGATACCTCGCAAAAAAAAGCCTGGGAGTGAAGCAAGAATTCCCACACAGGGTATTTTTCAGGTGTTCTGAACCCTTGCACAGAGGCTGCAGGGCAGACGTGTTCCCCAGTGTGCCCTCCAGTCCTGGCCCCCCCCCCGGAGATGCTGGTGGGTACCAGGGCTCCCTCACAGCCTGGGTCTCTTTGCCATGGAAAGTCGGGTCAGGGGTGTTTGTGGGGGAACAGTGTCTCATTGCAGTCCTAGAGTCGCTGGAAATTCTCCTCCGTTCTGCTCTTTAGGTGTAGCAAAAGAGGGTCTGCTAGAATGGCTGAAAGTCTTTGTTCTGGGGCTTCTTCAGCAACTTCTATTTCTTTGTTTGTTTTGAAGATAGCTGTAAAAAAAAGCAATGAGTAAAACCCTCAATGAGTGCAAAAAAGCAATGAGTGTCAACCCTCTCCCATGTCCCTGCACTGGCTTGAAAAGGTTCTTGAGAGACAAGAGTCCTCCCCACTTCTCTTTTTTCACTTCCTACTTCATGAAACCTTGTTATCATTAAAACCCAGTCTGATTTTCAGGAAAACTCTCCTACAATGTATGGAAGAGTCAGTCACTTTGGCTAAAATCTGAGTTATCTTTTCATACCCGTTCCTGAACAGAACAAGTCTGTTTGTTAGTCTCGGTGTAGTCCTTTTTTTTTTTCTTTTTTCCTGTCCTGTAATTATTCATGAATAAATGAAGAATCAATTCTAATGAGCTCTCCTAACCTACTGTACGGACCTGATGCATCATGTGTATTAAGTAGAGACCTGAACTTCAGACAGGTACCCCAAAATGAACTTTATCAACTATAGTTTGACTACCACATATACCTACACTGATTTCCATGAGTTATTGCTAATTTTCATCTGTGCAATCAAGACTAAAATCAAATCTGTGTCTTCTGATGTCCAGAGAACAGTGACATGAGAACTGGTCTCATTAGCACTCAAGGGAGATGTCGGTACAGCCTGGGAAGGGAACGTGCAGCTTCTGACTTCTTAAAATTTAATGATACAGTTTATGGGGCTTTGATCCTCTAAGTTATCTTTACTTACAAGCAGGCTCATGAAAGTCAATGGGACCTATTTACAATATAGAAAGTTAAACACAGGAGTCAGTCTGTGCAAGATCTATAGCTGTGAAACCAATATTGCCTTGTACAAATGTCACAACATTTTCTAAGAATTAATAAATGAAGAGATTTTTTCCTTTTCACCAAATATTGAAAGCAATTGGATTCTCTGTGCCCATTACAAGTGTCCCTCATGAGCTGGGGGGAGATTTCTGCACTAGAGTTGAATACATATTATTTTGGATTTTGAGCTGCTCTATACATCTCTCCTCATGGCTATGTTTCTCTTTAAAATTCTCGGGGATGGTTCAATAATCTTATAGAATTGCTATAACTGTCAATGAAGTGCCTCTGGCCATTTTCATAGGTTGTAGGCATAGCTTAGCAGCAGCTCATTTGAGTGAAAACAACGCAGGAATGGAAGAAATATTCCTCGCCAGCTGGAGTTATGCTGTGGGCATTTTTGTGTTGTGTGCGAGTGTCCATTATGTGCTGTAGAAGAGAAGCTGTTAAACCAGTCAAACCAGCACATTGGTCCCAAA